>JAJHSJ010000015.1:53220556-53468361 GCA_021015155.1 Magnolia officinalis
CCCAATAGAGCAAAAATTCAAAAGATCTAGCCAACGGATACCGGCACCTTCTAATCATAGGGTCTGCAAACCTCCTTCCAACTTGAAAGGTGGAACTTACCTCTAGATTCTCCCCCTTGCCAAAGAAAATCATAGCAGGGCTTACTAATCCTATCAAGGATTGATCTTGGGCATTTAGACAATGACAAAAAATAGACTGGGAGATTTGAGAGGGTTGTCTTAACGAGAGTGATTCTACCAACCAAAGACGGGAGCTTGCTTTTCTAAGACGACAACTTCCTCTCCAATCTCTCGATCACCGAATCCCAAAGATGTTTCGCAACCTTACCATCGCACAAAGACAAGCCCAAATAAGAAGAGGGAAGAGATCCAACCCGGCATCCAAAGGACTCAGCAAGCCGAGACACCTCAGCCTCAGACAAATGGATACCCAACAATTCACTTTTGGCCAGGTTTTCCCTAGTCCCAAAACAACCTCGAAGCAATGGATCAACTTTTTGAAACTATCCACCATATAAACATCAGGTTCATAGAGATTAGGGTATTATCAGCAAATCGAGGATGACTAAAATGCTAGGAGGCATTCTCAACATGAAAGCCCCGAAAGAGACTGATCAATTGACCCGTAACCAACATTTTGCTAAGAACTTCAAAGACCACAAGGAACGGGAAGGGAGATTACGGATCCCCCTGCCAAAGGCCCTTTAGAAGAGTGCAAAAATCCAAACGGAAAACCATTAACGAGGACAAAGAACCCAGCCAAAGAGACACAGGCTCTCATTCACAGCCTCCACTTGGCTCCACACCCAATACAACCCAACATACAATCAAGAGAGGCCCAATCGACATGATCATACACCTTTTCGAGGTTCAATTTACAAACAATCCCCTGCATGCCAACCCTATGACAAGAGTCCAAACATTTGTGAGCAATAAGCACATTGTCAAGGATCTGCCTCCCAACAATGAAAGTGCTCTAAAATGGAGATATCACCTTAGCAAGGACGGGCCCTCAATCTGAGGCTGAGGAGCTTGGAGATGATTTTATAGGCACTACTAATAAGATTAATAGGCCGATAATCTTTCGAACAATCAACACCTTGAAACTTGATAACCAACGCAATGAATGAACAACCCCATTCAAATAGCATACGACCATATTCAAAGAATTCCGAGACAAAACTAATCAGATCAAGCATAATCAGCTCCTAAATTTTTTGGAAGAAAGCTAAGGGGAGCCCATCAGGCTCCAGGGTTTTGTCCCGCTCGAGACTCATAACAGCAGCCTTGACTTTCTCCTCACCAACAAGGCCTCAAGAGAAGTCGCCTCCTCAGGGGAGGGATGATCGAATGCCAAGTTATGAAGGGTCGGGCGGGTGGAACCAGGGATCCTCCAACAGCAGGGATAAATAAAAATTAACGCTAGCATCATAATCCATCTCAAGAGAAGTCGCCTTCCCACGTGGTTGATCGCCTTCCTAATCCATCTCTTTCCCCAAACGGCCTCAACCAAACTCGCCATGACTTCAGCTGAAATGCCCAACCAAGAGTAGCAGACAGATAAAGATGGTCCAAACACACCACCGCCTATAGGGGGGAAATCAAACGCAGGGTCAGGGACCAGAGCAAGAGGGGAAGCATAGGGAGGAATAGATATCAAAGTGAGGGGACCAAAAGGATCTGGGACCTCAAGAGTGGGAGATGAGAAGAGGAAGGAGTGTGGCAAATCTTAGTGGACGGGGAGGACAAAAGAGTAGAGGCACCCAAGATAATAAGAGAAGGGTCCATGCAGGGCAAAATCCTATCCTCTCCCACACTGAGGCCAACAATGGCTTACACGTATCACAATCAGAGCCATCAGCTCTAACAAAGGTCGAGAAGCTAGACGTGTCACCCAACATGTGTTTCCACTCATAAAAGCGCCAACATCGGCCACCTGACCCAAGCCGCCCTCGCCAGGCCCCAAAGCACACGCATCCTCCCCATATCCAAAGAATCATAAATACATAGCCCAGAAGATGTCGTTTCACCATAACTAGGTTGGACACGTGTCAAAGAGGCAGGGGGACAATCAGCATGGGAACAAGGTGTTCCGTAACAGTAACGGTGGCCGTAACGGCCACCACCATAACCTTTACGATACGGGGCATAACGACTGTTATGGTCTCTCTCTCTCTTTTTTTTTTTTTTATTGAAAAACCCTCCGAAAAACATATATCTGTCACGTAATGTTGATTAAAAAGTATGAAAAACCTGTATATATCCCATAATAGACCATTAAGGCGCTATTATGGCTTTTATAGGGGATGTAATATGCCCTTAACGGCAATTACGGATCATTTTTTTCCATAACGCCCGTTACGACCCCGTAACGTGTAACAGTTGCCACCGTTACCTTTACGTAATGACTTTTACGGCACACCATAATGGGGAGGAGCAGGAGCCTTCTCGAAGCACTATGTAGAAGGATCATGGCTCAAGAGCACGGGCAGGTGGCTTCTCACCATCATAGCCTTTGGATATGACAAATCAGTAAGGGCCAGATGTCCCTCTCTAGAGGCCAGACACAAAGATCAAGGCCACATGTAATTTAACAGTGGAAGAAACAGGTCTACCGCCTTAGAGGCCACCCATCAAATACACCACTTGGCAAGATCACTGCCCAAGGAGACTCAGTGAACGGCTGAGGGAGACGCTCTAGCTACCACGTAGCAAGAGCACTGCTCGGGGCCTAACGATGATGACAAGAAGATACCATTAGCGCAAGAGGCAAGCATGTAGCTGTCTCTCTCCACACTGTAGGACCACGCATCCCACCAAGAGCATTTGAAGGGGCCCACCTGTCTAGGAGTGATGATCTGAGACGAGTAAGTGTCTCTAAGAAGAATTGGTAGTCCGCTAGAGCATCGAGCAGGAGTACACTCACCCTCCCTAGAGCTCACACCCCACCCACCGCCATGGACTTCGGCCCCAAGGTCACCAACTGAATCTTCAATAGGATTCCACTGGAAATTCCTATCCCTAATTGAGCCTGAGGTCTCAAAATGGGCTCCATTGGAAATTCATGTCTCCGGAAATTCATGTCTCAACATGGACTCAATTGGAAATTCGGGAACTTGGCTAACCATGAGCCCCCAAAATGGATTCTATTGGAAATTGAGGACTCTGGCTGAGCATGCCTTAGGTGTCAAAATGAAGTACATTTGAAATTCTTATTGTTGGTTAGCCAAAGGTCTCAAAATGGTCTCTATTGAAAATTCTGGTCCTTGGCAGAGCCTAGGTTACTAAAAAGGGCTTTGTTGGAAATGCTGGCTCCTAGGTTACTCCAGAGTCTCAACACGGACTCCGTTTGAAATTCAAGATCCTGGTTGAGGCGGGTCTCAAACTAGACTCTATCGGAAGGTCATTCAAGATCTAGGTGGAGCCCTCCCAGGGTCTCGAAATGGACTCCATTGGAAATTCTAGTCCCCAGTTGAGCCACCTCGGTTCTCGAAATGGACTTAGTTGGAAATTTGGGTCCCTGGCTAACCCCAACTTGGGTTCTCGAAATGGTCTCCATTGAAAATTCAGGTCCTTGGTCAAGCCTGCCTAGGGTCTCAAAATGGACTCCATTCGAAATTCAGGTCCCTGGTTGAGACCCAGGTCTCAAAATGGACCGCCGATAATTTGGGCTCCTGGGTTGAGCCCCGGGTCTCGAAATGGACTCCATCGGAAATTCAGGTCCCCGGCTAACCGCAGGGTCTCAAAACAGACTCTGTTTAATATGTAAAACGAGCTCCATTTTACTAGTTGGTTAAACCAGTTTACAGGGTACAGACAGACCATTAGAGAGAGAACTACAACAACGGTCCACATTCAACTCAAAAATGTCTCAGCACCAGCTGCTGGGGTCTTCTGATCTGGGAGATTTTTGGGGTATGGTCTATCCACGGCTGGAGGCAACAGACCAACGGTCAAGATTACTTAAATGCGGGCTCAAATTACCAGAATAAAAAACCTACGTATTCCATGCGAAGCCTTTGGGCAGACTTTTGTATGATTCCCAGACGAAGAAATGTGTCAATCGAGATGGATAGAAGGCACTTACATGTGAAGAGGGCGGAGACGGCCTTGGCGAGGACGAGGAGGGCGTGGGCCCGGCTGAGCGGGGGCATTTCGGTCAGAACGTCTGGATCGAAGTGGGCCATGAATTCGAGGAAGTTGGGTTTCAGCTCTTCTACTTTGAGTAGGGTTCTGTTTATAGGTTCCAGCACTGATTCTGGAACTGCCGAAGTTGTTGCTTCTCTTCCATCCATCACGATGGATGAACTTCAACGGCTGGAGAAGCTTCTGAATAGCAGCAGCAGCAGCAGCAGCAGAAGAAGAAGAAGAAGAAGTGAAGATGGGCTCTCTCTCTCTCTCTCCTCTCTCTCTCTCTCTCTCTCTCCTTCCGTCTAGTTTTAGGTTTGAGATATTTCGTGCTCTGGCGAGTGTTAAGGATGATACGCGGGCACTCTAAAATTGCCAAGCTATGTGGGTCCTACCGGGATGTCCGGGTAAAATCCACACGGTCCATCAATTTCTCCATTTCTATTTTAGGAGAGGAGCCCAAAAATAAAGTAAATCCATAACTCGAGTGGGCCATATGATTGGAAAGTGAGGATGGAAATGCCAAGATCAAAACCTTCCCTGGGCCACAGAATTTTAGGATCAGGCTTATTTTTTGTTTTTATCTAAGTGAGAATAACCGCAGTTTGGATGGCATATAAACATCGCGGTAGACCTCAGGAAGCTTTCAATGTTTAGCATTTCCAAACCCACTGTTTTGTGTCGTGTGGCCCACTTGAGTTATCATATCTGTCTTATTTTTGGCCCCATGTTATAACATGAGCCAGAAAAACTGATGGACGGTGTGGATGTCACATAAACGTCTTGGTGGCCCTATATAAAGTAGCTTTCACCTACATGAATTTCCTGTTGGCTGGGCACAGACAGTATGACTGGCCGGGCATATATAGCTTAGCACATTCACAAGAGAAGATAACGCACAAAAAAGACAAAAAAAAAAAAAAAAAAAAAAAAAAAAAAAAAAAAGACAAAAGCAAAGTCTTTTTCTTTTTATTTTTTTATTTTTATTTGAAATATTACAATACTTTTAATGTAACACAAGCAAGTCAGAATTAAACCTTCCAAAATATGGGGAGCGAGCATCGGATGCAATTCATCTAACACTAATAAAAGAACAACACGTGTGCATGAACAAACATGGGACTCTCATTGAAAAGGGTTTTTTTTTTAAAAAAAAAAAAAAAAAAACTATCAATTTGTAGAGGGAGCTTTTGCTTCCTCATGGTAAGTCACACACATGATAAGCGCATGTGACACTTTTTCATTGACTGAATAAAGTACATCAAAACACAATTTACATCATAAAATTATCTTATTTTGGACATTATAAACTCTTTTTTTTTTTAATGATGCACTAAGATTATAGTGTACTGTAACATGGTAAGCCATCAATCAGCAAGGGGACATGTCACATTATGATATTGGATGGCATATTGTGATATTAATAGCCTACCACATTATGGTACACCATAGTTTACTATATTATTTCCCAACTAAAAGTTAAGGTTATTTGATTATCTAACTATCAAATTGGTAGACATTTATTACAAGGATGAAAATGAAAAATAAAATCAAATCAAAGTTATCTTATTTCATAAACAAGCCCACACAGGTTAAAGATTGTAGTTGTTAAGCTAATAATTTGATTTTGTGACTCTTTGGCTATTGGGTTCCACAATTAGTCAATTTAATTTAAGTTAATGTGTGCCATGTGTATAAGTTCCTGCATATCAAGTGTGCTACTCTGCCAAAGTATCAAACAACCAACCTATAGGTTTTGGGAAATTTGCTGATACTCGGGTAAAGCGTGATATGCGGGTAAATTGCACATTGGCATACAAGTAATTCATATTAAAACTAGCTAAATATGGTTTCAATTAGATGTATAACAGACCAAAAATTACACTTACTTGATTATGTGAATATTGGTTGGGTGAACATTTATTGGACAGTTGAAATGAAATGGTCCTATTTCAACAAACAAGTATCCACAAATCAAAGGCCATGACCATTCAACTAATTTGATTTATGATTGCAATTTTGCTAGTGGTTCCACAATTTAGGCAGTTCAAAATGAATTAATCTATGCCAATGTAACACATGAGGGCGGGCTTGTGTGTCAACATCACTTAAGAGAGTAAAGGGTTGTTTTGCATCTCTACGAATAAGAGTTTATCGGCTTATTTCTTAAAAAAATAAGCTCTTAAGCTGTTTGGTAAAAGTCTAATTAGAATGCTTATTTGTTTATGCAACAGCAAATAAGTTCCCATTTTATAAGTTGGGAAGGAATTACTTTTTGAAATGGAGTTTATTTGACTTAAGTGGGGACGCGGATTGCGTCCTACCCCCGCCCGGACGGTAATCCGTCCGGGCAGGGCTCTGTGGAGCCCACCGTGATGTAACTGTTTTATCCTGCCGTCCAGCGATTTTTTCAGAAAAATTTAACCAAAAAAAATGAGGCAGGTTCAGGGCTTGAGTGGACCACACAAGGAAACCTGCACTGATATGACACCCACCGTGAAACCTTTCTTAGAGCCCACGTGATGTTTTCTTTACAATAAAACCTATTCATAAGGCCACGTAGACGTGGATGAAGTGAAAACACAAATATCAGCTTGATCCGAAACTTCTCTAGCTCCCAAGAAGCTTTTAATGGTGGACGTTCAATTCCCACTTTGTGGTCCACTCAAGCCTTGGACCTGCCTCATTTTTTAGTTCATATATTAAAATTTTCTAAAAATATCGTTGGACGGCAGGATAAAACAGTTACATCACGGTGGGCTCCACAGAGCCCTACCCGGACGGATTACCGTCCGGGCGGGGGTAGGACGCAATCCGCGTCCCTTAAGTGGGTAGACATTTTGAACTAATTTTTTTGACGAGTTTATCCTTAAACTTTTCAATTAATCCCATCTTACCTCTTCCATTCTCTTTACAAATTCTTTCAGGTAAGCTCACATGATAAACAACTCATATTGAAAGTGGGCCCCACAAGATGAATGGTGCACATCAAAGTTGGGCCCACATAATACACAGTCACATCAAAGCTGAGCCCCACATGATGAATGGCCTACATCAAAGTGTGGCCCAACATGATGAACGATCCACATCAAGCAGGCCCTACATGATGGATAATCCACATCAAAGGTGGGACCCACACGATGGATAGTGGACATTGAACGTCGAACCACGTGATGGAAGATTGACATTAAAGGTGGGCCCATATGATGGATGGTCCACAACAAAGGCGGGACCTACATTATGGATGGTGGACATCAAAGGTAGGTCCCACATGATGGACTATCTCTACATCAAGTGGTCCCCACATTATAGATGGTCCACAACAAAGGTGGGACCCACATGATGGTGAGGACACCCCTCATGATGAACGACTCACATTGAACGTGGTGTGGGCCCACGTAATGAATGGTTCACATCAAAGGTGGGCCCCACATGATAAATGGTAGCATCAAAGAGTGGCCCAACATGATGGAACATGCACATCAAGTGAGCCCACATGATGGTCGGCTGACATCAAAGGCAGGCCCACATGATGAACGACACATATTGAAGGTGGGTCCCACACAATGAATAATCCACGTCAAGGTGGGCCCACATAATGGACGGAGTGGGCTTCACATGATGGATGAGCCACATCAAAGTGTAGCCCTTTATAATGGACGGTCCACATCCAAGGTCTCGCATGATGGATGACCCATATCCAAAGTGGGCCACATGATGGATGATCCACATAGAAGGTGCGCCCCACACGATAAATGGTGGATATCAAAAGTAGGCCCCACATGATGGATAATCCACTTCGAAGGTAGGGCCCACACTATGGATACATCAAATGTGGACTCCACGTGATGGGGGATGGGTGATGGGTAATGGACATTAAGGGCCCCACATAAAGGACAATTAGTATTGATGATGAGCCCCACATGATGGATGACTTACATCAAGGTGGGCCCCTAATGATGAAAGGTCCACATCCAAGACGGGCCTTGTTTGATGGACAACCCACTTTGAAGATTTGGCCTAAACAATGGACAGTCCACATCAAAGGTGGGCTCCATATGATAGTTGATCCACATCTAATATATGATATAACGGAATGCCCAAATGTCTTGAAATTAGTCATCCATTATTTTATCATTTGGGGCATAGTTCATCTATGGTGAGATCTACCAAAATAACCATTTGAATTGCACTTATAATAGAGTTATTATAATATTTAAAAATAACATCAATTACCCCTAAAAAAGCTCTTATTTGAAAGTTTTACCAAATGTGTTTATTTCAAATAAGAGTTTTTTTAATAATTGAAAAGTAATTTTACCAAATGAGCTTATTTAAAACAAAAGCTATAACAAAAGGAGCTTATTGGAGTAGCTCTTATTGAATTAGAGTGGAGATGTCAATCAAGCCTTAAGAACCCTAATAAATGCTACTTGCTAACTAAGATGGGGCCCACTTACCACCTTTGAGCATTTTTGGGCCATGGTTCAGCTTTGATAAGGGATTTTTGAATGATGATTTTGCATAGTTGAGATCATGGTTATAAGACACGGGAGAGTTTGATGTGACTTGTTTGAGTTGATATGGACTGGATTGTACACGATATGGTTCAATACCATAAGTCACCCTACCAATTCACCCTTGACATGGGTGAGTTGGGTAGATTCATCCATGACTCAAGTGAGTCCTGACTTGACTCAGCACCAAACAAGTCGGTCCAAATTGTTGGGCATTGATACCCCTTAATGGCACAAAAGCAACCTCAGAATGAATTAAACACACAATAAAGAACGAAAAAGAACAAGCAAACACAGAAAAGCACACAGATTGTACATGGAAAACCCTTATGAGAAAAAATTACGACATAATGCAACAATCATTCTACTATATCAGAAGGCATCCCTCGATCAATCGAACTTGACATTTTTTTATCGTTGGAACTTAGTTCCTTTATATAAGGCATTTGAACCTTAGGCATTTTGAAGGGTTTTCGGTGCAAATAGAGGCTCGGTGTTTTTTCCACTCATATCACACATCTTATAGCTACATCCAAAGAGTTTCATGCCAATCTTCTTGTGATCCTTCACTCTAATGAGCATTCCATGTTCCTATTCGAAGATGTGGATGAACTCTTACCTTTCTATATATTAGTCATTGTGCTCATAATCAAATCTATGTCTAAACTCTTTAGAAGATCCTTCTAAGCGAATCCCATAGGATTTCAACTTTTCACTAGTTGTAGGAGATTTACCCAACCTCTTATCACCTTAGTCACCTTAAATAAATATTGCACGCAAGGTGTTTGATCTTAGAGATGAAGCATTGACATCAACGATCGGGAGAACAAAAGGGGAATTGTTGAAGCACAGAGATCATCAATCAAACAACCCGAGAAGGCGCTACAAAAAGGACTTAATCCGATAAGTTGTCAAATTATAAGAGTCTGCACACTCTTTTTTTTATGTAGGATTGAATATAGAGTTTGTAACCCAAACTTTCATAAGTTTTTGTGTAGGATCATATCGCCACTGACATGGGTGTGTACGTGATAAGTCCTTGTGTATCCCACCGGACATAGGTGTGTACATGTTAGTGTCCGTGAAAGCCTCCAGTGGAAGTAAACGTAGGTCATTGGACTAAGATTGAAGTTGTTGGTTAGCTGATAGAAAATCAATTAAAGTCGATTGCGGAAGTCTCCGGTGAGAGTGTACACTAGGACTTTGTATACGTTGTAAAGGTTAGAGGTAAACCGGATTTAAAACCTTCGATAGTGAAATCTAATACACTCATGCATTGAGTGCGTCCGTCGGGAGTGGAGTAGGGAAACCGAACTAATATACATATTGTGTATGGGATTGTCATTTAAGCACGTGTTTAACTATGCTTTTGTGATTGATTAATTAATGATATGTATGCATGATTAGATGAATGTTAAGAGTTAATAATTAACACATCCCCCACACACATGAATACTATCATATATATACTAGTTGCTTAAATGACATATTTATTGTAGTCTATGTGATTGGACTCACTATTGGCTTAGAAGTCTTACTGTTAAATTGATTTACTTAATTTAATTGGTATATTAGTTCAAGTAAGCAATTGAGTTTTAATTGGTAAAATTTTATTTGGTCCCCCTAGGACAAGCTTTATTTTATAGCTTCGCCAAGCTTTTGCGTATAACCATGATATCTTACACCACGTACAATTTTAAGATGATTAAACAAAGTTTACCTATTATGGTGAAGATCATCTAGAGGATAAGGTTGTTTTTAGGTCAAGGTTAGGGTCACTAAGACACCTCATTTACATGTTACTTACTCTTTGATGCTTCAGTTATCATGTGTCTTCGGTCTTCAACTTCGAAGGTCTCTACCGACTCCTTGAGACACAGACGTACGTGATTGACAAACAAAATGCACAAATAAGTGTACTAACATAAACCTTCAAGACGCCTTTATAACTGGCGAACTTGCTCCCGAATACATCTAGAGGTCCCAAAGATATCAAATTCTTCTTCAAATCTGAAACATGATTCACATTGATTAGAGTACGCTCCATGCCATCAAACATATTGATGCGAATAATCTAATTCTGACCATCTTACAAGCATGATCATTGCCCATAAGAACTAAACCCCATCATACTCATTATATGTGGTGAACCAACTTCGATGAGGACACACATGATACAATGCTCCTGCATATAAAATCCACTTCTGATAGAAGCAACTGATCTTGGATACTGACAATACATCACCACCACCCGATCATTCACCTGATTCCACTTAATCAGCTTCATTTAACGAATCATCTAATTTTTCCTCCTTCTGGGCTTTGGGATATTATAGTTCGTCTTTATATATCGTATCCTTTAACAATGCCAACACTTTAACTTGCCTTTGTCATTTGACTTTGATCTAGATCGTAACTTCCCCTTCTCTCGCTCAATTGTTTTCCCCAAGCAAACAATGCATCCGTATAAGTACATCTGCCTCCGCTCTTCCTTCTCAACTGCTTAGACTTAAGGGTTGCAATAATTGTTTCAACGTCTAGGGTATCCCTACTATAGCACAAAGTATCAACCAGATATTTGTAAGACTTTAGGAGAGACGTCAACAAAATTACGGTTTTGTCTTCTTCATTGATTTCACCTCCACGTTTGTCAATTTGCAAACTAGTTTGTTGAAGACATTAATGTGCTCAGAGAGATCCGACCATTCTGTTATCTTCAAAATATAGAATTGTGTCTTCAAATATAAACGATTAATAAGTGATTTCGTCTTGTAGATGCTCTCAACCTTTGTCCATAATTCCGTGGTAGTCGTCTCATCAATGACATGTATAAGACTTCATCGGCTAATCACAATTGAATTGTGTTAATCACCATCTAATTAAGTTCGTCCCAAACCTCTTCCTTCATAGTTTATGGACGATTCGCTTTTCCAAGGAGTGTATGTTGTAGCTCTTGTTGAATTAAGAGTCTTTTATCTTCAACATCCATAATTCAAAATTATTTTTACCTATGAACTTCTCAGTCATGAATTTCGCGTTCGATCCCCTCGACATCATGTTTGCAGATTCAATCCAATAACCTGACGTAGGCTCTAATACTACTTGTAGGGTGTTGATACTACTTAATGAGTGTAAAAGCAACCTCAGAACGAATCAAACACACAATAGATAATGAAAAAGAACAAGCAAACACAGAGAACACAGAGATTTTATATGAAAAATCAATGTGAAAAAAACCACGACATAAAGCAACGATCAATCCACTATATCAAAAGAATTACAAGAGATGGAACAACTTACGGATGAAAAAACGCTAGCTCCCTTTAAAACCTTTTCTCCGTCCTAAGCTCTTTTGTATTAACCATAAACCCCAATTACAAGTACAGGTACATACGGGTCCGTTCGGTCCGATTATGGGGTGAAACTAGAACCGAACCGTTCCTAACAGTTCCAGGAAAATCGAAACCAAAATCGGACCGTTTGCACCCTAGAACCGAACAGGAACCGGACCGTAAAAACTGATTCGGTTCCGAATCGGTTCTACGGTTATGGGCTTTTTATAATCCAGCCCAATTGCATGTTTTAAAAAAAATAAAAAATAAAATCCAACCCATGTCGATTCATGAGGTGATCGATTTGATGAATGGTCTAGATATTGTGTAAGGTGTGCAAAAATATATTTACGAAAACAATCAAATGGCTCATTGTAAACCATAAATTATGAGTTAAATAGACAACTAAAAGATATTGAAAGAGAGAGAGAGAGAGAAAGAGAGAGAGAGAGAGAGAGAGACAGGAATGGAATGGGGGCAACAAAGGCGGCGTGAAGAGAATCAAGAGATTATGGTTTTTTTTTAATATTTATTGCTTGAGATAGTACAATTCCAGGTTCGGTTCCAAGTTCGGTTCCAATGTCAGTTCTACAGTTCGGTTCTACATAACCCCGAATCGAGAATCGAACCGAACTAATCAGTTCTTTGATTTTTGGAACCAGAACGAGAACCGGTGCACTTCAGAACCGGACCAAACCATGCGGTTTAGTCGGTTCCGGTCTGGTTTACCAATTCTACCGGTTTCATGTGCACCCCTAATTACAAGCGTACATAAATATTCCCATATAAGATTAGAAACAATACCAACACTTACGCAAAAGTTGCATGCACTGTCAATCTATTCGTCGATCGAATCGACATGATTCGACATACCATCAATCAAATCAATGCCCCCTTTAATCAAATCGATAACATTTAAAAATATCCAGCAAGCAAACTTAAATTTTCAGGAATATTTCAATCAAATAGACAACCCTATTGATCAAATAAAAAACTCTGCTATTGCACTAGGATTAAAGGCACTCAATGAACACAAGTTGACGAGTCTTTTTAATTAACCATGGTTGGAATTGCCTGGCCTTTGTAAATTTTGGTCTATATTTCACTGTTAGAGACTATGATGAATGAACGGTTGATATCATCGGTATATGCGACCACCCATTCACTAGGATAAAGGCGGACCCAATTTCATCCCTTCAACTGTTCATCCCGATAACAATATTCAAATTTCCATTCTATTCGATATTCACATTGAAATTGAAAAGGGATTAACCTCCATTTGGCTACTTGTTTGGGGCACCACTTCCTTATGGACTCATTTTAACTAATTTCAAAAATTCTTAATTGGGTATCCAACTGGACCCTTTGGGAATCATAGGAAGATCTCACACACAACTAGTTGTAGATGAAAAAAAAATGTACAAGTACCTGTGTTGTGGGGCCCACTATGTAACAACTCCAAAATTTTACGGTTTCTTAAATTTTAAAATTTTAAAATTTTATTAAAAGAGATTAAAACAGTTACAACCTTTCTCATCGTTATCTTATCCGAACGATTCTATTTTCTTTATAAGGAGGGACACTTCTCGCCGATTAAAAACAAAAGAGAGAGAGAGAGAGAGAGAGAGAGAGAGAGAGAGAGAGAAAATAGTGGAAGGACGGCTTGCAGAGGTTAGTACTTACTGTATTTTAATTTAGATTTTTTTTCTTTATGTTATTATTCTTGGGTCTACGTGATGGACTGTGTGGATCTACCATTGGTGCAATGCATGTGCACATATATCATATGTGTGCATATGCACGATGCACCATGGAACGCCTTACGCATGTAACAAGAAATCAAAGAAACACGTAAGTCTTTTTGTTTATTTTACTTGAATCACATATTTGACTTATTTTGCATATATGGCCCGATCAATTCCGTCCATTAGGTTCCAAGGACCAAAATATGAGAAACCTCCAAAAATTAGGCTAAATTAAGGTTTTGGTAAGCCACAATATGCAAAATAAGATTCATTAGGCAGTCACCATTGGAATATCCATCGGGGCCACAGGGAGTTCCGATGGAGATACCAATTATTTTGACCATTAAAATATAATTGGGTGGACCAATGAACAAATTTGATTTTACATAGAAAGTTAGGAGGGTTTGAAATCAGAAATGCATATGTTTTAATGGTGGAAGAACGGTCAGTTGGTTCATGGTAGTATGATCCATCAGAATAACGAATCTACCTCATTTTTCTACCAATGTCCTAAAACTATGTTAGTAAAGTGGTGAATGGATTGGATCTTAGGCACACATATTATGTATAGGTCATCATGATAAAAGTGTAACAATATAGAGTGAGTGTAAAAAACACTCCAGCGTGCAAAAGTGAAATTGGGTTATTTACGTTACCAAAATTAGTCCTGATTTATGGGCCTTATATACGGGGCTTTCTTGATGTATATATCAAATCCGTACCGTCTAATAATCTTGTCACTAATTAAAAGTCTTGGGGTTGAAAAATTTATTCGAAAGAAAACTCATGTGGATCACATCGCCTTAAACTGTGAAAATTAAATGGGCACCTTTGAATATTCTTGTGGGCCACAAAAGTGTTATTTCGAGTAGATTTTTAGGCTCGTCCTTTATGAGGAGATTACCTATCTCATTCATGGTTTAGATTTTCATGGGACCTATCAAAAAAATTAAATAAATAAATAAGTACAAAAAATAAAGTTTGATTGTCAGCGTTGAAACCAAGTGCGGCTTTTAACGTTAGAAACCATCTTGGGTCATCAGATTGTGGACTACAGTGATGTATACATTGTATCCAATCCATCCATTTGATTTGGAAGGTTATTATGAGTTAAGAGTGTAAATTTAGGACATATCTAAAATGTGTGTGACCCATACAAAAAGAAAATAATAGTAGTTGTACAATAATCATTTACGTTATAACAGGTCCCACATAGTTCAGATTAGATTGAAAATTTTTCTCAAAGGTCAATATAGCAATGGTAACCATATATCAATCCAGATCCCTGTAAGTAGGACCCACATAAAAATAAATGTGTGTTAGATATATATATATCATATAATGTAACTCCACCTTCTGATGCACGGTAAAACTTAAATAAGTTGCATGCATGTTTATGACAAAATATACATAGGCTAAATTATGTATCAATATGACATGCTATTAAAAGATCCAAGCCATCCATGTGTCTTTTGGGCCGAGATAGATACGATGAACCCTATCTATTACGTATGTTACTTGAGTATCACTCCCATGTAAGACCTTAATTTGTAATCAAAACAAATCAAATACTTTATGAGTTTAATATATATATTTTTTAATATTATGGTGTACTGCATATGGATTATTTATAGGTAATTTCTGATCTGCTCCATTGGTTTCCTCTTTAAATCATCAGGTGAGTAATCCCAACATGTTTCCTCTCCATATGATTAAAATAATTTGTTGTTGTGAATGACTTGATTAAATTGTTTATAAACTGATTTGTGTGAGATATTGTTGGATTATGAACATGTGATAGGCCTCTCATAAGGAGAGATGTATTTGATTGCTAATATGATTACTGCTGCATCAAACATTCATGCCTGGCATCATTAATACTCTTGTGCGATTACCTAGGGGACAGCCCATTGTACCCACTAGAAGCCCACTATATGTGGAAGCCTGCCCAATGGGGGGGATGCGGGCCTTGCCCATGCCTACCAACGGTAGAAGCCTGCCAAGTGCAGATGCGGGTTGTCGATATCCAACTCAAGCAAGTGGACGGTTTCTATTATACCCACTTGATGCATCATCAATATCATTCATAGCATACGCTTTAATTATTTGTATTGTATTTCTGATTTTTTTATGCTTTAATTGTATATATTATTTTAATTGTACTGTGCACGAACCATGATGGGTTCACTCACTGGGCCTGGCCAGCTGACGGTTTATTGATGGAAAAACCGTACAGATGGAATTGAAGCAGATAGAACGACTCAAGAGCAAGAATATGAAGCCAAACCAGTGGATAATCCACAGGATCAGTGGCCGTATTTAACTGAAGACGAGCTTACATTGTTGGACCAGTAGAATAATTAAATGAGACATTTGTTTCCCATTTATTATTTTATTTCTGTTTTAGAATGACTTTAAATTTAAATTTTGTTTTATTTTCTTAATAACTTGATGATTCCAATGATTTAAATAAAAGTCTCATTTTATTTTATTTTATTTTATTTATTTTTATTTTCTTTTGATGTGTGGTGATAAATGTTTGAGACTATAATTCAGATTTTATTGTACCTCTAGTAAATAATGTGACCCACTGATTTAAGTACATTAAGTGTACGAGTTGTGGTCCGTAACTCATGTCTGAGGGTGCACACTCAGTATGTGAATTTCGGGGCATGACAGAATGGTATCAGAGAGAAGTTTTTATATAATTTAATGTGACCTGTAGGTAATGTGGCTCACTCATGTACATAACTGGTAGGCCCCCTCAAAATTAGAAACGCAACACTTAGGATGTTTTAGTTGGATATTATTGTGAGAAATAATGAATTACTCTAATTTGAGCATATTTTATATATTGAGATGAATTAGTTTGACCCTAATTAATTTTTAGGATATTGAGTTCACAAAGTCCTGCTGGACAGTAATGGGCAGCAGGAATCACCCAACTTGTAAAATTCATAACTATAGAAGTATTTATTCGATCAAGGCGAACCAAAATCCTGATTGATTATAGACAAGTAGAAATAAAAATAAAAATAATTAGAAAAATTGAATCTGACTGTCATTATACTGATTCAGGGAGTTGGTATAGGCTAGTCACAATTTATCAAAATTTAGACAGATCTAACTACAGAGATTTAAAAATTTTCTGTGGTTGGAAGATTTAGCTAAAATTTTATGAGGAGAGTATATGCTTGTAATAAGATCTACACAAAAATTTTGGATTTAATTTAAAGTTCCAAACGGTAATTATAACCACAGCAGACAACTAGAAATCTAATTTGCCTAAAAAAAAAAAAAATGGTGTCCTATCAGTTTAACTGACAATGTCATTCATTTGGATCATTATCTTTGATTAAAATAATAATTTTATCTAAATTATTTTATTTACAGGTTATTGTACAGTTAAAAATCCATAATCCCTACTAAAATTCAGATTCTTGTATTATAGGAAAACTATGGCACCTAAGAAGATACGTAGCATCCGTGACTTAGTTCCTTCTACTAGCGCTATCATTCCTCATGACCTAGTAATGGACACCAATATTCTTGAAGAAGGTGAAACGACGAATAGAAATCAAGATGAGAATGAAGTCGAAGTGGACGAGGTTGAAGAGGGACTGCAAAATCCTATGTCTCCACCTGCAGCAGATCAAGGTAGGGCTGGACCAAACACCCAATTGCCTTTGTCTCCATCTGCAATGCCTGCTAATTTCGCTGGACCAAGCACCCATTTTCTTTATCCCCCTCTGCAATGCATGCTAATTTTGCTGGACCTAGCACGCAGCCGTGGGACGTTGCGTTTGGATTAGTAAATCAAATGGCTGCCATGATGAAGCAACAACAAGAGCAATTTGCGGTTCAATGGAATATGTTGGCCAATATGAGCCAAGTACCTCAAGCTCATCATCAGGCATCACCAGTTAGGTCCGGGCAGACACGTGAAGTGGACCTCCTTGAGAGATTTATAAAACTCCGGCCGCCAATATTTAAAGGTGCCACAGATCCTTCAATAGCAGAAGATTGGCTAAAGCAAGTCAAGAAGATATTAGAAGTGATGAATTGCCCTAATACTGAGAAAGTGCGATTGGTGACTTTTATGCTTCAAGGTGAAGCAGATGTTTGGTGGAGATCATCTAAAAGAATGGTTACAACTAATCATATATGGACTTGGAGAAGATTTCAAGACAAATTCAATGAGAAATACTTCCCTAAGGCCTACCGTAATCAAAAGATGGCTGAATTTTCGAAATTGGAGCATGGGTCGATGACGGTAGCACAATATGAGGCGAAGTTATGTCCCGAAAATGATGGAAGATGAAGAATACAAGATCACTAAATTCGATGAAGGCCTTCGTCAAAATATTAGAACCAAGTTTTGTTGTGATGATATTCAAAAGTACTCTGAAATTGTTGACAAGGCTCTTCGAGCTGAAAGGGATAGTGAGCGGTTCCTAAAGTCTCGGGTACAGATAAAAGAGATAGGAAGTCAGGTGAGGACTACTCCTAGCCAACGACAGCCGTTAGAGAAGAGGCAGCGAACTATTGGTCAATTTCAAGCTCACAGTAATCAAGATCAGTTTTTTTCTGGAAACTGTACCTATTGTGGGAAGTACGGACACAAATACCACTTTTGCAGAACCCGACTTAAGGATGTTGGCCAGATCCAGCCACTTCAACAAATTCCTCCTCGGTTGCAACTTCCTGCACCATCTCAGCAGTCCGGGCAGTCTTCACAGGCATCACGATATCTACCTCCCAAGCCGCAACAGTATCAGCAGAACCGACCTCAGCAAGCAGCTCGACCTTTAGTATCTCAGAATCAAGGGGGACAACCTTTCAGACAACAGACCACTCAAGCTAAAGTACATGCTATAGCACCTGTCGAAGAACCAGAACTAGATAACAATGTTATTGAAGGTACGGTTAATATACTCGATAAACCTGTTGCTGTATTATTTGATTCTGGAGCCACCATATCATTTATTTCTAGTGCCATAGTGAAAAGACTAGGGTTGAAACCTATTGACCTTAGTAAAGCAATTTCCGTAGAATCACCAGTGGGGAAAACTGTTACCTTGAACAAATTATGCAAGTCCTGTGAAGTCAATATATGCGGTGTTATAATGTCAGTTGATGCAGTAGTTATGGATATGAATGGTATGATGTCATTCTCGGTATGGATTGCTCCATGCTAGACGACTGATGCTAAGACGCATTCTCTATTCGAAGATCTTATTCTAAGATACAGAGATATAATTCTCTATTCTGGAAGAATCTTTCCAAATTAATAGGAATACATAGAGAGATAGTAACGTAGAACGTATTATAGTATTGAAGGAAGGGGAGTCACTAGAGTTGAGCATAGAACAAATCCCAATTGCAAGAGAGTATCCAGAAGTTTTTCAGGACATACCTGGATTACCGCCCCGACGAGAAGTAGACTTTAGTATTGATCTATTACCAGGCACTGCCCCGATATCAATGCAACCGTATCGAATGCCGCCGGTTGAGCTAAAGGAGCTGAAGGAACAATTGGAAGGATTGAAGAACCAGGGTTTCATCAGGCCCAGTACATCACCATGGGGTGCACCGGTACTTTTTGTAAAGAAGAAGGATGGAAGCATGCGTTTATGCATAGACTATCGTCGGCTAAATGAAGTGACGATTAAGAACAAGTATCCTCTGCCACGTATTGACGATTTATTTGATCAGCTGAAAGGAGCATGTTATTTCTCCAAGATTGATTTAAGATCAGGATATCATCAACTGCGTATTAAGGAGCCAGATATTTATAAGACGGCCTTCAGGACCGCTATGGGCACTATGAATTTTTGGTTATGCCCTTTGGTCTGACCAATGCTCCAGCTGTGTTCATGGATTTAATGAATAGAGTATTTCAGCCATATCTTGATCAATTTGTCATCGTATTTATTGATGATATACTGATCTATTCGAAGACTAGAGAAGATCATGAAGCACATCTAAGAACTACTCTACATACGCTGAAGGACAATCAACTATATGCCAAATTCTCTAAGTGTGAATTTTGGAAGCACAGTGTTAAATTTCTAGGACATGTAATTACAAAGGACGGTATTGAAGTTGATCCAGCCAAGATTGAAGCAGTGATGAAGTGGGAGCAGCCCAAGAGTATAACTGAAGTTAGGAGCTTTCTGGGACTCGCCGGGTACTACAGGAGGTTCATCAAAGACTTCTCAAAAATTTGTGGCCCATTAACAAGTCTGACTCGAAAGGGTGTGCCTTTTGAATGGACTGATAAATGCGAAGAAGCATTTGTTATATTAAAGAAGCTTTTAACATCTACTCCTGTTCTCACTCTTCCAAAGGAGGGAGTAAAGTTTGTCCTATATACTGACGCGTCAATTCTGGGCTTTGGTTGTGTACTGATGCAAGAAGATAAGGTGATTGCATATGCGTCAAGGCAATTGAAGAATCATGAACGTAATTATCCAACTCATGATTTGGAATTGGGCGCAATCGTGTTTGCTTTAAAGATTTGCGGCATTATTTATATGGCGAAAGATTCGATCTTTTCACAGATCACAAGAGCCTTCGATATTTTTGTTTTCCCAAAAAGACTTGAATATGAGACAACGAAGATGGGTCGAATTCCTGAAAGATTATGATTTTGAGCTATTATATAATCCTGGGAAGGCAAACCTTGTGGCAGATGCCCTTAGTAGGAAGCAACATAAGCAGCAAATCATAGCTAGACTAATGGTTCAAGAGTGGCAGATGATGAACTATGTGAAGGATTTCGATGTTGAACTACAGTTCCGAGAACAACGTATTCGCTTATGTAATATAACATTACAGCAGACATTGAAGGAAAGAATCATAGAAGCACAAGGAAATGACGAGTGGTTAATGAAAATGGTGACTAAGCACCAAGGTGATGAGACATCATTTTGGAAAGTGTGGGAAGATAAGGGAATTCGGTATCGCGGTCGTCTTTGCGTGCCCAATATTCCAGAACTGAAGGAAGAAATTTTGAAGGAAGCGCACAGAACTAAGTTCACTATTCATCGGGAGGTACTAAGATGTACCAGAATGTAAAGCGTTCATTTTGGTGGCAAAACCTGAAGAAAGATATAGCTAATTATGTTTCTCGATGTTACACCTGTCAACAAGTAAAGGCCGATCACCAGAACCCGTCAGGACTATTGCAGCCTTTAAAAATACCAGAATGGAAGTGGGATTGCATTTCCATGGACTTCATAGTTGGACTTCCTATGACCCAGAGGAAGCACGATTCGATATGGGTGATCGTTGACCGATTAACAAAGTCAGCACATTTCATTCCTATTCGTATTACTTATTCAATGGACATTCTTGCCAAACTATATATCAAAGAAGTAGTGCGATTACACGGCATACCTAGTTCTATTGTGTCAGATCGCGACCCTCGTTTTACTTCGCGATTCTGGACTAGTTTACAGGAAGTCATGGGTACGACTTTGGACTACAGCACAGCTTATCATCCACAGTCTAATGGACAGACTGAGCGTGTGAATCAAATACTTGAAGATTTTTACGTGCATGCGCTCTCGATTTCAAAGGTACTTGGGACGATAACTTACATTTTGCTGAATTTGCTTATAATAATAGCTATCAAACAAGTATTGGTATGGCTCCGTATGAAGCATTGTATGGACGCCCCTGCCGTGCTCCTAACTGTTGGATCGAAATAGGAGAGAAAGGTTTGATTGGACCAGATATTGTCCAAGAGGCTTCTGAGAAGGTGGAGCTCATTCGGAAACGACTTCAAGCAGCTCAAAGTCGACAAAAGAGTTACGCAGATATCGAAGACGTGATTTGGAATTCTCAGTAGGGGATCACGTGTTTGTAAAAGTCTCACCAATGAAGGGTCTGATGCGATTCGGTACAAAAGGAAAGCTTGCCCCTCGGTTTATTGGGCCTTTTGAGGTGTTAGATCGAGTGGGAGCTACAGCATATAGACTCGCGCTACCTCCACAGCTGTCAAGTGTTCACAACGTCTTTCATGTGTCAATGCTAAGGAAGTATGAAAGAGACGCCTCGCATATCATCGATTGGCATGATCTCGAGCTTCAGGAAGATACATCTTACATGGAAAAGCCTGTTCGTATTTTAGATCGCAAGGAACATATTTTAAGAACCAAGACAGTATCACTAGTCAAGGTGTTATGGAATCATCACGGAGTCGATGAAGCATCGTGGGAGCAGGAAGCTGAAATTCGCGGGAAGTATCCACACTTATTTGAAGAATAGCTAGCTCAGGTAAATTTCGAGGACGAAAATTTTCTTTTAGGGGGTTAGAATGTAACAACTCCAAAATTTTACGGTTTCTTAAATTTTAAAATTTAAAAATTTTTTTAAAAGAGATTAAAACAGTTACAACCTCTCTCATCGTTATCTTATCCGAACGATTCTATTTTCTTTATAAGGAGGGACACTTCTCGCCGATTAAAAACAAAACAGAGAGAGAGAAAGAGAGAAATTAGTGGAAGGACGGCTTGCAGAGGTTAGTACTTACTGTATTTTAATTTAGATTTTTTTTCTTTATGTTATTATATCTTGGGTCTACGTGATGGACGGTGTGGATCTACCATTGGTGCAATGCATGTGCACATATATCATATGTGTGCATATGCACGATGCACCATGGAACGCCTTACGCATGTAACAAGAAATCAAAGGAAACACGTAAGTCTTTTTGTTTATTTTACTTGAATCACATATTTGACTTATTTTGCATATATGGTCCGATCAATTCCGTCCATTAGGTTCCAAGGACCAAAATATGAGAAACCTCCAAAAATTAGGCTAAATTAAGGTTTTGGTAAGCCACAATATGCAAAATAAGATTCATTAGGCAGTCACCATTGGAATATCCATCGGGGCCACAGGAGTTCCGATGGAGATACCAATTATTTTGACCATTAAAATATAATTGGGTGGACCAATGAACAAATTTGATTTTACATAGAAAGTTAGGAGGGTTTGAAATCAGAAATGCATATGTTTTAATGGTGGAAGAACGGTCAGTGTTGGTTCATGGTAGTATGATCCATCAGAATAACGAATCTACCTCATTTTTCTACCAATGTCCTAAAACTATGTTAGTAAAGTGGTGAATGGATTGGATCTTAGGCACACATATTATGTATAGGTCATCATGATAAAAGTGTAACAATATAGAGTGAGTGTAAAAAACACTCCAGCGTGCAAAAGTGAAATTGGGTTATTTACGTTACCGAAATTAGTCCTGATTTATGGGCCTTATATACGGGGCTTTCTTGATGTATATATCAAATCCGTACCGTCTAATAATCTTGTCACTAATTAAAAGTCTTGGGGTTGAAAAATTTATTCGAAAGAAAACTCATGTGGATCACATCGCCTTAAACTGTGAAAATTAAATGGGCACCTTTGAATATTCTTGTGGGCCACAAAAGTGTTATTTCGAGTAGATTTTTAGGCTCGTCCTTTATGAGGAGATTACCTATCTCATTCATGGTTTAGATTTTCATGGGACCTATCAAAAAAATTAAATAAATAAATAAGTACAAAAAATAAAGTTTGATTGTCAGCGTTGAAACCAAGTGCGGCTTTTAACGTTAGAAACCATCTTGGGTCATCAGATTGTGGACTTACAGTGATGTATACATTGTATCCAATCCATCCATTTGATTTGGAAGGTTATTATGAGTTAAGAGTGTAAATTTAGGACATATCTAAAATGTGTGTGACCCATACAAAAAGAAAATAATAGTAGTTGTACAATAATCATTTACGTTATACAGGTCCCACATAGTTCAGATTAGATTGAAAATTTTTCTCAAAGGTCAATATAGCAATGGTAACCATATAGTCAATCCAGATCCCTGTAAGTAGGACCCACATAAAAATAAATGTGTGTTAGATATATATAATCATATAATGTAACTCCACCTTCTGATGCACGGTAAAACTTAAATAAGTTGCATGCATGTTTATGACAAAATATACATAGGCTAAATTATGTATCAATATGACATGCTATTAAAAGATCCAAGCCATCCATGTGTCTTTTGGGCCGAGATAGATACGATGAACCCTATCTATTACGTATGTTACTTGAGTATCACTCCCATGTAAGACCTTAATTGTAATCAAAACAAATCAAATACTTTATGAGTTAATATATATATTTTTTAATATTATGGTGTACTGCATATGGATTATTTATAGGTAATTTCTGATCTGCTCCATTGGATTCCTCTTTAAATCATCAGGTGAGTAATCCCAACATGTTTCCTCTCCATATGATTAAAATAATTTGTTGTTGTGAATGACTTGATTAAATTGTTTATAAACTGATTTGTGTTGAGATATTGTTGGATTATGAACATGTGATAGGCCTCTCATAAGGAGAGATGTATTTGACTGCTGATGTGATTACTGCTGCATCAAACATTCATGCCTGGCATCATTAATACTCTTGTGCGATTACCTAGGGGACAGCCCATTGTACCCACTAGAAGCCCACTATATGTGGAAGCCTGCCCAATGGGGGGGATGCGGGCCTTGCCCATGCCTACCAACGGTAGAAGCCTGCCAAGTGCAGATGCGGGTTGTCGATATCCAACTCAAGCAAGTGGACGGTTTCTATTATACCCACTTGATGCATCATCAATACCATTCATAGCATACGCTTTAATTATTTGTATTGTATTTCTGATTTTTTTTATGCTTTAATTGTATATATTATTTTAATTGTACTGTGCACGAACCATGATGGGTTCACTCACTGGGCCTGGCCAGCTGACGGTTTATTGATGGAAAAACCGTACAGATGGAATTGAAGCAGATAGAACGACTCAAGAGCAAGAATATGAAGCCAAACCAGTGGATAATCCACAGGATCAGTGGCCGTATTTAACTGAAGACGAGCTTACATTGTTGGACCAGTAGAATAATTAAATGAGACATTTGTTTCCCATTTATTATTTTATTTGTTTTAGAATGACTTTAAATTTAAATTTTGTTTTATTTTCTTAATAACTTGATGATTCCAATGATTTAAATAAAAGTCTCATTTTATTTTATTTTATTTTATTTATTTTTATTTTCTTTTGATGTGTGGTGATAAATGTTTGAGACTATAATTCAGATTTTATTGTACCTCTAGTAAATAATGTGACCCACTAATTTAAGTACATTAAGTGTACGAGTTGTGGTCTGTAACTCATGTCTGAGGGTGCACACTCAGTATGTGAATTTCGGGGCGTGACACACTAAATGTATGTCTAACATCCAACTTGTTCAAAACTAACACAGGGATGAACGTGATGAGGATAAATACTCCGAATCCACGGACCTTCTCTGGACTCCTCACAGAGACTCTCGAATCCACGAGGAAAGAAAGCAGAAAATAGAAATAAATTCTAATAAATTCGAAATTGATTGATTGATGAATAAAAACGAGTTCACAACCTTTAATAGGAATACCAAGCAATGGGAAAGAAATCATAATCAAACTACAACTGAAACTCCTAGAATTCACGACTTACTATAAATAGTAAACTTACTATTTATAGACGGTCGC
Organism: Magnolia officinalis; assembly: GCA_021015155.1. Lineage (NCBI taxonomy): Eukaryota > Viridiplantae > Streptophyta > Magnoliopsida > Magnoliales > Magnoliaceae > Magnolia > Magnolia officinalis. Next base: position 53,245,872 of record JAJHSJ010000015.1, read on the forward strand.
GATGTCTACTAGTGCGCAAGGTTTTCGGCCAAAAATAGTAAGTGTCCTATTTGGCTTCACAAAACCGTTCTCCTAATTATTCTAAGCTCTTTTCACGTTGGGCGCAACTTCTAAAACTCGACGGATGAAGAGTTATAATCAAACTAAAACTTACTATTTATAGTAAAAACGAAATTAAAGCAGGGAAATGACCGTCGATCCAGGGGTTTTTCGCAATTCTGGGTGTCGTAACCTAGTATAGCTGGGTTGGTTGACTAAAGTAGTTCGTTCTACCCCAAAATCATATATTTTATGTCAGATAACTCATTCCGGATTGCGAGATACGCCCAATCTTAGGTCCGAAGGTCCGAATCACTTCTGTCGTCGACCGGGCCTTTTCTGATCCATCTTGGCCATGAAACTGTCCACGACCCGCTCTACATCAAAAATGTTTCCCATCATAAAAAATTAAGATAGCCCAAAAATCATTCAATCCATCTTCGGTGACTTTGGCTCGATCAACATGATTTTTTAAGCATTTCATTTTTATCAAAAGGCAACCATATTGAACGGGTTGAAGACCATCACCCTAAATAATATTTACAACTAATTGTATTTTCGGGTTAAACATGCAACCCCAAATGTGGTGGGCCCCACAATGGGCCTTATATACATAAAAGTCTAAAATCTAACAAACGAACTAACAGACTCTAATAGACCTTATATACACAAAGAGCTTTCAATCCAACATAAGCCAAGACCTAACTACTCTTGGGGCCTTCTATATCAAATACTGTTCTACAAGTTAGTCTTTTACTTAATAAATGCTTTGAACGAACATACGTTCGCTTTCAATCGATGATTTTATAGTAAGAGGAGCTTAACTAACCCGGCACGCATGTATAAGGCCGCCCATGTACTCCTCATGTGCATGTGACAAGATGGCCAACATATGCAATAATAACTCAGCGAGGGGCTTAACCATGTAGATGTTTTTACAAAAATAAATCCAGTCCGTTTGGCAGATGGGCCATGACATTAAGGGTCTACTTGGATACCACCAAATAAGATACTTTTTCTACTTATAGCAGTAGACGAATGACTTATTTCAGATAAGTAAGTTTGGTTTATGATTAGTTGTAAGTAACTTTTTTATTTAAAATTACTTAATTACTTCATTATTTTTTCTTTTTTAATAGTTTTTTTTTTTTTTTTTTCATTGGTTGCTGAAGAGGCACAGGAAATAAGACAAAAATGAGAAGCTAATAAGTATGTGTTTGTCAAACCTATTTTTCTTCTTAATAAGAAAAAACTAAGATAAGCAACTTACCTTTCGAGACTTACTATCCAAACACCCCTAATGGATACATTTGTTATGGAAAATAGTTGGACATCCTTGAAATATTTGTGGGGCTACATAAGTTTTGAATCATGCTAAATATTTGTGTTTTCAGTTCATCCCAGGAGGAATGACGTTATGAACGGTATGGATGGCATGTAAGCATCACTGTCGACCTAGGGAGGTTTCAACGGTAGGAATTTCCCTAACCACATTTTCCTTTAATACGGCCCACTTGTGTCTTGGATCCAGCTCATTTTTGGTATCTGAAACTGAAATGAGCTCACAAAACGGATGGACGGATTGGATTTCTCACAAACATCACGGTGTGCCCCACCTTGGTTTACAGCACAGGAACTTCCAAGGAATCTCCATAGTGGTACCCTTCCAATGGAGGGCTTGGATTTTGCACATATCTGCCAGTGTTTGCAGAATGCCGGCCATGCTGGCATATATGGTGGAGTGTGCATTGGCGGACTTGGACACGTGTTTGCTTATCAAAGCTTTAAAAATATATATATAATTTTTTGAATTAAATAATAATGGGAAACGATTCAGAGCTTTTAGTTGCATCAAAACAGTGGGACACTGCAATCAACCAATCTGGACAGTCCATTAGGTCCAGCATTCATCCATGGGCCTATCAAGCATAAATCACCCCATCCAAACGGTTCTAACCTCGGACAATCAATATCTTTGCCAAAATATAGCACGAGAAAGACCGTCTATTCGTTGGAGCCCATTGGGTCATTCCAAAGAATTATTTTTATCAGACGGTCCAATTTTTGCATCATAACCCAGAAATGTGCGTCGGGTCTAATGAACGGTCTGGATCCATGGATCATACCATTCAAGTATCATAGTACAACCAGGAGTACCATAACTTAAAATAATCACATGCAAGGCTAACATAAGCTTTTGTGATTTAAAATAAGATAAACCCAATAAGGGATGTGACCTTTTATTATTTACCATGTACAATGTACTAGGTCGTTAAGAAAATAGGACCCAAATATCATTTTATTTACATGATGATTAACATGGCATGGCCATTAAATAAAATAAAATCAAATGTATGGATTAATGTGAGAAGAATAGTCTCTGATGCCAGCACCTTCCCATCCCATCCATTCCTCCCATAAGTCCCAACTTGAATCATACATGCCCCTCATGGACTCATCACCATACCCATCATCATTACATACATCATAGGAGTATGTATCATCTGAGCTTGATTCCCTCAAACTGCTCATCACACTCTGCAAAAACATACACACAAATAAATAAATTAATAATAATAATAAAACAATCACTCAGAATTTTTGAGACATGAAACCCAATTAAAGGGAGAAATGATCATATACAATGGGTTGGACGATAATTTATTATCCATTCAAAAATAACTTTCGACATGTCATGCGCATGCAACATCAACTCCGTCCAATAGGTTGGACCTACTATGAGGATCACCTTGTGCAAAAATCAGCCCTGTCCGCCCATCAAATGGGCCACATAATATAAAATAATTTAAATTGACATATATAAGTCAAAATACAAGTATGGTCCATGTAATGAGTGGATGAGCCTGATCTTTGCCCAATGTAATCCTTGTGGCGGGTCTAAGTCGCATTGAAAGTTATCTCTTCGGCGGATGCAAATATAATGTCTAACCATGTGCTATCATGTAAATAATTTATAAATGGTTTGAATAGATATACTCATAAGGGGGTCTCTATAAAATGGGTTTTTAATGAGAGAATTTGCAAAGTGCATCCAAAGGCATATTAAAATTTGAATTGAAATGGAGTTTAGGCCTAGAACACGCCTTGAGAGTGTGTTCAAACGGACCTTTAAGTATACAATTTTTATGTATTACCATTAGAAAATTTGGGGTTTTGATTTTCTAAAAATATGAGATTTTATTTGATCCACCATCTAAAATTGCACATACTTTTTATAGCAAAATTAACCATTTTTGGAGTGGAATTTATAATTTTTGGGGTCTGCAATCCCTTCTTAAATGTCCATCCATCCATATATCTTGCATATTTGTTTCCTAACAAGAAATCCCAGGTGGACCCCACCATGTAGCGTCCATATCTAAAAGTAATATTAATAAAATGGACCTGAAAATAATGGTCCACATTCAATTATCTCCTCGGATTCAGATGGTTTGGACAATTGATAACCGTGATCTTTTGAGGTACAAATCTTCAATGGTAGGGCCCACCTTATCAACGGACTGGATCAATTCTTTAATGTGCCGTGAAATGAAATTGGGTTGAGGTATTTGATCACTTACATCATAAGCTTCATTAATCTGATGAAACTGGACCCGACAATTGCTTCCCTTGCATACATCCGGATGATACTGAAAGATGAGAAAAACAAACCCAAACAACCAAAATCAATCAAAGGCCCACCCCATATATCATCATGACCATTAAAAAGAAAAATCTCAGCATTATTCCAAAATATCACACAACAAACACATCAAATGAATATATATTATATATATATATAAAGGCCAACACATCAAAATATAGATTAAAAATAAAAAAATATATTAAAAAAAAAAAAGGCCCACCAAAGATCTCATTATATATATATATATATATATATATATATATATATATATATATATATATATATATATATATATAACGGAAACGTTTGATGCCTCTATAAAGCACATCAAAGGAAGAAATTCTTTTAATAAAAAAAAAAACCCATCAAAAGATTGGAAAAAACATTCAAGCCCAAAAAAATAAAAATCTCATTAAAAAATCCCCAAACAAATCAAATGTACAAAATCGAATTAGAAAAGAAAAGGAAAATGAAAGGCCTACCTGCAAAGCAAGCTGTCTGAATGCCTTCTTCACCTCCTTCTCAGATGCACCTGGTTGTATTCTAAGTGTCCTGTATTGATCTCTCAAACTAGCTGTAGAACAACACACCCTCTTACAATTCCTCCTCTTTCCCTTCAAAAAATCGGTTTTCATCCAAGACCCACTTGCAATATCCATTGAAATCGCCATCTCCAATCCAAACACTCCAATACCCAATTCCCCAAATCACAATCTCAATGAGATTTACACCAAAACCAATGCAATGAGCTCTTTCAGCAGGTCAAAAGACACGACGATGCCTCTTTGTATTTTCTATTTCTGATTCGTTTTTGGGAGGAGCATCTGCGCGTATATATAGTTTAAGGGTGTATATCTTTTGATGATAAAGAGATTTGCGCGACTGGATATTGAAGAGGTGAATCGCATCACACGTGCCACATTGTAAACATATGGAAGATCTGAGCATGTAGAAATTGGGAACTGATGTGAATATGATCCCATATCTCGAGATACGTGCTGATCCTCTGTTCATTTTTCTTTATGACCGCCGTTTACCTCATGTATATGTAGTTCTTTCGATGAATGGACTAGATTTTCTTTTACTGGAATGTAATGTGAAACGTCCGAGCCACCTAAAGAATGGCTCGGATCTCGCATGAGATTCCATTTAGGTAGGTTTAATGCTATTCACATTTTCAATGTCTCCACGCGCGAATCTCCGCAGCATTTCTCACGACCGTTTTCGAAGGTGGAAAGAAGGGTCGGAGGCGGGCTGTTCTACATTATCCATTCCAGATAAGAACTACGGTGATTGTTCATCGTCATTTCTTAAGTTGTGGTGTCTCTTCGGTGGGTATCTTGCTTGTCTTATATTTAGTTCAATCGAGACCGTCCAAATATTAACGAGAATAATCGATGGATTAAATATTAAATTAAATTAGATAACATTTCAAATAATTGGATAATATTAAAAGAACTAATAAAATTGAACTGTTATAAGTCCAAATGAGATGGTTTAATATTTTGATCGGTGTTATTCTTTGAGAATACATAACAGGACACACACAGGACGGCATGGATTTCCATAGATGTAAGACACATATCAGATCGATGAGACACCACATCCTAAGAAACGATGGTTAACTATCATTCTAAACTAATAGATGTTTTTGGACTTGGATGACGTGGACCAGTTTGATGCGTGGCTTATCCGGTCCTGTTTTCGTTTTGGGACTCTTTCATAGATCCAAAAACTGACAAACACGTGGCGTGAAACGAGGCGTTTGTGGCGTGGCGATTGCCACGTGTATGGCTGCCGTGATTCATAGGAACTGAAATTTAGGCCGCTTTTCCGTTTTTTCCCCATCCGCAATGGATAATGTAAAATGCTAGTTGGATAAAGGAACGGAATCCTCTGCGAGCACAACACCTGTTTTTTGCAGCCCGGAAAACACGCAAGCTCTGCAGGGCCCACCATATTTTAAATGTAAAATCCACTCCGTCCATCCGATTTTATACTGAATTATAGACTATTATTAAAAATATCATTCAAATACAATACTCATGTGGGCCACACCACAGAAAAAAGTGGATGGGATGCCAACCATAGGCTTGTGTTTAGAGCCATTATGATGTATATATTTCATCAAGCCCATTAATCATGTGTAACTATTCTAACAATGATGATGTAAAAATCTAAAATAAATCCTGATAAAAAAACTAAGGTGGGCCACACTGCATGAACTTAGAGGTTTTAGGAGCAATTTTACGCAGTTCCAATTTTTATGGCCCATTTCAGTTCTATATCGGATGATGTTTTTAATTTACGGTTAAAATAATGTCTTTCACATGATGGACGGATTGGATTTACATATAACACATGGTAGACCCCGCAGAGACTGAGTATTCTACGGTGTAAAACAGGTGCCATTATTACGCCCTGTTAAAAGAGAAATAATCAGATACAGCCATTATTGCACCGCCCATCTTTCACATGAGTGGAAGATCCTGTCCGTCCAAACGGTGTCCCACACTATAATAATTTTCTGATTCGAAAATCAGGCCAATCTAACGGTATAATATCCAATAACAATACAATAATCCATATTTTCGGCTGTCCATTGATCTTGACACCATGTCCCTATTTATGTACGGATCGGCCTGATTTTTAATCAGGTGAAAATCAAAGCATGGCCCACCATTATGTACGGGTGGGATATTCTATATATCTGACAAGTTGGCAGTAAAAGAATGGCTTTACCAACACAGCCACTGTATCTGAAATGCATCTGATTATTTCCCAACTAGAAATGTTTTCTTTTATCCAATTATCCATTTTTGGTGAAGTTTGCTATTTGAGGCGGATTAGGTGCGGCTCTTACCGTGGATCCCTCTATATCCACGCAGTCAATCCGTTTTTCTAGAGTATTTCAGGATATGATCCAAAAGAATATCCAAATCTAGGGTGAAATAGTGGTTGATTAAACGACCTACCATTAAAAACTTCCTATGGTCCACCGTAATGTTATTTACCATTTATTTCCCATCCATCCTGTTGATAAGATCAGATAAACCTAGATGATGCGATAAACAAATATCAACTTGATTCAAAATTTATAATGAAGATCATAGAATTTTGATAAAAAAAAATTTCATAGTTGATTATAATATATTTATTATATCTACAATGTCTATCATTTGAAGAAATCATTTTAGGTCATGGTCATATTCAAAGCTCAAATGGACCACATCATAAATAGTAGTGGGGACAATGATTCCCACCATTAAAACATTCGTAATGCTGACGACAATGTCTTTTCTCCATTCAATTTGTTCATAATATGGATGAAGAGAAGCAAATATTGGTTTGATCCAAAACTTTTGTGACCCCAAGAAGATTTCAATGGTAGATGTTCAATCTCCCACTACTTTCTATAGTGTGGTCCACTTTATCTTTGAATCTGTTTTATTTTTGGGCTCGACTCTTAAAACGATCTTGCAAAATGGAGAGATAGTTTGAATATAACACGTGCCTCATGGTAAGGCCCATAGAACTTGGTGATGTCAACACACCAATGAGGTGGCCGGTGTGTGGTACACCAGCCAATCCACTTCCGAAACTCGAAACCAGCCATGTGAATGAGACCCTGACAGCAGGGCCCACCTTGATATATGAATTGAATATCCACACCATCTATATGTTTTTCCAGCTTATTTGAAGGTATGGTCCAAAAATAAAGCAAATACAAATATTAGACAGACTACACCACATGAAATAGTGACGAATGACCATTAAAAATCCGGTGGGCTATAAAATTTTTGTACTAGGCATATGTGATTTTTTTCCTTTCATCCAAGTATGTGTAATGTTATCAATAGGTAGGATGGTCCATAAATAGTACGGTGGACCCTAGCAAGTTTTTAATGGTGGGCGTTTAATGGGTTTTATGTTGTGTGATCCACCTGAAATTTGTGTCTCCTTCATTCTGGGGACCATGCCCTTAAATAAGCCGGAAAATCAAATGAACAACATGGATATACAATTCATACTTATAGGTGGGCCTTACGATCAAGGTCCCACCCACATAGTTGGTTCCGAGGTTGTAGCCAAGTTCGCACCCTAACGTGATCCGTTAAAATAGATGTACGGCATATGGATAAAGAATACATACATCAAGTTGTGCCCCACCATAATGGCCTTTTTTGCATCCATTTTTTATGCTACGACATGGACTAATGAAAGGTTACCACATGTTGATACTACGGGGCTAAATCGGTAAAAATCCAACTCTTGGCAGAGAGTATCTTAGTTTGAACTTCCTTCGGTATTATGCATTCAGTTATTAATGTGAAGACACTTTTACCCTTACGCATACATTAAAAGAACGAGTAGAAGAAAGCCACATGGTCACGTTTATCGTGCCAATTAATGAGGTAGCATGCCCAACACGACTATAAGAGACCCATTGAGAGAACGGATCTTATCGCGTATTTGGCGACCCTCAGCAAAGCCATCTCCTACAACCCTTTCAAAATATGTGATCTTCTTAGAGACGTTCTGAGACTCCGTAGCGTTCGAGAAGGTTCTGAATTTCAAAAAATCAAACCAATTTCCAAGTAAATCCTATTACGGATTGTACCTGAGTCTAGAGAAACAGACACATCGACCAGATCAGGTCCTAAACCATGGTCAATTAGAATCAAAAGAATGTGAGAGCTTGAGGACATAATCTCGTGGCCGAGGCTTGATTGGGATAAAGAGTTTGGGAGATCTAGATGTGATAGGTCCTGTCCATCTATCCCTTCTAGCACTCCAAACATCGATGAACGAAGACCCATACTCATATGCAAGAAGTGGTTCGATTGGGACCATCCAACACCTCGAAGCAAAAGAATCAGAGAGACTGAAGAGATGTTGACTAGCCATGATCGATTTGAGGCTTGGTACCAACTCCTGAGGCTTGATCCCAAATCCATTTAGTAGGTCTCGAATATCTTTCATCGAAAGAATAGGTTACAAGAAGAAGATTTGAGAAGGTAGCAATTTTGGATCCGTCCAGGAGATTCCCATACCTGGAAAGCACAGAGAATCCAAGATTAGCAAGGAAATCCAGTGAGAGTTTTGTCACCTTGACAAGTCATAAAAGGAGCACATGAAGATGGACTCGAGGCACTATGCCAAACATATCTATCTACTTTACATTTATCTTAACATAACCTAGTCTACTTCTAACATAGATCGCTACTGCCTAACGACTTCTACTATAGTATGTTAAGAGTATATTAAATATCTACAACTTTAAGTTGTATATAAATGATTAACTAAGTTATGATTTAGTTGATTATACCCATTTAGTCACATCTTGTTGACCATCCGCCCCGATCATCTGGTCCGATAGATGACTCAGGTATTTATCTTTCTTTTTGTTTACTTCATTTGATTGATTAACACTTTGTCGATTGTTAATGAGTCATATATTCAAATATTAATAAAATTAGAATTATTTAGCCTTCTTTTATTTATTTGTATATTATTGTTCCTTTGAGAAATATTGAACTGAAAGTACTCGTGAATAAAAAGTCGTTAAGTCTGTAGCCTCACGTCTATTGTCACAAAGGGAAAAGGAATCCATTAAGAATGGCTAACCCCTATCCTTTCACAAACGCATGAATGTTGAGCACAATCGGTGGTTGAAAAGATAATTGGATCTTGTGTCCAGTCTCTAATGTGTCCATATCAACATGGTTTAACACCAATGATTCAGACAAACCTTGAGTAGACTTTAATATGCTCGTGCATCATACCCACACACAAAAATTGAATATAAGCCCTTGTTCATAAGAATGGCCTTGTTTGATTGAATTGGCATGAACAAGCCCCACCAAATCTGCTTTAGGTTTGCTAATATAGATGTCATTCTGTACCCACACACCTCCACACATTCTTAAAACATGTGTAAGATGGAAGCAATCCCTTGAGTGGAGATTGATTAATAATTATACTCGATAATCAAACTAGTCCACTAGGATGCGTCTTTAATGGATCCTCAAATTCACCTAGGTCGGTGAATCCCTGACTGTGGGGCATACCGTTATGTATATGTATTATATCAACGTCATCTATCCATTTTGCCTAGCTCATTTTATGGCATGAGCCCAAAGATGAAATATCAGGTGGACCACGCCACAGGAAATATTGATGATTGATCATTAAAAACTTATTGGGGCTACAAAAGTTTTGGATCAAGCTGATATTTGTGTTTTCCCTTCATCTAGGTTTATATGACCTAATCAACAAGTTGGATGGCGAAATAATATTATAGCAAGCCCTATGAAGTTTTTAAGGATGGACATTCAATCACTAATGTTTCCTTTGGTGTGGCCCACCTAAGATTTGGATCTGCTTCATTTTTAAGCTCGTATCATCAAATGAACTGCCAAAGTGGATGGATGACGTGTATATAGTACACATACATCAAGGTGAGCCCCACAGTCAGGGATCCACCAACCTCGAATCCATCAAAGCCGCATCCAGTCCATTCATCAAGGCATATTATTATTATTATTATTATTATTATTATTTTATATGCACCATTAAATTGCTTTTTATATCCGTCTATATATGTACCATAAATAGTAGCCTAGTGATGGTTAGATCAGTCTTGTATAGTCCCATTGGATCTCAAAGATGAGTTCAGTTTTCACACATGTGATGGAGTGAATGGGTATAGCCACTTAAGATAACTAGCATGTGTAGTCCATTGGAGTTCACTCGAAGAGATGATTTGATAATTGTAATGGTCCATCATGTTGGTCTCACCTGAATGAGTAGTTTCAGTATTAAAAACTTCAAAAATAATTTTGAACTTTGATATATCGAGTTGTGAGTTTTCAACATTGTACATTCGTCATTAGTCTTTTCATAATGGAGGCTATAACCATCAATTTATATGTATATTTTAGTAAAATGATATTTTTAAGAGAAGAATAAACTCTATCTGTGATATCGAAATTATATTGAAAATAATCGATTTTTCTAATTTCTTCTAAAAATACATCCTAAAAAAATAATATATATCCTTAAGAAATGTAGTCATAAAAACTTTGACTTGACACCATACATGTGTTAGATTAATGTTAAACGAAACATTGACAACATATGTATATAGGGTTAAAAAATACATATGAAAGTAACATTTATTTGTGCAAAAGTTATCATCTGGAACTGAGTTTTACGATGAATCATTGGTTATCCTTATAATAGTAAAACATGAATTTTACATTTTGGTTAATCAAAAAGTTTTTTTGCTCAAGTCTTTACGTGCTTGGATATTATTTTTACAGTTAGAATGTAGGTATATACCTTTGCAATATAAGAATGAGTCTTTAGATAATTGCAAAGAAAGTGATGCACTACTTACAATGGACAAAAGAACTTTGCACTCACATATCAAAGATATGTTCATCTAAGGTTGGTCAAATATATAAATGCAGATTTTATTAGTTGCCTTGACAATAAAAAGACTACCTCTAGTTACATTTTCATAATATTTGGTAGAACTATCATAAAAAATATAAAACAAACTATTATAGCTTCGTCCATTAAGAAAGCAGAATATATAACTTATTGCAATATTACAAATTGAGCGATATGACTACAACAAAATTTTCTCTAGATTACGAATTATGATATTAATCTCAAAATTGTCTAAAATTTTATGTGACAGTCCAATTGCAGCCTATAGTTAACTTTTTCAATAACAATAGATACTCATATAGGTCAAAACACAAAGGTACCTTGATGTAAAGGAGATTACAAATTTATTAAGTAACTATATAAATTATCGCCATGAAGAAAAAATGATAGCGGATCCACTCGTTAAGAACCTTTATATTAAGCTACTTAAGAATGATGTAACTTCAATGGAAATAATTATCTTAGATATTTTTAATTACTGTGATTTTTATTTATTTTGATTTATGTATAGATATTTTGATATTTCTTTTTTACTATTTATGTTTTTGTTATATAGTTTATTTTTTCTTTTTATTTTTTAGTATGCATGTGTTATGAGTAACCGAAATATTAAGTCTAAATGGAGATATGTAATACTGATAATAGAGATACTTAAACCATTTAGAGATGGGCACATATGATCTCACTGGATATGCATTCTCCATGCCACTCTTTTATGCCTTTGATATAAATTCTTGTGATTATTAGTATGTGATCATAATCTGTCACATATCATTAAGATTAAATCTTATGATGGCTACCATGATCTTGTTTGTGCAACTCAATTAAACAAGATGTCACACGTGTTAGTGAGGGCCCGTATTCAGTTAATGAGTGTAATTAGGATAGTACGAGCATGCCATAGTCATACTTGACTTAAGTTTGATTGAATGTTGGTGCTCCTCGCGCTAATTGTACCGATTGAGATTGAATTCAAAAACTCACCTGCCCTCTTAAGCACTGACAGTTATAGTGATTAGGCGATTTGGAAAGGGTAGTGGTTAATCCTTCAAAATGGTTCTTTTTACTTTGTGTTAATGACTTTTCTTTCAAGAATGACCACAAGCCTCATATTCTCAATAAAACAACAGTGGAAAGATTAAAACTAAGATGATAACGATGCTGATTTTATTAATTTATATATGAATCTCAATATAATTGGCTTATAAATAAAATAAACATAGAAATAAAGATATAGACATGCGATCGCCTGTATGGACAAACAATCGAGGCAATTGGTTAGCAAGATATGACTAGGGTGTGATCTTTTAAGTATTGATTCAGTTAATTGGGGATTCGAGGACGGAGGGTTGTGGATATTTATGCTACTCCTAAGCATACTGCAATGATGGCGCTGGACAGTAGCAATCTAAGCAAACCTAAACATCAAACGTTTTGCAGCATTATTGGATAGAAGTGAAGAAATCTAAACTGAGATAAGCAGCGTTCCACCATATATGAGAGATTACGTTAGGCATGGGCTTAGAGCTTTTTGTCGCTTGCTCCTCATATAGGCTTGGGAGGAGGAGGTGGTCATGCATAGGTTTCCGTATAATGAAATATTTGAATAGTTGTTCGTGCGAATCTCATTGATTCTCTACGTAAGTATAGCCCATCGCGTACGACCACGTGTATAAGAAAGAGACTCGCTTACGGTTTGAATCATAATGTTATTTGATCCCCTCATAGGAAAGTTACTGGAGTTCTCACGTCACTTGACTTTAGCATATGTAGAAAGTCATTTTCAGTGAGACTCTAATATTAATGCTTGACAAACATCTACTTTGATAAATTTTTAACATTTAATACTGCAGAAAGACTTACTTTAATGAGACTTTTGCTTTGTATAGAGTGTGTTTGATAAAAATCTAGCATTAATGTTCTCTTATGTTCACGTCTCTAACTCCTCATTTTAAAGTCGATCTATGTCACATGTGGCATGACTGCCAAGTGACATCTTCTAAACTGTTTGATTTGGCTGTAATAAATCGGGTATAAATACATATAGCTCTGAGTCATGCTGCTTTTAAGGTATGACGTGTCGTTGAAGGATAAGGGGTGAAAAATATCATCAAGGGGCGAGTAGGATTTCATTCATCATTAGTATGTAGTGCCGACACATGGGAGCTTTTCATTGGTCCGAGTGGACACATCAAAATATAGTGTAAACAAATCTAACATTAATAATCTTAATAAATTATATCATAAAAGAGTTGCTTATATCATTCAACGACAGTGATTTTAAAACTTAGTAGATGCCCATCATGAAGTTTTTAATAAATATGTTTTATTAAATAATTTAATAATTTTTTTTAGATTTTGATATTATAATGGCCCAAGTGAGGAAATGTAAGATTTTCTATTAAATAGGCCTATATGAATCAATAGCTTAAATTGATCAAATTTATTTTCACCATTGAATTATTTGGATTTAAGTATGTTGGTGGGCCCCATGTTGTTGTAATTGTGTTTTAAATATATGAGCGGTAGCGCTTTCATGTTTCCATGTATGCAGGATATTTTAGAAAGATATGGACTCATGTGCATGTTGTGTAGAGACATGGAGAGAAGATTGAGTAATTGCGAAGTGTGAAATTCATACTGCTCTCATCATGTTTGAAAGTGTGAGTCTTGTTCTTCTTACACAAATAATAAAGAAATAACAGTTTTCATCTCAGATCTCTAAGAATGGTCAAAGGCGCGAATTTCAAATAATTAAGAATCAAAAATTTTAAACTCGGATGCCCATTCATGCATGATTTCATTTTGGACATTTTAATATTAATTTATAAATATCTATCAATAGCTTTCAAATTACTCAAGTATGTGATCAGTTCGCTAGATCTCCATGATGTGATGTTAACGTCATAAATCAAAGTAACTTATAATATAAAATTTATAAACCTCCAATAGGGGGCTAAGAAGTTGACAGTTAAATAATAAAACACATTATTAGTTCACATTAATTTTCAGAATTACAATTTTGATGTTTTTTTAGCAAATGGACTATTATTAGTGAGACCCGTCTTACTAATCATTTGAATCATTGAGCAAAAGATCATTCAACTTCACTTATCAGGTGGGCCACAAATATGAATTCTATTAAACCATCCATTATTTTATTTTTATATTATGAGTGGACAGACATGGCTTTTCTACGAGATGATCATTTTGGTGGACCCCACCATTCACATTTCGTAATCGTTCAAGAGATTATACTTACGTGTCCTTTAGATGCCTATAGAGTTTCAGGTCGGAAATAATTTATATCTAAAACTCTTTTCAAGCGTAAACTGTTTACATCATATTCTATTTATCTTTTAAGTAGTAATTTGCTTATATGTAAATAAATTATGCGTTTGGCTAACTTATAAAGTGTTTACAATGTGTAAAGTAGATATTCACACCACATAAAGATTGCAGCGGCAAATCCTACCAAAATTGGCAAATCACATAAAAAGACTTGATTGTGGAGCCTTAAAAGAGCATAAAGCATGATTCACTTACAAATTAGATATCCACTACCCATAATAGTAGGTCCAAAATGCGATCTAAAAGTTTTAATGGTGGACATCCTATCCTTCCCTCTCATGTGGTCTATTTGATGATCAATTAAGATTAGTTTTTGAAGCCAAAGGAGAGCATCGATGGAAGCACATGATGGATATGTTGGAACCATAGTAGATCCCATGATCGTTACTTACATCAAATCTAATCGTATACAAGTATTTTGAATGCGTACCTTGATAGCCACTTTGTGGTTATTAAGAACCCTAGAGAAAATGTTTGCATGTCGGTCTTTCGCCTCATGTACACCCATGACTGTACGCTCTCTAATAGGGGAGAAGAACGTGCATGTAATCGTGTATAGAGTTGGGGATCGGATGCACTTTAAATAGGTAGTGGATATATAAAGAATCTACCCATCGTAGAACTCTTCAACTTGCCTATGATTCCTCAATCCCACACATCGTAGGAGAGAAGTCATTTTTCGATACAACTCGATTAAAGTTGTCCATAGTACTTCATGCCAATAAAATTGTGTATACTCATCAACTGTATGGGTCTCACCTTAATGGTCATACGATCGATCCAAACCTATCATTATATTGCTTAACAGAATTATGTCATATATGGCCTACAATTCCAACATTCTCCCACTTGGGACATTTATGACAATCTTTCCTTAACGAGCTAGAGACTCTGCTAGAAATTTTAATGGATATCGAGAAGTACACTGAATTATTCAATCCATTGAAACTAATGACATTAGACCATGGTAATCATCACAACATTTATCGAGACGGGACCAAGCACGATCCTAATGACAACATTCTCAATGACATATATAACAAAAAAAAAAAAAAACATGAGTGTGGAATATGAAAATCTTATGCCAGGTGAAACCGACATGTAGACTTCCAAGCAATCCGATCATCTCTAGGAGATGCCTTGGCCTCAATCATAGCTAACCTTATATGTCCATTTCTCTTTATGCATGTGCAAGGAAAACAAAGATCAAAACTTAAATCATCAATTAACCTTAATTATTTGAAATGTGTATGCCATCGTTATGTTTGTACTCCCACTAACCTTGAGCACCCTATGTTATAATTATCAGTTGGGGTTAATAAATACTTGACAATTATAGATCATCTTCCTTTCAAGGAACCACAACGTGTGCCCTTTTATCTTACCTTAACTCAGAGGACTGCAATATCACAACGTCTAACACCTAACTTCGCGATAGACGTTAAAATTTTGTTCTAATGCATGATGTCGCAGGTGCTCGCATTGCATCCTGATGAGCAATAATATTCATGCCATGAAACAAAATATGAAACTGAACCTCTCATTAATGAGGCACTCAGTGTAGTCCAAACTTATTTATCTTATCAGTTTTACTCGACTAGTGTTACTGTACGTGAACTGAATATCTTTATTACCTTTATTTATTCACTTAACTTATATATTATACAATACACTCATAATTTCTCCCATAATGTGCAAGCCTAAAACTGTCAAAACACTTTACACCGATTCCCACTGTTCCTTCACTAATTAATAATTAGAGAGCATGTATTGTTTTGAGAGAGGATCTCATGTTGCATATATCAGAATTCTCTGAAATTAGAAACATACATCTCATTTTCTTTCCAAGTCAAAACTTTTATCATGGCTTTTTAACTCAATGTCGTGAATGTCATTATAGATGCATCCACCTCAGAGTAATAACACTCTTTATTCGAACTAAAAGCATTTGTGCATATCACTTATAGGAATTGAACTTATTTATGACTATTGTCTATATACAAGGCTGTCATTCATTCACATCCACGTTTCATACATGAATATAGTATTGAGTCCTAAACCAGCTTTGATTTTTTTTAAAAAAAATGACTATTTTATTTCAAAACCAACACACAATAAAATAAACATAAAAGAGTTCCAAAATTTTAAAATGCAAATCAATTATGTATTTAAAATAAATGCAAAACTATCTGTCTCAATTCTCCACATCACTAGGTTTGTCTCTTGATATGCCACTGCACGCGATTTAAGATGTGAGTGTCAGGCTCATAATTAATCCACATCATGACTACTGCGTGTCAATTAAAATATCAAAAACTTTTAAACAAAAATATTTACTTTGACTTTTGTTCTCATTCTTTTTTAGTCAAGCTTTATACCTATGATGTTGTTTATTTAAGTGATCTCTTTATCACAAAAGTATTAAAGTCCGATTACTTGGTTTTGATCATTCAACACTGATGTATCGCTTGCCATATTCCTTTTACTCTTACCCTTATTCTTAGAACCTATCTTTCTCTTCTTTTGGTTATTTCCATGAGAGTAGTACGTGAAATGAGCACTCTCTTGTCGTTCTCACCTAAGTATCTCTTCCTCTTGCACACAGTGCGATATTAACTCGGTTAATGTCTATTTTTTAGTGTTATAATTGACCTTGAAAGTGTCGAAGCTGGAAGGAAGAGAAATAAATACCAATTAGACCACTAGACCTTCTAGAATGTTCAACTAAGTGCCCTTAACTTGGCCGTGAGCTTAGTCATCTTTTGATATGCTTCTTAATTTCATCGCCACTGTATTTTAGATATATGATTTTAGTAATAACAATGTAGTCTTTACTTTATTAGATTTGGTAAACATATTTCTAATTTCTTTTATGAACTCTTTCACATTCTCCTTCTCAGGCATACCCCCATGAAAAGACTTAAGAATAAAATGATAGATTGCAAACTCCCATATCTGTTTCATTGAAAATGTCTAGTATATATACATGTGCACTAGCCTATAATTGGTAGTGTAGTACAATGTAGTACAATGACTATCTATGGTATGTACAATCAGTAAGATTCCCAAAATCCTAACCAACATCCATCGTGATCGTGGATGTGGCATTACGCCCCCTCAAGCTGACCGAGTGGGAACAAACGGTGAGTTTGGCAAAAAGAAGATGAAAGCAACCAGAGGATAGTCCCTTGGTGAATAGGTCTGCGGGGTTATCGACGATGGAGACATAACGAACTCGAAGAAGATTCTGCAAGACTTTCTCTCGAACGAAATGATAGTCAACCTCCATGTGTTTAGTGCGAGCATGAAAGACCGAGTTAGCTGCGAGAGAAAGTACACCAAGGTTGTTACAATACAGAATTGGAGAAGTCGCCAAAAAACATGTATGTCCTGAAGAAGCGATTAGACCCATAAGATTTCTGCAGTTGTGTGAGCAAGGGTTCCATACTCTGTCTCCGTAAAGGAGTGTGCAACGATATGTTGTTTTTTTGCGAACAAAGAAATAACATTAGGACTTAAAAATAAACAATACCTTGTCATAGAGCGGCGGTCATCGGGATTTCCTACCCAGTCAGCATCACAATAGGCATGGAGACTAATTTAGGAAGAGGCCCGAGTGAATGTAAGGCCATGATAAAGAGTGTCTTTCAGATATCTGAGGATCCTTTTGACAGCCATCCAGTGAGCAGTGGTGGGAGAATGCATAAATTGGGCCACCTGATTAATAGAAAAAGCAATATCTAGGAGAGTCATGGAGAGATATTGTAGGCTACCAACAATACTTCGAAAACCTGTGTCATTTGGTAAAGGGTCACCCTCATGTCTGGAGGGTTTGGAACCAGTGGCAATGGGCGGTTTCACTGGTTTTGCTTCATGCATGTTAGAGTGAACGAGTAGGTCGGTGATGTAATTGGTTTAACGTAGAGTCATGGAATTTTGTGAGCGAAAGACTTGAATACCTAAGAAGTAGGACAAGGGTCCGAGATCTTTCATAGTGAAATGAGTGCTCATTTGGGAGATAAGACTAGATATGTCCTTAGGGCAGTTCCCTGTGATAATCATGTCATCGACGTAAATGAGCACTAAAGTAATGGAACCATTCCTCTTGCGGATAAATAAAGAGATGTCCGCGGACGAGGACACAAAGTGAGCGTCTGTCAAGAATTACGTCGGGCGATGAAACCAGGCCCGTGGCGCTTGTTTGAGTCCATAGAGGGCTTTATGTAAACGGAAAATGTAGTGAGGATATTGAGGATCCACAAAGCTGGGAGGCTGAGTCATGTAAACCTCCTCCTGCAGGTGCCCATGTAGAAAGACATTTTGGACATCGAGTTACTGGATGTGCCATTGGAATTGAACTGCCAAGGAGAGAACAAGACGAATGGTAGTTGGTTTGACCACTGGGCTGAAAGTGTCTGTGTAGTCAATTCCAGGTTACTGATGATAGCCTTTTGCGACAAGGTGAGATTTATAACGCTCGATAGAACCGTCGGATTTTTGCTTGATTTTATACACCCAACGACACCCAACAATATTTTGTCTAGTTGTTGGGGGAACCAAGGACCAAGTTATAGTTTGTATGAGGGCATCAATCTTTCTAGCCATTGCATTGCACCATTCTACTACCTTTGAAGCATGAGTAAAAGATGAAGGTTCGATGGGGATAGTGGTAGTAATGAGGGCATATTTGGGGTTGGGTTTGCGGCTGCTGGCTTTAAGACGAGTAATCATGGGATGAGACAGATGAGATGATGGTATTTTCGGTAGGGGGGTAGATGCATGTGTAGGCGTAGGTAAGGTGCTAGATGATGGAGGAGATGGTGCTAATAGAGAAAGAACCACCGAATTCGGTGGTGGTGGTTGCAGGATTTAAGAATTGTATGGAAAAATAGATTCATCAAAGATAACATGCTGTGAAATATAAGTGCGACCAGTGGGGACATGAAGGCATTTATACCCTTTATGTTGCTGACTATAACCAATGAAGACGCATTGGGATGTGCGAAATTCCTATTGGGTGCCGTTGCACAAAACCTTAGGATCTAGCCTCCCAAAAACACCAGAATTATGGGATAATAAAGCAATGAAATAAATCAAAGCACAAACCATATAATACAAGAGATTTTTATGTGGAAAACCCTCAAATAGGTAAAAAACCACGGGACCTAGTCTAGAGCAACAATCCACTATGAAGTAGAACGTTACAACCGATCACAAGCACACATCGCTTGGATTGAACCTTCTTCACTCACGCAGGAGTGGATAAACAATAAGAGAATAAAGAAAACGGAAATATCTCACCAATCACGAGGATGTAGAAGCGCTGAGATGTCGAGTGCACAGTAGATCACCTGTACGAGCAAAACCTCCATTCCACAAGTTTCCTCTCTCTCTCTCTCTCTCTCTCTCTCTCTCACACACACACACACACCCCTTTGATAGCCCTAAACCCTTTAGCAAACCCTTGTAAAGCTTTAAGAAACTCTCTTGCATTACCTCTTGCATACCCTAGAAAGCCTTAGGAACTCCTATTTATAGTTTAGGCAACTCCCTTTCGCACCTCTTGCGAAACCGCCTCAAATTTCAGCAGTCCGCACAAGATTCAGACTCAAATCTACTTAACCTCGACCGGTCGAGCGGCCCACTCGACTGGTCGAGCACCACAGAGTTCCAAACCCAAGTGCTCGCTGGACTTTGAGTTGAGCACCACTCGACTGGTCGAGCAGCGCAGTGATTTCACTGTTTGTGGCATCTGAACCGCACCACATCTCCTCTAACCTGAGGAGGAAAACCCTATCAATTCCAACTTGTGTTTATTGTATGGTTGCAAGTAAGGGTTCAGGCACAACTAAAAGTACGAAGGATGGTGTAGTCAGGCTTCTGATGAAAGAGCTTTTGCCACGGAGAGATGTGATTAAGGACACGCATGGGAAGACGATTAATTAGAAACACAACTATTTGAAATTCCTCATCGCAAAAGGTATATGGTAGATAAGCATGAGCAAGCAGAGAAAGACCCATTTCATTAATGTGTCGGTGCTGTAACATCCCGGATTTTTGTCAACCTGGAATTAGACGTCCTTAGGCGATGGGTCAATCCTAACACAGGTTTAACTTCCCAAACGCTCAATTAAAGCCTCAAATCCCTTTTCAAACCATTTTCTTCACAAATCCCACCCTTCACTACCTTGTGCTTTCAATTTTTCAAAGCACTTTCGCCCTAGACACTAACTTAAACTAGCTAAGTAGTAAAACTTGGATCACTTTATATACAAACTACAAAGGCCCAGGTACCACCTCCGACAGAAATCATACAGGACTAAATCCTTTAGAAATTAGGCGAGAATTAGCTAGTGTTAAACTAGAGTACCTGTGAAATTAGCACCAATTGCTTTAAATACGATCTGCAAGACCCAAAACTTGTAGAATCATTGATGCTAGGTTACCCTAAAACTTAGGATCAATCTCATTACCAGGCTGCTCACGGGAGCATCTTGAAACTCCGTATCAGATCTGGACTGCACGTCGGAAGTCTGATTAACACGAAATTAAGAAACTAGGACCGCCTCGCTGGGCTTGACAACCATCTCGGAAATCAAATCCAGATAGTGTCCCAGCGCTATTCGCTTGAGCTCGGAGTGAAGAGTGTGAGAAATGTGAAATTAATTCAAAATAAAATATCTTGAATAGTAATCTGGCACCACTCGCTTGCGGATCAGTATTAAGCAACCAGACCGTCAGAATCAGACCAAATTACACCCTCGGATCAGGAGAAATTTCATACACATTTACATGTGCTCGGAATCTCCGATCGAGATCCGCTGACCGTTGAACTGAAACTGGTCCGCCACGCGTGATCTGGAAATCCCACTGAAACGAAAACTTAATAGAACGTAGATCCAGCGTTAGTGAGCTTAAGTCCGACCTTTGGCTCAAGGAAGCCCGCCAGAAACCCTCTTTTGAGCTGAAACAATGCCGATTTGGTTATAATGTAAGTATACTTTGAACATAAGTCTATTTCGGTGAATTCTTAGGCTATATAAGGACCTTAAAGCCTCTCTCATGGCAGCCATACGAATTTGAGTTTGAGAGAGAGAGAGAGAGAAAAGAGAGAGAAAGTGTGGGAGCAGTGGGAGAATCTCCCTGCCACGCTTCCCTGCCGCTATTCGGGCTCCATCGCCTGATTCTCATCGCTTTTCCGGCGTTTCCGGCATCATTTCTAGGTAAGAAACCCTAACCCTAATCTGTTTTGGGGTTTAGACAGTTGTAGGTTGTGAAATAACTAACCTATTTCGTTCTATAGGTTGCCAAACTGCCGAATATGGAAGCTTAGCGAACCTATCGACTTCGTTACGATTCTACGACAAAAGGTGCGGACTTTAGGTGTATAGGTTATGGTTTTCAACGCTTTCATTGTCAGATAATGATAGATTCATGATCTGCATGCAATTGCACATGTACAAAGTGCTGTCTGTTTTCCGTTTCGATTAAAGATGAAAATTATAGAATTCTAGGTATTTGTAGAAAGTACGGTATACGTATATTTTTTTGGAAATGTGTTTGACATGTTTATTTGTTGTATGGATATACGATATATGGATAAAATACTTATTTGGCGAAAGGATTCGCCTAAATACATGTTTTACTTATATACACTATGTATGTTGAAATTGCGTATTCTAGAAAATACTGTATAAGTATAAATTTTGGAGATGTATTTATCATGATTATTTGCTGTAGTAATATATTATACATAGATAAAATACTCGCTTGGCTAAAGGATAGCCCTAATACATGTTTTGCTAACATGCACCATGTATGTTGTAATAGTGTATTCTAAGTGTTTGTGAAAATGACTGAATGAGTATAGAATTCTCATTCGTGCTCGCCATGACAAATTGTCATGGATTCATGATTGTTGTATTGGCGATACCCTTTGACGAAAGGATTTGCCCTAAATCACGCCACGGCCAATACACTATATATGCTAAAATGTGTGGCCCAAGTGTTTGTGGAAATGATTGAATGAATATGGAACTTGGATTCCTGCTTGCCATGACTATCCGTCGTGGGTGTACGCGTGTTATGATTGGGGCAACTCCTAGTGAAAGGATTTGGCCTAATGCCAATGTGATCGACATATGTCATGTATGTTGATGTATGTTTTTTTTAAAGTGTTTCTTGAAATGTCTGAATGAGTAGTAGTTAGCAAATTGTAATGTATAAGGATGTTGAGATATAATTCTCAACCTCTTTTAACTATGTGTATGATCTCCTTGGATAGTTGTGTGATTAGGAATTGAACATGTACAAACTCATGCTTGTGTTGTGCTTCATAACATGCTCAACTGCTTTATGATTTTAACTATGTAATGTATATGTTTAAATTTATATTTACGTTGTATGATCCGTCATGGGTGATGGGGGAGCGGAGCAACGAGTGCGTGCAACAGCCCCGGCAACCCTAAACGGATAATACCAGACCTTGATTGTATGAGTTGAATCTTGATCCATTACTGCTTTATCTATCTGCAGGTTATCATGTTTGGGGCTATGATTATAGTCCAGACAATCGGTACCAGCATTGAATTCGTGGCTGTGATTCATTTGCCACGTGAGATGTGTTCGACGAACCCGAGTCGTACTTCAGTTGACGATAGTGGTTGGCCACGCGAAGTGCTTATGCACTTCGTGTTGTTCAACTTGTTGTGCGCTCGAGCTAGCCGAGCTCGTTAAGTAACCCGATCTGTCTTATATATGTTCACCATGTTTGGACGCTACTGCTTGAACCTAGGGTACCAAACTTACCAGTGAAATCCCGTTAACCATGGTACCTCGATCGCTAAGACTCATAGCCGGACATGGTGGTATGGGACACCGTGGCCGAGCTGTCGGCCTATGCTGGGGCCATGTGCCTCCCCGTAGTGACCATTGAGCAACCCAAACTCGTGAGCCGAATACGGTGGTATGGGACACTGTATTCGAGTGTCGATACTTACGGCGAGAGCTGAGTACGGTGAGACCTGTACTCGTGCTGACGGGCGACGAGTCCTCTGTAGTATCTTTGAGTATACTTCAAGGTCTGTGATTGGCGACGAGCCCTTCACAACAACTAGAGTATGAGTTGAGTCGAGTACGTGAGACCTGTATTCGAGCTGACGGCTAGCGATTGAGCCGAGTACGGTGAGACCTGTACTCGATCTGACGGTCAGCAATTGAGCCGCATACGGTGAGATCTGTATCCGTACTGATGGGTGACGAGCCCTTTGTGATGCCTTCGCTATGACTCTCAAACCATAATATCGTATGAGATTAACTAGGATTGACGACCCTAGAATGGATCATGTTTGGGAATGATACAAGGGAGGTACCTTAGTTTCCCAATACTACTGTTTGAAATTGACCAATAATAACTCGGTAATCATGCCATCATCGCACCGCATGTGCCTAGTAGATGTGGAGCACTGAGGGAGGTATGCATTCGCGAACGTAAGATGATGTCGCATGAGGGTGGTTTGGCAAGGGCATACATCATCATGTCATTTCATACTTGTATTTAATAAGAGTAGTTAAAATTGTTTGATTGTACTGCTTTATCATTACTGCTTGACTGAGTTGATAACATGTTAACCTATGCTTTACTGTTCCACTGAGTTGATCACTCACTCCCACGTTACGGGACGGTGTTTGCAACACCAACCAGATTTGTTGAGTTTCAGGTGTTGGCGATGCTTATGAAGCAGAGCCGAACTACTACTATGATGTTGAGGAGGAGTTCTCCTACACGTAATCTCTGACAGGTCTATGAAGACCTGGTATTGTATTGACGGGGCTACGGTACTTGGGATAGGAGACATTACACTTCCTCACATTTGGTATATTTTAGAACTGTACTTGTAATTATTTAACCTGGTAATGTTATCACACTCTGGAGACTCATCATAGTTTATATATTTTATCTATCTATCACAGTCTTCCGCTTGCAAATTTAACTGTCTCTGGAGTATGATATGCTGTTTTGGCTTAATCTCACTCATGTTCAATGCACGAATACAGTCAACATTCAAATCATTCATTTTGTTGCATAGTGATGTTCTGGAACTCGGAGTTGAGTTTATGCTCGACCCCCAATTTTCAGGGCGTTACAGGTGCTTACGCTCAACTACCCCATTTTGTTCGAGGGTATGAGGACACGTCAACCTGTGGGAAATGTCATGCAAAGATAGCATGGTCTTAAATTGAAAACTTGTAAATTCACCCCCATCGTCGGTTTGAACGGCTTTAATCTTAGTATTGAGACGATTTTCAACATGCCGTTTGAAATGAAGAAAGGAATCAAATACCTGTGATTTAAGATGTAGGGGAAAAAACCAGCAGAATTTACTGTAATCATCAACAATAGAGAGATAGTATCGAAATCCATTATTAAAGACAAGTGGGGATGGTCCCCAGACATCACAATGTAAGAGTTCTAAAGGAAAAAATGAAATAGAAGGAGATAAAGAGAAGGGCTGAAGTGAACTCTTTCCAAGTTGGCACGAGTGGCAGACCGAACTGTGCCGAGATGAGACTTTGAAGGGAAGGGCTTTGGCAGAGAGGAGATGTTGCAACGTACGTTTGGCGAGATGACTCAAGCGAGCATGCCAGCATGTAAGAGTGACACGTTCACCAACGAATGCTTGAAGAGACGAGACGAGTGAAAGACTCCGATTTATTGGGATGGTGTAGAGACCATTTTTACTCCGGCCTTGAAATAAGATCTTCCCCGTGCGCATGTCCTTGACATAGAAGAAATCAGGATGAATTTATTATTATTTTTTTTTAAAAGAACAATTGTGATTAGTGCTAAATTGAATATTGCGTAGAAGAAAGGTGTTAGTAGAGGTAGAAAGAAGGAAAGAACCTTGATGTGAGATGGGGAGGGCAGCACCATTACTTACGGCAACACGATCAAGGCCAGTGTAGTCAGATTGGAGAGATAGGTTGGAGAGATCATGGGTGAGATATTGGTTTGCACCAGTATCTGGGTACCATACATCATCAGTTGGGGTAGAAATAGAAGCATGAAGGGCATTGAGAGAGCAAGGAAGGTCCCTTCCTTGGTAGGCATGATTCATACGATGATAACAGTCCAAAGCAGTATGACCAACTCTAGTGCAAATCTGGCACGTCGGACGATCGTTGGCGGACGAGGGGTGGAAGTGTCCTCGAGGAGGACCACCTTGGGCATGGCGTCCTCTCCCACGAAAGCGTCCTCGGGAAAATGTTCCTCTACAAAAGGAAAAGCCGTGTGGAGGCTGATTGTTGGTACGAGTAGCGACGAAGGTTGTGGGTGAGTCAATGTTGGAGGCTGATAAGCGAAGCTCCTCTGTGATGAGAGTGCCATGAAGCTCCATCATGGTGATGGGGGGTTTCTGATGCGAGACGGAAGTAACAAATGACCCATACTCGGGGCCAAGGCCTTCCAGAATGTAGGTGATGAGTTCAACGTTGTTGACTGGTTTATCGATTACCGCAAGTTTGTCTGCAGTTGTCTTGAATTTCTACAGATATTTGATGGTGGGAGTAAAGCCCTTTCTTGTCGTTTGCAGTTGCCGACGAAAGCGCATGACCCAAGCATGAGACTGAGATAAGAAAAGTTGTTCGAGCACGGTCCAAACTGACTGAGAGGAAGATAAACCGACAACTTAAGCTAGGATGTCTTCCGTTAATGTAGCATTGATCCAACCGAGTAGTGCGTGATCTCGTTTGAACCAAGTAATATAATCTGCATTGAGTACTTTGGAAGAGGTAAAATCATCCTTGAAAGAAATGATATACGTAGGAGGACATGGATTTAAACCATCAACAAGGCCGAATAGACCGTTACTTTTAAGAATAGGAAGAAATTGAGATTTTCGAAGGAGGTAATTGTCAGAATCCAGTTTGACGCTCACTAACTAAGCAATATTTGGGAAGGTAGACGAAACAACCATGGAGAAGGACTGAAGGCAATGAGCAACGTCAACACGGAGAGTTGGTGCGCATGGTGGTTGCTGAGATAGAAGGAGAATCCTCTTGGTGCAATCGTGATTTGAGAAGAATCAAGGTGGACAGCGCCGATCGATTCGTGCGGATACGCTGGACACCCGTTTCCAAAAGAGAGAGAGAATATGATCTTTGGGAAAAGAAAGGGTATCGGATCCTGATCCCAGGATTAGGAAAGGGACTCGTATCCCTCTATGGCTTTAATACCATGATAGATTGCAAAGTCCTATATCTGTTCCATTGAAAATGTCTAGTATAAATACATGTGCGCTAGCCTATAATTGGTAGTGTAGTACGACATAGTACAATGTAGTACAATGACTATCTATGGTATGTACAATCAGTAAAATTCTCAAAATCCTAACCAACATCCATTGTGATCGTGGATGTGCCATTATGGAATGTCTAATGATCTTTATACTTAGTTTATTGATATGTTCCCACCTATTATATTTTACAATATCATAGGTAGGGCTTGATTCAGTTGGTTTTAGAGGTTGATCCCCATTTAAGGCTAAACTGAATTCCATATAACTAATAGTTATTTCCAATACTTCCTTCCATTCCAAGAAATTTGAGTCATTAAGAGTAGGGAGACCTTTAATTTGGGATATGATGAATTCAATGTACATAACCGTAATATAAAAGGTGCAACAGCTCGCATAAGAGGAAACACCATTTAAACCTTAAGCATCAAACAAAAAATATTTATTGTCAAAAACTTTATCTAATCAACGAGGTAGTCGGTCAAATTATCCAGGATGACTGGCTTAATCATTAAATCTTGATATGAAACTCAGTGCATCATTACAACCCATTCCTTTGGGTCGAGATCACAATACACGAGCGGTCTTCACAACATGAGGCTGGGTGAATATCAACAATATAGGCCCAAACAATCCAACACCTTTATGGAAAGATGGACCATATAATCCTATGTTGTTAACACCATCCACCCCCACCCCATTTGGCTCCAACCAGATAGCAAACTCCATTGGGTAGAACACTACTTGTTTGGAGACAAACGGCACTTCATTTATCCTTAATGCACGTTGTTTGCACCAAACCATTGAATCTAAGACCTTACAGATATCTTTAGTCAATAACCCCTTTAGTGGAACACATAACAAAGAGTATCCATTAAGTCTTAGAAACCGGGACCTCACCCTATCCAATCACTCTTGGTGGATATTCTCAATGCCTCATAGAGAAAGAGATAAGTGAACTAAGCTATATGAGTCATTGTTTGTGGTTTGTCTAGCCTCTATCAATGCATAGACCTTTATAAACTGGATGAGCATGACGCTCATAAATGTTTTCCAATGTGCTTTACACTAAAGTGGATAAGATCAGGCCTAAGTGACCAACGTTGATAATCCAAAATAAAACTTTATAACTCACCTACTCAATTCATCAAGAAATAATTTAAACATTATATTTCAAAGACATAAATTAAGTGGTTAATAGAAAATTCAACGATGAAAAATCAGTTCCTTAAATATTCTTCGATTAAACTTTTGAAATTAGGCCTAAACAAGCCTACAACTAGGCCTCAATGGGGTACAAATAAATGGGCTTAAAACATGCATATAGCTGAGCCCAAAAATAGGCTAAATGAAGTGAAAAAATTTGGCCAAATCTAGCCCAAAACAAATTAAAAGAACTAGCCAAAATAGACTAAAATTAGGCCCCAAAAGTGGTCCATCAATAACCATTCATGAAGGCCCAAAATCTACACATGGCCCTAAAATAGGGACTAGATAAATGAAATCAGACCCAACGAGCTCGAAACAAGCCCTTAGGCCCAACCTTCTTATATACTAACAGCCGCAGCGGAACCACGATCACCACTTCTATCAAATTTAGCATATACAAGTATTTTCAATGCGTACATTGATCGGCCATTGCGTAGTTGTTGAGAATCCCAAAGAAAATGTTTACACGTCGGTCTTCCACAATTGTACGCTCTCTAATGGGGAGAAGAATGTGCATGTAATCGTTCATAGAGTTTGTGATCGAATGCACTTTAAATAAGTAGACTAGTTGTGTGAAGAATCCACTCATCGTAAAACTCTTTCATTAGCATACAACTCAATCCCACACATGTAGGAGAGAAGCCGTTCTTCAATACAAATCTATCAAAGTTGCCTAAAGTACTTCATGCCCATAAAAACTGTGTACACCCATCAACTGCGAGGGTCCTTCTTAATACCTTAATGGTCATACGATCGATTCAAACCGATCATTGCATTATCTAATGGAATTATGTCATACATGACCCACAATTCCAACATAATAGGTTAAATGTGCCATATACACACTATCGTAAACCTCACTCATCACATTATGTATCAACCATTGTGTTCTATTTTGTATAACTGTCTTTTTAATTGTAAAGACTTTATCTATAATTTGAAACGTGTGTATATGTGTGTGTCTATATATATAATATATATATATATATATATATATATATATATATATATATATATATATATTACGTATAAAGTTGCTTTCTAAAATCTTTCCATATAAATGCAGATATTCAAATAGCCTCATCAATCATATTACTTATAATATTACTTTTAAAACTTTTAAAGGAACTATGAAATTTGAACCTCAAGTTTGTTGAGTCCAAAGTCAAATTCCCATTTATTGAGGATTGTTTTAAGTCATATCTTGCATAACAACGATTCCTGTGGAAACGATCTGTACCCTTACTAGTACGAACTCATGTTCAATGTCAGATAAACCCTAGGCAGCACTCATTTCCAAGATCTATACCGTTCATCAGATGAACACTGCACCAAAGGATCACATTGATGGACAATCCCAACCCTCCTAACAGAAGACTTTTGCCTTAATGGTAAGACAAAGATCCAATGGTTAGGATCATCATATTAGTTTATAAACGGTCACATAGAGAAGACATTGTGCGGCTTGGTCGGGTCTACTCGAAGACTCAACTGGGTCTTTCCTAGACCTGAATTATATTTAATAATTAAATTAAATTATCTAAATATTTATAAGCCAAAATTTATGAAGAGAGATGATCCAATGCTGTCCAAGTGGAAAACCCAATTTGAATTTGCGTTGGGATTTACGCCCTTAGGGAAGTTTACTGTTGACGGAGTCCATGTCGGTGTATAGATCAAGATTCAAGACCGATTAGAAAACGTGTGGCTGTTAGAAAAGTCCAATGAAAGTAGGTGCATTGAATCATTCAAACCGTACGTACATCGCATAACGACGGTCACGAGATAAACGTGGGCGGACGTGGATTTCCTTGGAAAGGCTTTTCACAGCGAGTTCTTGCACTGTGAAGCTAGGTGGGGACCCCCGTTATGTTTTTTTTTTTTTTTTTATCAATCCACTCCGTCCATCCACTTTGCCTCCTGATTCTAGGTCACGAGACCAAAAATGAGGAGATCCAAAACTCACAACAGAGGGAAAAGTGGGAAAGGAAATTTCTACCGTTGAAACCTTCCTGCGTTCACCTTGATATTTATATGCCATTCAAATCATTTGTAAGGTTGGGATGAACTTATAAAAATCTGTGGTCATATGAATGTTTCAATGGTGATCGTTCAATCTCCACTGTTTCCTCCTGTATGACCCTCTTGAGTCTTGGATCTGTCTATTTTTGGTTTAGAATACTAAAACGAGCAGGAAAAACGGATGGACGGAGTAGATTGATCAAAAACATCACGGTAGCCTCACCTAGGTAGATCCAAGGCTCAAATGCACCACACGGGATTAAATTACTACCATTGGAAAATTCTTAGGGACCACATAAGTTTTGGATCAATATGATATATTTTTTTTCACTTCATCCAGTTGTATATGACCATATCAACCGGTTGGATGGAAAATAAAGAAACGGTGGACCCTAAGAAGGTTTCAATGGTAGTTGTCCTTAGGAACGCTGATTTCTTTGGTGTGGTACACTTGAGACTGATCTTCGTTATTTTTGGTCCAGTATTCTAGAATGATATGAAAAAATGAATGGACGGTGTGTATAAAAGTCGTACATCTCGGTGGCCCAATAATCGGACTCAGATTGGGTAGCCAATACCGAGTAGGTGCTGGAAAAGCTCCGTGGGCACCATGTGTACTATCCACGCCGTCCATCACTTTTGCCAACCCATTTTAGGAATTGAGCCAAAAAAAGATAAAACAGATCCAAATCTCAGGTGGACCACATGACAAGAAACCTTGTTGATTGAACACCCACAGTTAAAAACTTCCTAATGCCCACCGTAATGTTTATTTACCATACAACCTGTTGAATAGGTCACATAGACATGGATGAAGGGAAAACACAAATATCAGCTTGATCCAAAACTTCTGTAGTCCAAAAATACCATCCACTGTGGGCCACAAGTTTTTAATAAAGCTGATTTTGTGTGGTGTCTTCGTCCTGGTATTTGTGACCTTATTATTGGAGGGCAAACAAACATTCCAGTGGCCACCATGAGGTTTTTAATGGTGTGGATTCAAATACTATTTTTTGCTGTCGTATGGTCCACCTCAAATTTGGATCTGCTTCATTTTTGGGATCATGCCATAAAATTAGCTTTCATAATGTATGGACGGTGTGGATGTACAGTTAGGGATCCACCGACCTCTCCACCCAAACCGCCCCTTTTTTGGGACCCGGAAATGGTAATTAATGATTCAGATCTCATAATTGACTTGTGTTGTGAATGGCCTCTTTGATCTTTTATCCACCAATTGCTTCACGTTTCTCAGAACAAAAGTCAGTGGGACCCTAAGTACCTATATTATAATTGTACGGCCCCAATTACTAGCTTTGGAGCTTTTCTAAATTTCTTGATCATAGGCCTCCATGTATTTTACTAGGTGGGCCATGATAAATAAAGGTCACGTTGATGGCTGACCACCAAATGAGTCTTGTCTATAGATAATTTTTTTTTTTTTTTTTATATAAAAAAAAAAAAAAAAAAAAAACACACACACACACACAACACATTTAAAGGTACGGATTAGGGCTATCAATGGGATAGGATGGCCCATCTGGCTTTTGGGTCTGGCCCACTTTAGGCTGGGCTTGGATTGAAATACCTAAAATTGGGGCGTCATCGGAGTGTGACTAAGACCCGTTCAGCCAGGCACGGTTCATTTAAGTGTTTCAAGCACATTTGCGAATATCAGCATGGTGGGCCACACTTAATGAACAGTCCAGATCGTCCACAGGACTGGGGTGTCCATGCTAAGGCCGCAGATCGGACATGTATAATTTTATTACGCATTGGCTCAGGCCTATTTATTTCGGCCAGATCAAGCTCGAAATGTTGACGGATCCGGTACTAACACTTCTGGCAGGACTTGATTGGGTCATGTGTGGCATCAGAATGGGACCATGAGAAGCATGTTTGAAAGTTGTTAAGTCAGATCGTACTCGCATGTGTCCCAGTGAAATCCCACCACCTTGGGTCACCATGGTAGTCGGTGGCGTCAGGGTCACCATGCAATCTTAGTCCTTACTGATCTGCCTTGTTTGGATGAGGCCCACATAGCTCTACGGTCTGATCAAAGATAATAGTACTTTGTTCTTAAAAGGCTTAGTTGTACATTAACACACATCCATTGCCCTACAATGAAATTAATTGTATTTGAAAATGTGGACAGTCCAATCTTTAAATTGGACCGTTTATCAAGTTAACCTACTCTCTATGGTCAACCGTGTTAATTCATTCCAGTTCATTCGCCATTCTTATTAGGGCCGTTCATTTTCCAAGTCACAAATTTTAATGGTTCGGATCGAATGATAAAATGGTCAAGCCAGATCGAGATCAACCGTGCAAGGATCAGATATAAAAGGCCCACCCGTTAAGGAATAGCTTACTTAAGATCCCAGTCCTTTTACATGGAGCTCATGTTTCCTGACCAAGAGATCCGATCAGATTACCATACCATCATATCGGAAGATCCTAGCCGTTGAATGTCTCCCACAAACAGGCGGTTAAGAAAACAAATACAACAGTACAAATAAACTAGACAGGACGCCAAAGATGAAAGGTCAGGATCTTCATTCCAGTAACAATTGCTGCATACCCCCATCCAAGGTGGGACCCTCACCAAATGATAAATGTGTCTGTGAGGCTGCCACCATAACCAACGGCTGATTTTGACTAAGAGTATCATCTACAACGAAGAATTTATTGGACCCTTAAGACTCGGCCATCATCGGCTGAAAAGGTCCCTGGCCCATGGCCAGCCCTGTAAGAAAATCAAAGGATAAACGTTTCACAATAGGTCCAGTCTGAAATTCATTTTGATCATCCTCTTCTACCGCAAGTCCCATCATGTAAATGGAACAGTTTGGGTCAGGATCCCATGAGTGTCTTAACATGCATGTGGAATGAGAATTGCTCACAAGTGTCTTTAAAACATTATTTTTCCACGACTGTGGCTTACTTGATGATTGAACCATGTCAATAGTCAGGCTAGTGTCAATGGCCTAAACCTGGCTCCACCCAAACACCATGTCACATTTGGTAGCAACAAAAGTTAAGTCCCAAACTATATCAGATTTGCTCTCGTCTACATGTGAATATTTGTAAATGTAAGCTCACGAAAGGGACACAGGATGTTATATGATGGCACATGTAGGCACATCAATTGTATTTGTAACTTAGCAGATATGGTAAATGTAAGCTCGCGAAAGGCACTTGATGGTTGAATGTGACACATTTGTAGCACTGTAGCATTTGCAACATTAAGTCAAGAGAGTAATCCAGTGCATACCACAAGGACATGGGTCTCAACTTGTTTTCAGGAATGACAAAAGCTTTAAAAAGGTTTGGCTGCAACTCAGTAGCTTAGGTTGACTTGAGGTTCGACCCAATCAACAACCCAACCCAACGCAACTACCTCTATACTCAACCTGACCCAACTAAAACCAAATACTTTATTCCCAACCTGACACAAATTTGCTCAACCCAAACCCAACCCATCTCAAATTACGTTTGTGTTTTCCAACCTGGTTAACCTTGATAACCCAAACCCAACCCAACCCAACCCAACCTGATCAAGACGAAATGGGATGGTTGATGT
Organism: Magnolia officinalis; assembly: GCA_021015155.1. Classification (NCBI taxonomy): domain Eukaryota; kingdom Viridiplantae; phylum Streptophyta; class Magnoliopsida; order Magnoliales; family Magnoliaceae; genus Magnolia; species Magnolia officinalis. Next base: position 53,279,473 of record JAJHSJ010000015.1, read on the forward strand.
TTTCCAACCTAATTAACCTTAATAACCCAACTTGATCAAGACTAAGATTATGTCAATCAAGTTTAAGTTGAATGAAAACCGAGTCGCAATCCTATTTAAAGAAGAATAACATTATGTGCGAAAGTAGAAGACAAACCAGGGATAAGAGCTAGTGACTGAACTCTTGTAACTACCAAAGAGCCTTTAAACGAGAAACCCCGCAGACATCTCCAAGCACAATCCAGTCCCACCACAGATATCAGCCACCAAATCCAGAAGAGGTATCATACAGGGATCCATTTGGATTTTCAGTTGGTACAAGAGGGGCTCTGATTGGCCCCACATTGGATGGCCATGCATTAGAAATACCTGGCACTGAACCTGGTTGCATGTGTGATTTTCTTCCCCAACCGTCTATCTTGTCATCAGCAACCAAAACACTTAGAACTGTACAAACTGAAAACACCGGCATTGAGTATCGTGCATGCCTCAAGCTGCAGTTTTGGGCAGAGATTAAACTTTTTTTTTTTTAGGTGAAAGAAAACGAAGGGGAGCTGATATAAATGGAGTTCCATCTCATTAACAATCTACACAAACACCATAAACACTCCCATCCCTCTGCCATGCATTTTACACGTCCAAAAACCCCAACCGCCACACAACACCTCTAACCCGGCGGTTCTTGACTCAAGCCTACATGCCCCAACCTAGCCCCCTCAATCCTGCTGCTCCTTTACCTCAGCCCGGCAAGATGGGGCGACTTCCTCACCGGGCCTGCCAATCGCTTCAGCCTCTTCGTCAATTTGTTCTTCCATCGCCTGCTCTTCGTCATCGGTAAGTGCCTCTGCCACTTCTGCCTCATAGAACAATGTCGCTGATGTTTCCACCCCTGGCCTTCGTTCACCACCCTGCTCCTCCTTTACCACCCCAACTAATTCCCCCTCAATCTTCATTTCCTTCTTCCCCCCTTCGGCAGTCCCCGCATCTGCTTTCCCAGGACCCTTGGAAAGGGCCATTTTGGCCGGGGTGGGCCCCCTGCCATCAGCCTCCAGCTCCTGCATCCGGGCAATGTGCTTCTTTCCGCCTAGATGTGCAACCATCATGAGCTCGCTGTTGCACTTGATTTGGCAATGCTCACAAAGGAACGTAAACCTTCCCTTCTTCAACACCCCAACGTGGTTTTTCAGCATGGATTGGTCCACCGGCTGATTGACAGCCAGTGGCTTCTGCTTCTTCACATGCTTCAGGATTGGCCCATTAGAGGTAGCCACGCCTTTCTTGGCAGGCTTGGGCTGCTTGGTGACCTTTTTGGGAGGAGGGACAGCTCGGTTCCTGCCTCCGGCTTTGCTCGCTCTCAGTTCCTCCTCCTTGGCCTTGTGCTTCTTCCCTTGAAGGTGGTCATTGAGACCTTGCTGGCTGGTGGCGCTCACCTGGCAGAGAGCACAGCTCCAGTCCTTGGGTTCGCTGCTTGTCGCTGCTTTCCTCTTTATCCCGACAATACTAGGTGTCGTTGGTGTGGACTTACCCTGCATAACAAGGTACAACAATAATAACACGACTTCATGGAGTAAGGGCAGGAGAGTGCAGCAGAGAGAGAGAGAGAGAGAGAGAGAGAGAGAGAGAGAGATGGAAAGTTAAAAAGAATGGAATGGCTCCATGAAGCCCTGTTCCATGACTGAGAGATGTCTAGCCGTCCTTCACAATGCCGCATGCTTTGTTTATAAAGACGGCTCTTGCATTGCTTTAAGTGTCTGCATCCATGCTCATGTCCTCGTACATTTGCATGCAGTGGAATCCACATGACTACAAGAACCCAAATCTCACCTTGTCGTATTTGTGGTTCACGTGCAACAGACTCACACGGCATAAACACAATTTTACCACCACCACTGCAACCCATGATAAGCATCCTTACAATCATTATCATTCCCCAATAGGTGTACCCCTCCCACCAACTGAATGCCAATCCCAAATTCTCAAACAATTCAGCCTTAAATCTTTTGTATCTGCAGGCACCAAGATCAGTCAAATCTCAAAGCTGAAGTCAACAAAACTTCTGCCAGGTATACCTCAGACCATCATCTTCATCAGATGTGTCCAAATCTAGTCTTCATTTATGGGTGTTGATATGGACACTCCTACCCATCAGTAGGTGGCCTGGCTGTAGATGGTTAGGAAAATACAGCAATGGTCCACATTCAACTGAAAAAAGGCTGAAAGAAGGGATGCTAGGATCCTCAATCTGGAGACTTTTGAGGCATGGAGCATTCATGGTAGCATGGACGACTGAACCAGGCATCCCAGTTATTCCAACTAAAAACACTAGGATATTACTAGTCATATCCTTGGGTCGAGAATCATATATATAATTAGGTAGGTTGAAGAAAGTTCACATGCCTTGGAATGGTCTTTATAGATGAATTCGGAATTGGGGATCATCTCACTGCTCTTCTTCTGTTGGGGTATCTCTATCTCACGTTCTACAAAGGTGGGAAGGTGCACCTGAAGCCACTCCGTGTGGAAGCATTTTGTTGGACAGTGATGGTGGATAAAATTGACTTCCAATCATTTGAACAACAGGGAAATCAATCTCGCAAGCATGTGTTTTACACGCTTCAGGTGCACCATCCTGATCTCTTGAGCTAATTCGGTGAATGCTGTATATGGGCAGCAAATGTAAGATACTACCTTCAGATTGACTAATAACATTGATGGAATTATCAATTATTAGTTATTGTTATCTGTTCACTTCTGTGATGTATTTCAACTTCGAGAATCAAGATGGTCTTTATGTAGAGGGCAATTTCTGCCCATTTAGTCACATTTACCCAGTTTTCAAGATAAAGTTTTTCAACATACATATCTTCTCTATTACAACCCGATCGCGGGAGGATGGAATTGGCAAGACAGACTGTTCGATGAAAGGCTATGCAGAGCCCACCAGATGTCTGTGTGACCATCTGCTCCACCCATTAGATGCAGCAGCTCATGTTAGGACACTAGCCCAAAAATGGGGCAGATCTAAAATTCAGGTGGGCCACAACACCCAAAACAGTAGGATGGGATTCCTGCCATTGAATAATTGTGAAATTTTCTACCTTTTCGGAATCGTTAACTTCAGTTTCAAAGGGACATGTGAAGACATTTTAAATAAGCTCGAGGCATTTTTGGAACTTGAGAATGTGGATGCTCAATGTATGGTTAGGAATGCACCCACAAAGAGCAACAACGCAGCTTAGATTTAAACCACAAAAAAACTCTTGCCGCCGACTGTCTTAAGATCTCTCCCCCTTCCTCTCCCCATGTGCACCACACGTCCATGCCCTTACTACACAAAACAACTGGCTATGCACTTCCGTCAAACATAGAAGCTGAAATCAAAGAGTTCTGACGTCACAATAGTTCTCGTGTCAACGTAACAAACTTTGTAAAGAAATCTATAAGACTTTGGGTTGTAGATGCACCGGTCCAAAGCTTCTTATTGACGACAATCAACATCAAAGAGCTCCGTGGCTCATGCAGGAGAAGGATAACAACAGCTTATTTCCACAGCATAGAGTAGGAGACCGATGGTGAACTAAACTTATTTTCAAATAGAGTCACCAGGGCTGGCAATGGGCCGTGCCAACCTGGAGGCCAACCAGCCTGGCGTGCTAGACTGGCATGGTTTGGTCTTATCACATTATAGGTCGGGCTTTAATCAGAAAACATGGCCCCGTTTTGAGTAAATGGACTGGACTTCGGTTGACCTCAGCCCAAACAACCAAACGGGAATTCAGTTCTATCATCAGTGATTGTCGGATTTTCAAAAATGGCTCACTTCATTCTGTGTGTGAAGACTCAACATGGCCGACATATAGCTACTATGTTCTTCTAAGAAGTAACACTACATGGAATAACAAAGCTTACTGTCTCAGAAAGGGATGTAAAATTCATCACCTATTTCTACAAGACTATACAGGCCAAGGTGGTAACTCAACGTCTTCGAACATGTATCATCCACTGACCAAATCAAGGCCATGGAAATTTACTACTCTGTAAATTGTATTAGTGTTTTGCCCTAGAAAACCAACGATGATCATGATGACCATGAGTCCATTGTGGGAATATGATTCATGCCATAACTAAAATGCAGTTTTACCTTAATCATACATACATCCATGGGATTTAAAGAGAGGGATTTCTCTGGTTGTCCTTGGCCACTCGAGAGTGGACACAATGTCTATTGGCCAAGGGAAAGTTGTGGACCATGGATCTCATGCCTAAAATGCCCATGACCATTTAAGCAGGCTTGGGCAGTGTTTTAACTAGCGGTAGCGTGCTGTGTAGTGTTCAGCCCTCTGTAGCATGTAGCATAAGTATCGTAGCCTATAGCATAGGCTACACGATACTTCTATTTTTTTAATTTAAACATAGAGAAAATATGATAAATAGTAAGAAAATTATAAAAATGTCTAAAAGATGATTCATTTAGTCAAGTATGAGCATGTTCAAAAAGTTATTAATTATCATATCTCAAAAGCCAATCCACATATATAAACTAAATCAAATCATTATCACATCAACAACTTTCTAATCAAACCACTTTAATTAATAATGTCTACTTGAAACCACAAGTATGAAAAGAAATTAAAATCCCGCAGGTTGAGAGTAGTAAGTACAAAATACAAAACACAATTATCATTTATATATATTTTTTAAAAAATAAATAAATAAAAAATAAATAAAAAAACATAGCGTACGCTACAACGCTACATATGCTATGTATACACTACATACGCTACAACCCCTATAGCATACACTACAAGGAATTTACGTTATTTGTTAACGCTACGTAGCGTCATAGCTATGCTACACTACAGATGCTATTCAAAACACTGGGTTTGGGCAACTTGTGGTGGTAGGCCATCATCCTGTGTGAGGGGTGATGACGATTTGGGATGGAAAGTCTCCACCATCAAGCTCAATGACGAGTTGGTGCCTTAACCATACTCCACATAGGAGTATCAGTATTCATGGATATGGGATCTTGATATTAGTGCCTTTGGACACTTGCATTGGAGGATCGCTTCAAATCTTTGGATTGGGGGACCGAACATGTCTGATCCAAATCGACTTGTGTATGTACCATCTTTTAACTAATCCTTAGACCTAAGGACACATGGGGAGTTCAAGTTCCTAGTGTATTTTGCCTAGGCCCTCTTCACAAGAGGTCATTCTGATGGCTATATATGTGGGTGTGGTTGGGTGCATACATTAGGATACGGTTGAGATCCATATGATCTAACAAGGGATCAAATAGTTGTTTTGGAACATTTTGATAGATTGGATCTTGGTAATCAGACTATCCATCAAATTATTTTTAATTGGGCCCAGCAGTCAAATGGTTGTAAATGTTTTTATGTATGTTTTCAACCATTGATTTTTTGTTTTAACCGTTGAAAAGATTTTATCACACTTGATGGTAATCTGATGGTTACAATCTTATTTTCCACCCATTGATTTGCATGGATATTCGATCAAGGGTGTCCATGGATGTGGAGGGATTCAGTCAATTTAGGTACATGCATAGGCATAGACTTTTAATGTAGTAGGGCATACAGATAGGGATGAGGTGTACCATAACAAGTGCATCCCATGAAACTAACTCCTTGCACATAGATGTTATCCCGGTAGGGGAGAGCCTAGATGTCCCTACCCCCTTGGCATCACCTATAGAGAGAGAGAGAGAGAGAGAGAGAAGATGAGAAAGAGAAACTCATCTCTCTCTCTCTCTCCTCATCAACATGTCCACATGTGGGGTCCACTTCATAGATGACTGTCATTGCCCACGCCTTGGCCCTACTCCACCTAGGATAGATCAGGAAGCTATCTCCTTCGTTGGAGAATCAGTATCGGCACTTTTACCTAGCAATCAACGGTCAACAAATCAAAGAATGTAACTTGTTTATGCTTTAGTTTAGGGTTTTGATTGTATTCTACATGGGGGTATAAAATTAAATAAAATGTGATGTTTTTCACAAGTTCAAATTCTTCTACGTTTCTAAAACTCTAACAAATTGCTCCACAAGACGTTCAATATTTGAGATCGACAATGGGATATGTTACCCCATTCATCACAATTGAGTTACACATCAAAAAGGTTCATGAAGCATCCAACCGAGTTTGTTCTTTATAATGAGCAATATAAATAGTGCAACAATGCATATCATTGATTCCTATTCATCAAATTCAAAGGAGATATCATAATGGTTTTTGTAAAACCTAAGAGGTTTCTAGAGGGTCCTCACCAATCACCACAATATTCAAACACAAACAGTGTAACCCAGACACGCAGCACGGGTGTGAACTGTGAGAGTATCCTAAAGCATCCGACATGGCAAATTCCAAAAAAACTAGCCATGGAGACACTTCCATACACTAATGCATATTATTTTAATCTAATAATTAAATTTTAAAAATAAAATAAAATGATGAAAAACATTGAAAACAAAGGAAATCAGAAAAGAATATTCACATAAAAACCAATTACTAGTAATCAATGTCCAAGACTAACAACTAATTGATCAACGAAACATCAAAAATCACACATAATCATCTCAAGAAATAGTCATTCGTATGAACATCACTCCCTCCTAAAATATTAGAGAAGAACAACAAAAGAACAAAGTTTTTGCTTTCTTGTTGTGTGTGTGTGTGCGTGTGTGTGTGTGTAGGTCATGGTCCGTTGGTACCTCTAATTGAAAGTGAATTAAAATCTACAAGTGGGAGTCATTATAAGTAGTTTCTTCAACAACAAGAGAATAGAGGCAAGCCTGAAGACTAGGAGTGAAAGATAACATACAAGAGAGAGAGAGAGAGAGGGATCAAAGATGCTTCGTGGATAATAAGTTTGGACACCTCACTTAAAGTGTCTAACACGCAGCACTGGTCAATGACAACACTAGGACACTTTGTTCCTATGGATTTTGAAGTGCCACATCATGTCCAAGAAGTAGTACCCCCAGCTGTCAAGGTCCAAGACTAACAACTAATTGACCAACGAAACATCAAAAATCACACATAATCATCTCAAGAAATAGTCGTTCGTATGAACATCACTCCCTCCTAAAATATTAGAGAAGAAAAGACAAAGCTTTTGCTTTCTTGTTTTATATATATATATATATATATATATATATTATATATATATATATATATATATTTGGGTCATGGTCCGTTGGTACCTCTAATGGAAAGTGAATTAAAATCTACAGAGTGGGAGTCATTATAAGTAGTTTCTTCAACAACAAGAGATTAGAGGCAAGCATGAAGACTAGGAGTGAAAGATAACATACAAGAGAGAGAGAGAGAGGGATCAAAGATGCTTCGTGGATAGTAAGTGTGGACACCTCACTTAAAGTGTCTAACACACAGCACTTGTCAATGACAACACTAGGACACATTGTTCCTATGGATTTTGAAGTGCCGCATCATGTCCAAGAAGTAGTAACCCCAGCTGTCAGCATGACCAAAGCCCAGGAAGTAGAAGTGTCCAGGTAAGACTAATGGAGGTGAGACCTGGTCTTGTGGTAGAGAAGATACACTCTTTGACTTTGCCTGCTGTCGAGGGCTTCTCCAAGTTTATATGAACCGTCTTCAATACTGAAGACTTGATTGTTTACCATGGACATAATAAATTGAAAACATAGTAGAACGGGGATTAAAGATACCTGTCAAAACCAGTTGGGGAGGCTATTGAATATATGCTTGATAATCAGGTAGTTTCTAAGTGCTGAGGCTTGGGGAAAGGACTGCACTAATCAAATTGGACACAAATTTAAGTGGAGGACTCCGGATGCATGAACCTGAATCTATATAAGAAATGTTCAAAATACAGGAATAGACCATACCATCTCAGGAATGTATTATGAGAAATTTCATCCACAATGCCATACCAACGCTAGTAACTTTATATCACGAGATAAATATACATACACATCCAAGTATTGTTTGTATTCAAGATAACATTTGACTCATCATATTAATTATACCATGATACATTCCTGAAATGTAATAGATTAAAGATACACTTCGATATTATTGAATCGACGTGTGAGAAATACACATCCATCTATGTGAGAAAGACACATTCATCAACTCAATGGAGTTTTCTTTCAAGACGGGGGAACTGATGGAAGAAGAGCTCCTCTCACCAAAACATATCATCGCAGGGCCAAGGGTGGGCCACATGAATCCACGGATTGAAGATCCAGGCCCTAAATTCCACATAGTTGCCCTTTGGGTCCCAAAAGTGTGTTTGATTGATTGGCCTAGATTGGAATTAAATTCGTGTTAGTGGGAAATATAGGACCATTGGACCAACCATGGGTCAAGCTAATTACTTGCTAACCAAGTAATTGGAATTAAATTAAAGAAAGGTAGTTTGGATTTTCCTATTTTAATGTGAAAAGTATTTTGTTAAGGTACAAAGACCATATAATATAACCATACGTGTGAAGGAAAATAGACGTGATTAGACAGACAAATCTTTACACATTGTAGTTTGCTATGGTCACTTAGAGAACTCTACACTGCTACCTTAAGCGCCGCCTCCATGGATTGCACCCAACTGACATCATAAGTTCAAAACATTCTCATGACATAATCATCATCGACTCCTACCATATGACCGATACTCCAAAATACCCAAAAAGCAAGAAAGAACACTACTCCTCGTTCATAAATGACGCTCCCATGTCTGTCCAGTCTCCCGCCAAGACCTATATGACCAAAGGTAAGCGGGTTCTCCTTCCTCCAATCATTAACAAAAAGATGCCCTTACGTCTAGCTCATCCCTTTGAACCGCTTGGTCCAAAACATTATACGGAATACCGATAATCCTGGTATATTCGTATCTCCAGCTTGGCGATATTGATAGCACTAGTAGTATCGACAATATATCGCCAAGTATCATTGATGTATCGATATCACCAATGTATCTCTAATATTTTCAATTGCGTAAATTGAAGGTGTCGCTTGTTGAAGAAAGATACAACCTGGCGTAGGTCGAAGGAGTGTTAGCAGGCCTTTGATGATTTGAAGAGGGCCTTGGTAGAGGGTCTTGTGTTGCAATTATCATACCACACCAAGCCATTCAAAGTTCAAATTGATGCCTCTTATTATGCCATTGGGAGTGTTATGATGCAAGAGGGCCAAGCGATCGCATATGAGAGTTGAAAGCTCAATGACACCGAGAAGACGTATACAATACATGAAATGATTGCCATTGTGCATTGGGTTTCCCAATGGGGCCTTCAAAGAATGGTCATTCCAGGGTGCCCCCCTGATGCAGGACAACTAACCACTTGCTCTAAAAGCTCGAACTAATAGAGCGTGACAAATCAATCCCTTTATCTCATATCCTAAGCCCCACATCTCATGGGTTAGGTCCTTGGCCAAACCCCCCTCGTGGGACCCACATCACATGGGTTCCGCCTCGCACGAGCCACCCACCTCACACGGGCTGCCCACCTCGAGTGTACCCCTGCATCTCACAGGCCACCCCACTCGAGCCCGGTGTGAAAATGCCTCTGCATTACCCCCCTCTGTCAATTGGGTGTCTCAACTATAACTAACTCACATCCTGCTCTCGAGCAGGAGAGTGTTGCCTCTTACTCGAGTGATCGGGTCGGCTCTCGTGACTATAAAGGGTAGGGGCAATAAGCTCTCTATCAACAACAGGGGGGTTGTTCACCTTTTTCAACTCTAAGGATGTAGCAGACTAATAGCAAGGGCAAGGCTCAGTAGAAGTCCTCGAGTTTCTTGATCACGGGAGATGTCGATTTTTCCATTTTACAACTCAGTATTGTTGAGTATTTGCACATGAGGTCTGATGAAGGCTCCTCTGAAGGGGAGCACAATTGATGATATCAAGCAAATGATAGAGGGTCTTTTACAAAACCTTAGCCTCGAGGCACGGCTGATGTACATATGTGGCCCTCGTGTCGATCTTACCTCCGCTACTTACTCGTGCGCAGGTCGAATCACAAGAAATGCAACTAGCTCATCTTCCCTTTTTTATCATTTTGACAAAGAATGGAGAAGGTTGGCAAAACAAGCTCCCATTTCCCAGTCGAAAAAAATGAAAATAATAGGATTCAGTTTGGCTATGGCACCTGGGAGTGAGATGAATTTGAGATCCCTTGTGATCGAGTTGTTTGAAACTTCCTTTATCTACTGTAAGTAACTACAGATCATCCAATGGCAAATATTTCATATTCAAGTTGATTCGCCCGATTAGGTCTCAATCTCCCGAAATTCAATCATGACGAATAAGAAATATCAACGAATGGTAGGAACCTAGCAGCGGAAAGGGGTTACAAGGGAAGGTAGGAGCATGAGAGCTATTCCCCCTGTTATCCCATCTAGATTTGGGAATCAAGCTTAATCAATCGTTATGATTATTTACTTCTATCTCTGAACCAACTAGGAGAGGGTTCCAACACCTGCTAGTGTAGAAGTGATAAGCAAAGGAAAGCACTAGTGATAAACTAGAAAAAGGATGTGTCTGTCAATTTGTTCGACCCTCCACTAATGTTGGGTGATATGCTGGTGAGTAAAAGCCAATGGTGAGCCTAAAGAAACTTTTGATTATGAGACTGGATCAACTCGATCTCCAGCGTCAAATCATTGTTGTTGGGACTAGGTAAGGGATGGATACTAGCAAAGGAACTAGCGGAACTCCAACTGGATCTGAATCGACGATCAATTGGTGTTGCTCCCACCTCTCCTGCGCTTATGGTTCTCTAACCGGGATGTTGTGGTAAAGCCTATAACAACATTCCTTGTATTGACAAAGGAAATCTATCCCGAGCAAGCGATCATTTCCTTCTCATCCAATCTACTCCTAATCCAACCTAGTTCTCACTCAGCATTAACTAAGTAGGTCTTAGCCATTCTTTCTCTGTTTCAGGTAAGACGCTCTTCCTCCCTCTATATTGATTGACCATCAGACTAATTTTTAAAGGAGAATGAACTCCTTCGATTCTGTATAAAGATCAGGGAACATAGAATGCAAGGGCAGGGCCTTTCTCGTTGGGCGAGCGCATCCAATGCCATAGTCTTGTCAAGAAGTTGCTGAAAATAGATGCCGATATTGTTTCTAAATGAGATTTAGTTCACAGGATGTGCAGGATAGATGTTATTTGTTGTTATTCCATATATTTGTGCATCAAGTCTGAAGATTCAGAGAAGTAAAGGAGCCACTAGGCTATGTTGAAACTGGAAGTTGAATGGTTGTAGATAAAAGACTCCTCGCACGGGTAGTCTTCGACTTCCAGATGAATTTGGCATAGGGTGCTCAGCCACTCTGCTACACTCTAGGGGTACCATATCCAATAGTACATTGGAGGTGGCATTAGCATGAGGTTTCCCAACAATACAACGAACCACTCTACAGGAGAAGAACTGAAGACCTACTTTAGATGAAGCACAGGTCCCCCTAGCTAGTAAAGTTGTGACAAGAAAGGGTTGGTCGTAAACCATAGCAGTTATAGTCACTCAATGTAGATGTTCGCCTTCCCTCAACGAAAATTGACGTCGGATCCTGATCCCAACTAGAAAAGAAATCAAACTTGATCTTGAGATGTGTCGGCCGAGATGTCGCAAGCTCGGAGGGAGGGAACGTGAGGCAAGGTGATTGATGGCTTTCAAACAGGAGTTGGAACTAGTGCAAGGGATGTGGGAACATTAGCAAAGGGTGGCAAAAGTGTCAGATGAGATTCTTGAAGAATTCGCTCAATTCTACCTTAACAAAAGATCGACGATCAGATGTCTCTTCTTCTCAAGAGACCCACTCTGCCAATGTCGTGCGTACCTTCACACCTAAGTCAAGTAAGAACCTCCCTTAGGTTGTTGACACGGGAGCTTCAAACCACATGGCCGAGTCAATTGACGACTTCTCTTATCTTTCAAACGATGTCAGTTATGTTTCATCAATTGCCCTTGATAATGGTGAAACTTTTCCTATTCAAGGAACATGAACAGTCTCACTTCCTTCTGGTTCTCTTTCCAATGTTTTCAATATGCTTGGATTAGATAAAAACCTTTTTTAGCCATTTCAGCTTCAAAATGCATGCGCACGCTAGCGCGTTTTACCTTAGTAATAAGCTTTGAAGACGTTGCTTGCTCGCTTACTAGTTTTGAGCAAAATAGGAGTGACATTCAAAAAGAAAACACTATGTACAATAACTCAAAAGTTCCCCATTTAAGTCAGTCAAACCTTTCCCTTGCTTATGCTTCCTCACCCTTCCTTTGCTCCAGAGGGTTAGGATCGACGGGTTGGTCGCTTGTATGATAGGGGCTTTCACTTCATTGGTTGCCTTGCTTGCTTAGGACTAGTTGAAGTCATGATCTCTCCATACTTTGTTTGAGAATGATGTTGGGAGAACGGTAACTCTTGTGATCCTTCAACATTATTGAAGGGATGGTGGCTCGACCTAAAGTCGTCGAAATAGAGTTTCATCCCCTCCCTAGCTCCACATGTCAACCTCCCATTGGGAGAAGTAGAAATGGATGAGTGAGTAATCCGGCTTGTAGCTCTTCAATGATTGACTTGTCTGGTGCCTGCTCCTCCATCTTCATTCCAATGGTGAACATCCGTTATGGTTTATAGTCCAGAGTTCTTAACTAACCGACAGTGTGTTGCTTTCACAATGTAAAGCATCTCAAAGGCATGATGTCGACAAACCATGTTTTTTTAAAGATGCAAAGTGGGAGAAAGTGATGCAAGCGTCGCTTGTATCGCCGATATATCAATATCGCTAATGTATCGCCAATATTTTCAATTGTGCAAATTTCAGGTGTCGCTTATATCACCAATGTATTGATATCGCCAATATTGCATGGTGGATGGGTGTGTGCATGTGTGCACGCATGCATGGATGGATGCATGGATCATGCATATGTGTTTGTATGTATGTATGTGCATGCATGGATGGATGGATGGATGGTTGGATGGATTCATGGATCCACCATTTTCCCCATGTTTCCCTAAGTCAACTATACATGCTTTTAGGCCCCATTAAAGGGAAACTTATTATTAAATTCCTAAATATGCAAATATGAGTCTTTTTCGTTATTATCCGATTCTTAAATATGCAAATATGTATATTTTAACATCTCCTAAAGTCTAATTGAAAATTTCCACCATTTTTCTCACGGTTCTCTAATGTTCCCCTGAGTCAGCATAACATGCTTTTAGACCCCCATTAAAGAGAAACTTATTATGTATGCATCTTTTTTGCAATTATTTGATTCCTAAATATGTAAATATATGTATTTTATCATCTCTTGAATTTTCATTGAGAAAGTCCACCATTTCCTCGTGTTTTCCCAATGTTTCCCTCGGTCAACAATACATTTTTGGGTATCAGCGATATCGATAAATGTTTCCAAATCCCCAGCTAGGGATACATGTAACAAAACCAATACAACAAACATTGGACTCCATTGATCAAAACTATCCACTGATCAAAACCAATGAATCACAATCATCCATTGCATGATTGACTTTGATAGCTTAGAACTATCTACTTATTAGAGTAAGTGAATCACATATTCATCCATTGCGAAGTCGCTTCCCTTCTTTGTGAAAGCATCCTAGTTTTGTTCAACATGAAGTGGGTTATAATAGGGTTGATTGAAGCCTTATTCCTCATGTGGAAGGAGGATCCTTCCCGAAAAGAAGGAAATGTTGTGGCGATTGTCTCCTATCTAGTTTTTGGACATTTTGTAAAGCGCACAACAGCAAAAGTTTAAACAACAGATTTGAAAGCTAGAGAGCAATCTTCCATAGGGTAAAAAGTAGTATGCTGTTTTGGGCATCCTAGGTCCTTGATGGGGACATCATGCGCACGCCCCCCACCCTACGTACATATTCAAGGAGGAGGGCCCCACTTTTGATCTGAATCAACGACGACATTTATGGAGGGCCTCACAGTTAGGGATTGTGCTATGGAGCATTGGAGTGGACCCGATCATCATATAGATTTTACTATCGGATCTCATGATCGTAGCCCACTACCTTAGATGACCTAGGATTTTGAGTTTGACTATTCCCGTTATTAGAAACATCATGAACGGCTTTGATTACGTAGATTAGTTATTATTTTATTTACTTCAGTTTTAAGTATTAGTGTGTGCACATGGCGCAAGGGTAAAATTGTCTTTGGGGGGTTTAGGGTTTTCTTATAAATAAGCAAGGGTAAAATTATCTTTGGGGGGTTTAGGGTTTTCTTATAAATAAGCAACCCCATATAGGTATTTTTCAATGAAGTTTATGAATAAAAATTCTGCGTTTTTCTTCTTCTCTATCTCTTTAGGTTGAAGAATCAAATTGAGTGTGAAACCCTCCCTTCCTCAAAGGACTAAATACCATGGTGCGAAATCACAACCATCCCAAATCATCCCCACTTCTTTACACCCCATATCCATCATCTTTTACATCCCTCTCATCTTCAGATTCACCCTTTCTTGTACCCAAGTTCTCTTCTACAACAGATTTTCAGATTCTGGCCCATCAAATGGGCTGAAACTTCGGCGGAGCACCAGCACAAACCGTGCATCGGATCGACACAAAATTTGGTATGGAAGCGATCCTACCCTGACAGATCCTAGCCTAGGAATCGCTTTTCGATTTTGTGGGCCCCACGCACGTGCGGACGAGTGATCACGCACGTGCGCCCAGGGCCCGTTGCTGTCCACGCACGTGGCTCATCTCAGGTTCCATCTTTCCTCTATTTCCCTCTTTAGCCTTAAATCCAAGCCCTCAACCTTAGAGAATCTCAAATCCCAACTATTCCCAAATTTGCAAACCCTAGATTTTCCCCCGAATTGAAACATGGTGAATCTCTTGAATTGGGGAACAATACTTTGCAAGAATGGATGAATCTTATACTCCTTTGGGCTTGTTTGGTTTATAATTTTATTTGATCTAGCCCTAAATTTGTGTAGGCTTGGACCCCCATAGATTCCCCTTTTTGAATGTTTGATCGTATGCAGGATGTAGAATTTTGTGATTGTTTAAAATTGATATGATCTAAAGCTTGAAATCTTGCATGTCATATTTAATTTCATGTCTTGCATCAGTCCCCCAGCTCAAGGGGTGTAACACGGAGGAAATATTGGGAATGTTAGTGAAGCCCTTGGACGTTAGGGCTATCAACAGATCGGGTTTAGGTAAGGTCCCATAGTACCCATACTCAAGCTAACTAGGTTCAGGTCTTGCCATATACAGGTATCTTCGGGTTTGGGTCTAGTTCTTGAATACCCAAACCCAGATCTAGTCAAGATCGAATACCCCTCAGGTACCCATCGGGCCTTTTGATCTAGGTTTTTCAAGTTAGGTTTGGAAAAAATAGGAACTTGCATGGTTACTTTGGCCCTCAAAATGGATGGATTAAATCGCGCGCCTGACAAGTTTATGGCGTGTAAATGGGCTCTCTTACATGTGTGGCTTAGGAAACCTCATTTTATTGCCAAAACAAAATCATCATATCTATTAAATATATATAACTGTACTATAAAAAACCAACCAAACCTGAACTAGACCTAACCGACTTTAACAGGTCCATCGCATGGACCTGACCTAAACTTGACTAGGCCCGAATTTTTACCAAGTCCAATAGGTGAGACCTGACTTACCTAACCCAAATCTTAACGGGTCCAAAAGAGGGGAGCCAGACCCATTAAAATCAGGTACCTGCAGGTCTGGGGACCCATTGATAGCCCATGGGATGCATCATGGGTCTAAGGGCTAAATCCCTCATCATCCCTTTTGCTTTGCTTTTCCTTTTGTATTTTTTTATTGCGTTAATAAAATTTAATTGTTGCCATTCAAAATAATAATAATCCTCTAGCCAGGTTTCCTAGTTTAATCAACTAATTGAAAGATTTTGATCTTAGTCCGTCAACCCCTTCTCTCAAGGATAAAAACTTTGTGGTGTCTTAATGGAGACTTCAAAATAACCACCCTTCCTCATGATTTTCTCCAATTTACCTTATCCATGAATTCAAATAAACTTCAAAATACAAATGGCCTCTGGTGCCTAGAGGATCAAATCCACCTAGACCACACCCGGGAACCAACTCAAAGCTCTCTTAAGAGATTTTTTTTTTTTTTTTTTCTAAGGCACTCGTTTGGACTTGCCAACCTAACTTCCCAAACCAAATTCTAGGCATCAAACGATCCATCTAAATTTGTTATTGTGGTGGGTTCCCCTCTAAAGTTAGATTAAACGTATATTAGCTCTTGCCCATAGCCAAAACCCTATCTCCTCATCAAACACAACTTGTTTTCTACCATGGACTCTTTGCCCATCTGTGCATTGAAATACAAATCAACAAACCTTTAACAAAAGGAGTCCAAATTAGAACCCCTTCTGACAAACTCTGGCATCATCTTGCATATGAATTTGTGAGGGTAATTCTCCAACCATGTAGCAAAAAGTTGCTACACCTCTCAAGGAGCGACATGTGACCCACAGGACCCCAAGTGTCAAAAAGCGAGGGATTAAAATCGACTACTCATTGTTCTCATAATATTAAGTGGACCCATTACGAAGATCCCATCCTAGCCATGCAAACAGTGGGCCCACTAAAAGACCATGTTGCAAAAAATAAAATAAAAAATTAAATGGGCCACACCATCAAAATCAATTGACAGCCAATCCATGATTTAACACAGGTTTGGCCCATCTAATGAATGGATCAACCAGATTTTCAAATAAGGTGATCTTCATGGTTGAGCCCACTTTCTACACAGTTCGGATGAGCTACACATTTTGCAATTATGGATAACCGCTCATGTAGACATGAATCCTCTTCCTTTTCCCCCATCATTCCATTCTCTTCCTCTCCACTTACTACAACACCTGTTGTAAGAAGAGAGCGCAAGACCCGTGCTCTGTGGACCCACTGTGATGTGTGAGATATTAACTCCATTCCTCATTTTGTTATGACATAAAACTCTGGTGGACCACGCCGCAAGGAATAATGGCAATGGAAATTCCTATCATAAAAACCTTCACGGGGCCAACATGTATTCTATTTGCCATGCTACCAATTAATCAGCTGCGCCCCACTATGAGGAAGACAACCTGAAAATCAGCCTAATCCAAAACTCAAATGGGCCATACAACTAATTTTATAGGTTTTAGGCATGCGGTTTTACAATGTTCCTACAGTGTGGCCCAATAGCGTTTGGCATTGAACCGATTTTTTTCTATGCACGACAATCATGATGTGGTGCAATTGGTGGACGACCTAGATGTCAAATACTCCAATTTCACCAGGATCCCTATGCATTTAAATTGCAAAGTTATGGATGCGGAAGCACGTATTTGGATTGTCTATTCATTGTCATCATTGTTGCATGCTTCACACTCTCTTGATGTGCAAAATGATTCACACTCGATATACTTTGATCTTAATTTGCAAAGGCAGTCGGATTTTCCTTCCCTTCGCACTCGAATAGCGACTAAAAGATAAGAACAAACTTGTGTTGTATGTGATCGAGGACTGGGATGATTGATATTATATAAATGTGAGAGGGGTAAAATTTCAACCCATTACAAATTCTATCATTCTCAAAGCCTACACACTAATGTGAAAGTGTTTGTCGCGTGTACATAATATGATCGCATTAAAGTGCAGCCCATTGGAATGCCCATAGTCCATAAATATTGATATGATCAATCAAAACCGTTGATTTATGTAGGCCTAACGATTGGAAAATGTATCTATGAAAAAAAAATCTTCAAGTACCTTTTTCTTTATATAAGTGGGCGTGACTTATTAGTAGGAGAAAATTATATGTCGTTTTCAGCACCTACTCCTATAAAGGCAGGCTGCCTTTTGAACACCGTTCTACCACTGAACTTTGTGCCTTCCTTTGAGACTCTTATTTACTGGAAGAGCATAACGCATGATATTATATCCAAATCCAGTGCACAAGCGTAATACTGGACTATGTCTACAACCACTAGTGAAAATTGGTTTGGTTACGAAGTCTTCCATTTGACCTAGTGATTCATCACACCGCTACAAACCCTCTTCATTAGGACCACAACAATGATATCTTTATTGCAACCAACCCTATCTTTAGCAAGTGTAGGAATAATAGATGAAGTGGCCTTACTCAATTAGGGTGTTTCACTTGCAAGAAGTGCTTGGGTTAAAAGACATCCCTTTGACTTTGTTTGACCTTCGTACTGCAGAATTATTCACAACCAATTCCATTGAACAACATAATGGCATCTCGACTAGTGTCATGGGTTTGCTCCCCACAGACACGAGTTCAATTCCCCTCCTCATGATTTACCCGATACATGTGGTTTACGGGTGATTGCGTGCATCCGTAGCATTAAAAAAGGGCGAGGACACCCTGTCGTCATAAAAATAATAATAATAATAATAATAAAGGCATCTCGATTATGGAGGCCAAGGTAGCCATTGCACCGGCTAAGCTATTCTTGTCAAGATTTAGACAAAGCATTCTGCTAGCTCTTAATACGAAATCCACTTACATTCATGGGTCTTCCACACTTTTTCAACCTTTCTGTGGTCCCTTTTTTTAGGGAGCATGGCATGGAGAGGAGGGAAGGCGATCGACCCACTCTCCAGTGGGACCCATCTATCGCATCTCCTCAGACCCATATTCTCAATCATAACAATTTTTTCCATTAGTCGGCCTAAACAAATCAACAATTTGGATTGATCAAATCAATGGCATTAGATCTAACTATGGACATGACAATGAGCCACACCTTAGTGTGATCATATTATGTACGATAGAATATGGGAAACAAATACTTCCATGTTGGAAACCCGGTGAGATTGGACTCCTGGTTAGTAGGGAGACTTGAGGGAAATAAAAATTGCAATGGGTTGAAACCTTATCCCTCTCATATCTATATAACATCGATTGTCTTGGTCCCAATCCATACACATAATATAGCACGTCTATTATGCTCTCTTGGCTATTATTCAGGTGTGAAGGAGAGAAAGATGAGCTTCTTATGCAAATCAAGATGAATGAAAATCAAGCATAAACCATTCCACACATCAAAAAAGCTTGGAGCGTGCAATAATTGTGACAACAACCAGACAACCCAAGTACATGTTTCCCCCCTAATATCTCCATGATTTTAATCCATAAAAATCTTGGGAAAAACAAAAAATCTTATTACATATGGTATCAACCATCTGTGACAATTGATAAACACGTGATCTCCTCTTTAACTTAGTCACAGACTTCCTATTTAGGCCCCGCAAAGCTCGAGTGTTGCATGTGGTTGCTACCCCTATGATAGAGGAATCCAATCCCATCGATCTGACGAGCAATCCCATCATTTGTCAATCCCCTCAACTTTTCTCTTCATATAGGTTGAAAAAAGGCAAACATGAATTTCCTACAATCTTGTAGGGAGCCCATGCAACAAATAAGCTTTGTGGCACATTGTGATGTCTATGTTACATCCACTCCGCCCATCAGCTACACTAAATCATGTTAGAACATGGACCCAAAAATCAAGTCGATCCAAAACTTAAGTAGGCCACAACATAGGAAACACTGGGTATGGTGACATCCACCATTGAAACCTTCCTGACAACCACCGAAATGTTTATATGCCATCCAACGAGTTCATAAAGTGAGTCCTATTAGGATAAGGGTAGATAAAAACATCAGTTAAATCGAAAACTTCAGTGGACCCCAAGAAGGTTTCAGTCGTGCACGCTCCCATCCCCACTATTTCTTGTGGTGTAGCCCAATTGAGAATTGAATCTACCAAATTTTTAGGCTCACCTCCTATCACAAGATTGCACAACTAGTGGACAGATTGGACGTGACACAAACATCAAGATAGGCCCCCTAAAGGTTTCGTTACACTAACACATGCTCCCAACAAGTGTTGCAGAAAATTCATGTCTACAAAAGGACAAGGAATTGGTTTCGAATTCCTTGGTCAATCCTTTTTATTTTGTGGCCACTTGCCACAAGTTGCTTAATAAAATGTACATAGCAACTTTTTTTATGACGTCAGGGTGTCCCCGCCCCATTTTGAGGCGAGACTATTATTTGTGGATGCACACAATCACCAACAAACCACATGCATCCGGTAATCTTGAGGAGGGGAATCGAACTCGTACTTAGCAACTTTTTATTGCACAGTGTGGAGAATTAGCAGTCATCATGAATCCATATCCCAAATATGTTTTGATTGTAGGTGTATTAGCCACTTAGAAGCAAATTGCAAGCTCTCAAGCCAGCACAAGTCTTCCTCTTCTCACAGCAACTATTTTATGAATCAAACCCTTGGCATGGGCCATCTTATCCTCCAAGAGTTCAATGACCACAAGCCTTATGGAAATTGGATACACGCCCCTAAATGGACTCCTCCCTTCTTCCATTCAAAGCATCATTGCTCCCTGGAATACCTCACCGTGGACCTATTCTTCAAACCCTTCACAAACTATGCAAACTACCCCACCACTAAACCTCACTAGTGTAAAAACTAGGCTACACGCAGTGTTGTCAAAATCTTACGATTTACAATAATGATTTGAGTCAAATCTTAAGCAAAACGGTTTGAATCTCATCTTTGAATCCCTTTTTATGTGAATCCTACAATTTAATGATTTGGATTCTACGATTTACGATTCAAATTATACTTGTTCTCTTCTATTTTAAGCTTCACTTGCCTTTCATTTTATGTTTTTAAATTGGTGGGGGCTTTAAGAATCATTTAGAATAAAACCTTTAAGAAAAAGGAGTCGTTTGGAAAATGTAAGTTATTTTATTTTGTTCTTTATAAGAGATTAAATGGTATATATTCTCTTCGACATTAAATCATAGGGCTTTTTTTATGATTTCTTCTTAACTGATCGAAACACAAAATTGATGTTTGACTTATCTGGAATGTTTTTATGGATGGTTATGATCATGTTGACTTATGTGTATTGTGGAATGATCATTAGAATTAAGAGTATCTTTTTTCATCGGTCTACAAAAACAAATGGCGCTTTTCCAACATGATTCTTCTACATTCAAGAAAGTTAACAAGAACATAATTATTAAAGGATCCTTGTATGTTTTTATTGAAAAATTCTTGAAAGACTTAAAGATATGAATCCTTTAGGGCATGTATGGATTGCAGCATGGTATTGTAATGTGATGTATTGTAACATTGCAATGATTACTAAATTCAATACTTGTCTGCAATTACATATGAATGTTGACCAATAAAGTCGGTGTTTGTATGGCATTTACGGATGGGAAAACAGTGGATTCTGGCCAGGGCTGGGAAAGCTTTGTGGGCTCCAACATGGTATATGTGTTTTATCCACCCCATCCATCCATTTTGCGAGCTCATTTAAGGCATGAGCCCAAAAGTAAAGTAAATCCAAATATCAGGTGGACCACACCACAGGAAGCAATGGTGATTAAACGTGCTCCATTAAAAACTTCTTGAGGGCCACAAATGTTTTGGATCAAGCTGATATTTGTGTTTGCCTTTCACCCAGGTTTGTGTGACTTAAGCAATAGGTTGGATGGCAAATAAACATTACAGTGAACCTTATGAAGTTTTTAATGGTGGGCTTTCAGTCACTACTGTTTCCTGTGGTGTGGTCCACCTGAGATTTCAATTTGCTTCATTTTTTTGACTCATCCCCAAAGTGAACTCACAAAATGGATGGACAGCGTGGATAAAACACATACATCATGGTAGGGCTGCTAGATCTTTTCCAGCACCGTCCTTTGAAATACCATTGATGAGAAGGCTGGGTATTTCACAATCAAAGCACTTGGTTTTTGGAGATGCTATGCAAACAGCCGTAAACAGTTATGATGAAAAAAATATGGTACAATACATTACACTACCATAATCCAAACACGCCCCTAACACTATCATGACATGGTATTACTTGGTGCATATTGATGGCAAAGGATGATTGTTGAATTAAAATTATAAAAAAAAATTAATAAAAAAAAAAAATGATTTATTAATTTTCTTCATGTATTTAAGAAGATGATAAAAAATCTTATGATTTACAATACAATTTGTGATTAGATACGATTCAAACCCTATTACGATTTGCGATATGATAACGATTTTGACAAATTGGCTACACGCATCAAGTCAAACCCTATTACGATTTGCGATATGATAACGATTTTGACAAATTGGCTACACGCATCAAGTCCTTCCCATCAAATCAACGAAACCACGTGCAGACTTCCATGTAATCACCCAACATATGTCAAGAAGAATATAACGCCATACAATCCACTAGTGCAAAATAATAATAATAATAATAATAAATAAATAAATAATGCACACAACAACTAGATTCCTAAATCCCACATAAAGTAAAATCCAACTCCATTCAACCAAAAAACTAGTCTTTCTATTAAGGCAACCACAAGAATCCGAGCTTCCACCACCATATTTGTTGACATCACCCCTCATAATAATGTATCAACCACCCCAATTCCCGAAAAATGCCACCATGCAACTCATCATCAAATATCCTCTCAAACCCCTCAAAATATGTCAACAACCCCTAAAGATATATAATGATTGATCTAACCGAAATACTAACTACCCAAACTCTCCTCTTTCTAAGGTAGGACTCTCTTTTTTAGGTAGGACTCTTTTTTTTACGGGAAGATTGCAAATATTATTAAGGGAGCAAAAGCAACCAGAAAACAAAAACAGAAAGAGCAACTATACAACAAGAAAAGTAAAAACCTAAAACAGATATACAACTCGAAAGAAACAGATAGGCAAGGGCCTGAAGGACTGCAAAACCCAAAAAGAAAAGCACCATCCTACAATTTGAGAGCCAGAATCCAATCGCTTGCTTCACTAATGACCAAATCGAAGACTCTGGAAGAAGAGGAACGATCTAGAAAGCAGCGATTGTTTCTTTCCCTCCAAATTCCTCGAAGGGTAGCTAAACCGGACAGATGCCACAACATTTTAACGCCTCTATCGGCATGACCTGCATGCCAGGCGAAGAGCAAGCCAACCACATCATTTGGCATAACCCACTGGGTGTTGAATTTGAGAAGAATAGCAGACCACACGTCTCTGGCGAAAGGGCAATGGAGGAATAAGTGGCTAATGGATTCCGCATCATTAAGGCATAGAAGGCAAATATTGGGAAGAATCATGCCCCGACATTGGAGATTGTCCACCGTGAGCGTTCTACCTCTCTTGAGTAGCCAAGCAAAGGCAGCAATTTCCGATGGGCTGCCGTAGAACCACAGTGAAGAAGAAAAATGCAGAGGAGGAGATTGGGAAGTGCCCTGAATCTTTTGAAGCAAACGCTTAGTGAAGAATCGGCCAGATGGAGAAAGCGACCAAGCTAAGTTGTCCTCAACTCCCAGAGATGGGTAGATTCTGTCCAATAGCTTAAGCTAACTCAAAAAATCTTAACTCGTTGTCAACCAACCAAGAATGAGAAGGAAGAAAAGAAGAGAAGAAGCATGGATTTTTGCACAACCCACACAATTCGAGAGCTTGATTTTTAAAGTTTCTCCCTCTTCATGAGGCTATGTTCTCCCAAAACTCACACATTTTTTATTCCAATCTCATTCATCAACTCTCCATACAAATTGCTTAGAGGTCTTATATACACCAAAATACAAAAGATATAAGATCCAAAAAGATTTAAAAATTTTGGACAAGGGAAAAACAACTAGAAAGATTCTAAATCTTAAAGATCTTCCCAAGGTCTTATATAGACCAAAATACAAAAGATATAAGATCCAACAAGATTCAAAAATTTTGGACAAAGGAAAAACAACTAGAAAGATTCTAAATCTTAAAGATCTTCCCACAATACCCTAAGTATGGGCTGTTTTACATGCAGGCTGTTTTACATCCAACTCCACAATAAATGGGGGTCCATTCTAGACATTTGAGCGACACATTAGGGCCATCCGAATGGAACATAGACCACACAAGCCAATTGGACCATTTACTCGGGTCCAAATATATCATCCAGTCCTTGATCTAGTCCAGATCCTCAATCTAACCAACATTGAAGTGGTCCAGATTAACAATATGGACAGTTGAATGATTCAGATATTTAATCTAGGCAGTCAAATTTGTCCAATCTTTGAATAGGACAGTTGGATGGGCCTTATCTAGGTCTAATTTCCTATTTGACAACCTGACCTTTGATCGGTTCAACTTGCATTGTAATCTGGAGCCCATCTAGTGATGATGGATGGCCCCTCCCCCTTTTAAAGAACTCTTCCTCATATTTATAGCCAGTAGCAATTCATATGATCAATCCAACCTTACAACATGTCTTCCTTGGTTTTGGCAACTACTGATGGTGACAGCTTATGACCGATTGGCACCGTTTGCATCAAATGTCGTCATAGATCATGCCACCTCTTCTTTCAAATTTGTGTTCTCTACATTCTAGGCGTCGGCTCCCACTTCTAAAATAATGGAGTTGTGAATCTATCAGCTCCTTGTCGACATACTGTTGTCTTTATCACCTTTGGCATCCAATTTGTGTTATGATCATCGTTGTGATGGGACCAACTCCTCCATCTCAACTTTGACATACACTATGCCATAATGTGCCATCAATCATCATTGATCATCTCTTCCTCTATCGATCTAATAATTGATCCATTGTCTATTCTATCAACTTATCCATCCGTTGGTCCTGTATATCTTCTTCACGTGTATCTATCAGTCCACCGATGGGCTAATCATTGATTATATATCTCCATTCATCTGTCAATAATTATAAAGGTGGAGTTAAAATAGTGAACCTATTGTTATTGTTGTATCTTCATCATCCTCTTACTCTCCCAATAATTTGAGGTTGGCTTTTAAATGGCAGACTGACAAAAGTGTTACAAATGGTTGGCCGGCAGACATCAACCTTCCTCTTTTACCAGGTCCCTTGAAACTAGCCATGAATTGACAACACTAGCATGCCAACACAGCCCCACCAATATTGACCCTTAGCATATTAATGCATGCCCAAAAGGGTGAGCAAGCAGGATAGGGTCATGGAGGCACAATTGCAAGGCAAACCTCTAAGCATGAAGGCACACAAAATGTACTGCCATCAAACCAACAACAGAATGTAAAGGCAAAGTAGCTGGCCGCATGGATAGCAGGGAGCCAACTAATCTTTCTCCAGAGAGCTTCCTGCTCACTGCTGACACACTACACCATTTAGTAAGAAGGGCCCAATTTCTACTTTAATTATGTCGAATACCGATGCCCAAACTACTTTAACCTCTTCCAAGTTCATCAGGTGGTACTTGCGGTCACTATATATTGCTTCCCATAGGAAATCAAGTTGCATCTTCTAAATCTTCTTAGCTGCTTTACATGGGATCTGAACATAGACAAACAAAAGGTAGAAAGATTTGCTGAAGACGACTTTATCTTAATTATACAGCCCCCAAAGGAAAGATAAGACCTCTGCCAAGATGACAGCATTTACCAATCTTTCAAGGATCCCATATAAAGGATGCCTATGGTTCACCCCCAAAGGAAGCCCTAGATACACCAAAGAAAGGGAAACCGTACTACATCCAGGAGCCCTCACCACAGCCTTTCACCTCCACGTAGATGCAGCAATGCCTGCAGTATATCTTTTGGACAGATTAACACAGGGGCTAGAAACCACCTTGAAACATCAAACCCTAAATAATGAATTAGTGAGACTGATCATGAGCAACTGTGCGTAACTATTGTGCATTATCTGAGCAAGGAAATTAGCAAACAATTAAGGTTTCTAGCATGCAATGCCAAACAAACTCACTAGTTAAGGTCTTCATAATCCTTACCAGTTTACCTAAACCCTCCACAAACCTACTTTTCTTGCTCAGCTTTAAGGGCATGTATGTAATAGTTGGGATGGCGGTCATTACTTGGGTGGGGACATGTTGGCTTGTGAATGGTGTCAATATGAGCCTCTACCATGGTCATTTCTTAAAGCTTGGATAAAAGAGGAGGGTTGATGTCAGGTGGCAACTGCTTGTAAAAGCTTTTCCAAACCTACCATTTACAAGCTACCCCAAATTGCTTGGAGGAAGACTAAGATGGCATTCATTCACACACATGCATGGACCACCCACACACCCAGGCATGCACATACCAAAAAAAAAAAAATGGCATGTGCATGCATAGATGTGCATAAATTCATGAAAATTAAGATCATTATTGCCATCAAATATAAAATCATTTTGGGAAAGAAAGATATAGACCCGTGCATATGGTTCTTGATGCCTCCAAAATGTTTTTTGCAAACGGTTATATACATGATTCTATGAAATAAAATATGTAGCAACAATTTGAATGTCTTAGCTTAATCCTTCAAAAGCAAGGTGTAGGACTAGAGTTGATGAAGAATGCTAAGGCTCTAATCTCGTACAGGACTGATAGCAGGTCAATCAATGTTGAAAAACACTGTTTTGCATAATAAAAAACAAACTATTCACAGCAGAATGGGCGAAAGAAGATGCAATCTATATATGCCACGAAAGAGAGAAACACAAAATACACAAAGCATGGGCATCCACAACAAATACCCCTCAAACCGCTAAAAGGAATGCATACAAGTAAAAATTAAAGGCAAGACAAGATTAACATTCACTAGGTACAAAGTGAGTGTGACATAAGAGGAAGTGAGTGATTTTGCTAGGCTATTGAAGTGCCTGCAGAACTACTATCCTGTTCCGAATGGTAGGGATGAGATGGTTAGGAAAGCTAACCCATCATGGAGAATCTCAACTCAGACGTTCTATACTTTAATCTGGACAATGGTACAAGTGAAGGGACCTACAAAAGAGGTCCATGATTCTACTTAACGTTTGCATTATGTGCATGAAGGATGCAAAGACAGTGGATCACCTATTTATTCACTGTATGAAAGGGGTGTGTGTGTGTGTGTGTGTGTGTGTGTGTGAAAGGTCTTAGCATCCTTTAGCACCAATTGGGTAAATGCCACGGCGGAGGAATATGAAAGGAACAGAAAGCAATTTAGCACCTTGCTCTGATGGCAACGATGTGGAAGGTGTTGTTGTCTCAATAGGCGAGGAGTTCTGGAGGAGCTACTGTGGAGGATCAAGTAGAAATTAGTCAAGTGGGCATCTGGTTTAAAGGATGTAGACATTTGTAAGATTAAGTCATTGTTCGGATTATACCTATTGGGGCTGTATTTTTTCAGCCTTGGCTGTTTATTAATAAAGATCCAGTTATCCTTGAAAAGATCACTATGTAAAAATATTAAATAAACTTTTTAAAATTCAAAAAAAGAAAAAGAAAAAGATCAGAAGTCCAGTTTATGTCTTGAATTCTATGTTCATTGTACAAATAAAATACATGCATCAGGAATTACAACAGAAACCCAGAAATCTTACACATGCATCAGGAATTACAACAGAAACACAGAAATCTTACACATGCATCTTTGCAAGATTTGAAGGAACTTTAGGCATTAGACAAGAGGATGAATGCTATGCATGCCTCTCTACAGTTCAATGTCTTAGGGCCTGTTTGGATAGAAACAATCTGAGGTAAGGACATGGAAAAATGTAATCATGATTTCCAAAACTACAATAAATGCAGTGGAAATAGTATTCACGTTTCTTGCAATCCAAACAATGGAAAACAGTGATTTTGTGGAAAGAAAATCATGATTTCCAAGCTATAGAAAATGCAGCAGAAAAAGGAACTGAGTCGTCACTGTTTTTTGCAATTCAAACAGTGTAAAACGATGATTTTCTGTAAAAACGAAATATTTTCCACGGATTCCTCCTATCCAGACAGGACCTAACAAACAATCTACCACCAAAAAAAAAAAAAAAAAAATGTAGAATATTGGGGAAAGCCATGCAGCCAAAAAGGCCACTAAACTAAATGCAATAATCATACCAAATGAAGGAAAAAAAAAAAAAAATTTCTTTTTGAGAAACATGCAGCAACCTTCCATACAAAATGTCACTTCTCCAGTGGCCAGCAACCATTCATCTGGAGGGCTCATCACAGATGGGCCATGCCCCCAAAAATCTCCACCATAGGAGAAGTCTCATGCATGAGATTGACGGACTGTTTCCTGTTGAATATAGACCATCATCAAGCATTTGCATGCACAGGGGCATGCACAGGGCACCATTCAGACCAGTCACGATCATCTAACGGACGAGATCATAAATGGCATGACTGGTCCACAACAAGCCCCACCAGATGAGTGGCCCGGATGTCCAAAAAGGTGGACTGCGCATGCAGCATTGCCTGGCCAAGCATCACACACAACCTCTAAAAGATCAGAAAGTCACTCACCAAGAACACAACTTGCCCCTTGCCAACCTCCGGTATCAACGGTCTGATCTCTCTCTCCACGGGCAATATTCTCTCGACGACCCCAACTTCACGTCGGCTGGGACCCGGGAACCTCTCGTGGTGGAGTGCGGGGCCCACAGCCCTCCGTTCGGAATGGGTAGACGCAGAGGCCAAAGAGAACCTGTCTGCCTGCCTTCGCAGCTCGATCTCCCGCTCCATTGCCAATTCCCTC
This sequence comes from Magnolia officinalis, assembly GCA_021015155.1. Taxonomy (NCBI): domain Eukaryota; kingdom Viridiplantae; phylum Streptophyta; class Magnoliopsida; order Magnoliales; family Magnoliaceae; genus Magnolia; species Magnolia officinalis. The sequence goes on from JAJHSJ010000015.1 coordinate 53,308,054, forward strand.
CTGACCTCCTCTTCCAGTTCCCGTTTCCGCAAGATTTCGCGAGCGATGATCTCTTCACGGATCCGCTCCTTCTCCAGCTCGCGCCGCAGCGCCTCCCGCGCTGGGATCATCGGATGCGGCAGCAGCAGCGGCTCCTGCCTCCGAAGATGAAGATCGCTGCTAATATAACCCGCTGCAATTCCAAAAAATAATAATATGAAACAAAATCGCAAATCAAAGAAATAATCTTTAAACTTTAAATTTATATATGTTAAAATAAAATAAAAAATAAAAAAACACAGAGAGAGGAGGAGAGAGAAGGGGAAAAGGAGGGGAAAAACCTCGAAGAGCCTGGGCAGTGAAATAGCCATCTGAGGGAGGAGGAAAATGGGAAGGAGGTGGATTTTCACCAGCTCGAAATTTGAATTCCATGAAATTAGGGTTAGGGTTTTGGGGGAGAGGGATTTTGAAACCCTAGGACTGGGGTGGATTGGAAAATGGGGGGTAGAGAGTGATGCTACTTGCGTACTTGCCAGTGAACATGAGGTCACAAGAATCGCCTGTAACCCCATAATCACCTGTAGCCCCAAGTTATGTGGGGCCCACCGTGATTTTTTGATATATCCTGTCCATCCATTGGTTTCCCCAATGCATTTTACCACGTCCTCTCAAAAATCAGGAAATTTGAAAACTTAGGTGGGCCACAACGCAGGAAACATCGAAGATTTAAATGCCCAACGTTGAAGCATCCGTGGGGCCCACCGTGATGTATATACGCCTTCCAAACCGTTCGTACGGTCATTCGCACTGGGATGAATGGGAAATACAAATATTAGCCGGATCCAAAACTCCAATGGCCCCCATAATATTTCAATGGTGGACGTTAATCCCCACTGTTTCTTGTGGTGTGGACCATTTGATCTTTTAATCTGCTTGAGTTTTTCTCTGACATCCTAAAACAATATGTGGAAACCGATGGACGGAGCAGATATATGACATACATCACGATGGGCCACACAGACCGTGCAGTTACAGAAAAAGTTGCTTTCAAAAAGGAGATAAAAAGGTTAGATACGTCGAAGTGGTTTCAGGGGTTATTAGATACTCTGACAGAATGTGACTGATGATACGCATGTACGTCCATCTGTCCTCGCGGAGCTCAGGTAGCGCGAGTTAAATCGTCCAAGTCAGGTACCTCACGGTAGATAGATTAGAAACTTTTAAATAATGCTAATTGAGTTATTATAATCACTGATTTGAAAAAATAACTTCGCTGAATATAGACCGTTTGTTAATTTTTATATTGACCGTCCGTTAGATACCCAACTAATCGACTAGTTGAGGTATTATTTTATGTATAATTGATATTTTAAAACCATCTAAATTGGGATGCACCATATGGACGGTTTAGATTTTAGTTATAAATTTTCACGTTTGATATATCCAAGTGACTGTGTATCATCTATCGCTATGTGCCGCAGCATTAAAGTTTTTTTCCGGAGTATTAAAGTTTCTCTCTGTGGTTTTTTTTTTTTTTTTTTTTTTTCTGGCGATGGCAGAAACGAGCATGGAGGTATCTGTTATGATGCGTAACCCGTGCATTTTGTACAGTATACTCGAGATTTCGATTCTGATAAGTGGGGTCCATGGGTCGGTGATCCAGACCGTTGGTCTGTTGCATCCCACCTTCAGTAAGCGATGACCAAGATATCTCCGGGAATATCTGACCGAAAATCATGGGAATTTTGTCATTCGAATGCTGGTTGTTGCTGTATTCTTTCTTTAATCATATTTCATGCGCGGAAAAACCGAAAGATTGAAATTATCCCATTAAAGATAGCTTTTGTTGAAAGTCGATATGAAGTGAGAACACAACCAACAAATGGTATAGACATACATAAATATTAGGACATTTTTTAAGAAATAAAAATCCACCCACACCATGCATGTCTAATGTTGATGCAGAAAAATGATTAGCTCTCTCTTTGACGTGCTTACTTGCAAAGAAACAGACAAGGAAAGCCCAATTTAGAGCAGGGACCCTTTGATACCTAAGTTAAGAAAGCGATCTAGGTTCGGATGATTATTGAGGGTTTAGAGCTAAAGATTGTACGTACCTTCCACCATTAAAGGCCTTTCTATTTATAGCTTATGAGAGGCGGTAGCATGGAACGGATATTCCTTTTTTGTGGGCGGAATCGGATCTCGAATCAATAGTAGGATACTCCGAAATCTTCAATAAAGATCCTATGATCCTGAGCGTGTCGAAAATATCCTCCAAGATCTTTAGAAGTAGACCTCAGACGAACCTCTCTTGGATGAGAGTAGGAAGCCGAGGTGGCTTCAGCCAACCTGAGTCGTACTGACAGGAGTCGTGCCAACCTACCTCACTAGTCAAGCAGATGGACATGAGCTCCTGACAAACTCTGGATATCTTGGAGCTGACTGATATGGTGCTCTTGCAGGCATGTTACTATACCACGGGCCGCAAGTAGGAAGCGGACCTTTGTGGAATCCGAGCTTTGTGTCGTCTTTCGCTTGACTGAGCTTATAAGGTTCCAACCTGACCTTTCACCATAGGTTTGTCCATTTTCCCCCATAACATCTTACTTAAAGCAAATTCACAGTTTTCTTCCTTCTTTTTTATCATGCAAATACCCACATAAGAATAAAGCATTTACAAATAACTAGATCTTTAATTTGTAATTATTACAATTATCCACTCGTATATAGTTTTTCTAAGTGTTGTTAAATTTTTTTATAATTTTAAAAAATGAAAAAAAAACCTCCACCTATAAATCTATTTTTCTCTTTGCTAAAAATAATAATAATTGTGTTATATAATATATGAATAAAAATTAAAGGATTTATACTCTACTTAAGAGAATTTTGTTGTATGCTCTATATAAGTATTTTCATTGTTTTATAATGGTTACAAAATAAGTTATGAAATGATAGCTGGATTTGGGTATTTATAAAAACAGTGAATTGGGTATGTGGTTATTTGAAAACCATATGTTTTTATGCATATATTAGCAAATAATCTATCGTTGAGGTAGGAATCTTCAAAAATCTTTATTTTATTTTTTCTTATTTTTTTAGCAAGTATGGGTACAAACTTAAGACTTTAATGTTGAAATGCACTCTCTCTTATACTTTTCTTTCTATGTATTGCACAAATTGGAAGTAGGGTTTGTTAACCAAGTTGGGGCTAAGTTGAGATTTGTCCAAGCCTAACCAACAAAGTAAAACTGAAGCCCAAGTTTGGCTTATGACAAGGACAAGCCAAAACAAGCAAGCATGACCCATCCCATCATGATTATGCATGCCCTGGCTTGAGCTTGGCCATCCTCTTTTACACAAGATTTAGGTTTTTTCATTAGGCATCACAATCATTTATGGTATTCACGAAATAGGATGGAAATCTTAAATATGTCAACCAGGCTAATGGGCCCTCAGAGTCTCCCTCGGTTAATAAATAGGCTAAGTTTTAAACCATGGTCAGCCCTCAAGCATAGTATTTCAACCTAAGCCTGGCCAAAATGGACTAAGCTTGGAAGCTCAATGGGCCATTTGGATTTTTATTTCCAAAAAATATATATATGGGGATTATTATACGCATGGCCGACACCCATCTTGAACGCTTGTGACTGCACCTTACACTCGCGCATGAGTGCACGTATGTGAGCTTGAGTGGGCAAGTACATAAACACCTTCATACACCCCTCACATACAAGGTTTTTTCTTCAAATGTTGACCAAAACTATGCTAGTATTGACTTCACATTTTCACATAACCTACCCTCTTTACACATCATCACTTGTTGTGTGGACCATTGACCTGGTCAAACTCATGGGCCACTAGAGTACAAAAAATAAAATCCAAATCCCTGCACTAATTCTCTCACTTACCTCTTCCCATCTCATAATATACTACCTCATCCACTCATTCTCTCTACTCCTCCCACATCTTCATCAACCAATGCATGTGGCCTATCTCACTGTAACGCCCTAGATTTTTGTCAACCTAGAGTTAGATGTCCTTAGGCAAGGGGTCAATCCTAACCCTTTATTAACTTCTCAAACCTCAAATTCTCTAGAAATTAAACGAGAAGTAACTAAGTGTTAAACTAGATTAGCTAGGAAATCCGCTTGATCCACTTTAAATACGATTTGTAAGACTCAAAACTTGTAGAATCATTGACGCTAGATTACCCTAAAATCTAGGATCAATCTCATTACCCAATTACTCTCGGGAGCACATTGAAACTCCGCATCGGATCTGGACCGCACGTCGAAAGTCTGAATAATACGAAGTTATATAATTAAGAACACCTTGCTGGGCTTGACAACCATCTCGGAAATCAAATCCAAATAGTGTCCCGAGGCTATTCGCTTTGAGCCCGGAGTGAAGTGTGTGAGAAACGTGGATATTTTAGGAATAAATATATAAATTTAAGTAATCTGAGACTTGTCGCTTGCGGGCCTGATATAAGCAATCAGACCGTCAGAATCTGACCCAAATACACCCTCGGATCAGAGAAAATTCCATACACATGGCAGTGTACTTGTAACCCCGATCGAGTTCCGGTGACTATTAAACTGATATCGGTCCGCCACGTGTGATCTGGGAACCCGACTGTAATGAAAACTTAACTCGACCTAGATCCATAGTCAGGAGCTTAAGTCCAACCTTTGGCTCAAGGGGGGGATCCGAAAGTGCTCCGTTGAGCTGAAACAGATGCCCTTTAGACATAACCTAAGTACACCTTGGCCTTGGGCCTATTTCTAGCAATTCTTGGCCTATATAAGGACCTTAAACCCTCTCTCTCTCTCTCTTCACATATGAATTTCCAACCCTAAGGAGAAAAGAGAGAAGGAAAGTGTGAGAAAGTGTGAGAGAGAGTTGGTGTTCAATCCAGGGCTTCTTCCCTGTCATTCCACGTACTCAACTATCATATCTGAACCGTTCTTCCGGCGATTCGATCTCGTTCTTAGGTAAGAAAACCTAACCCTAACCTGTTCTAAAGTTCCAAATAGCGTACGTGATGAAATAGCTAACCTATTTCATGTCATAGGTTGTCGTTCTACCGTTGATAAAGACTTGGTGTTTAACTGAGTCCGTTACTCGCTTCTACGGCATAAGGTGCGGACTTTAAACATATAGGTTATGGTTTTAAAGGCTTTCAATGTCAGTTAATGATATATTACTGACGTGGATGCTATTGTACATGTACAAAGTGCTGTCCGTTTCGTTTTTCAGATATACGTTAACTATGTTGAATATACTGTATTCCTCGTATTTGTAGAAAATACCGTATACATATGAAATACGGATTTGTGCTTGCCATGATTAATTGTTGTCTAGGTATGCTAGATACATGTGTATCAACTTCTGGGTGAGCGGATTAACCTAATACATGTTATCTCGACATAAGTTGTGTATGTTATAACGTGTAGCCTAAGTGTTTGTAGAAATGTTCGAAGGAATATGGAACTATGATTTATGCTTGCCATGACTATTGGTTGTGAATGCATAATCGTGGTTCATGTGGCAACTCCTTTGTGAAAGGACTCGCTACGACATGCGTTATAACTAGCATATTACAGGTATGTTGGAAGGTGTAGTCTAAGTATTTGTAAAATTGTATGAATGAGTAAGTAGTTAGTAAATTACAATGTATAAGGGTTTTGAGATATGATTCTCAACTACTATAACTATGTGTATACTTTCCTCCATGTACCGTATATTATAGTGTTTGTTTATCTATGTAATGCATATGTATAAATCTATGTTTATGTTGTATTCCATAAAATGCAAAAACAAATCCGTAAAGGGTGATGGGGGAGTAGTGTAACGATTCCGTGAAACAGCCCTGACAGCCCCAAAGCGGACATGGTTATATGATTTGAACTCTTGATCCATTACTGCTTTAACTATCTTCTAGGATATTTTATTGTAATTGAATGTGATTGGGGCTATTGTATAGTCCAGGCAATCGGTAACGGAACCTAGATTGGTGCATGATGTTGTTTCGCCACACAAGATGTATTCGACGAATCCGAGTCGTACTTCGATTATCGACAGTGGTTAGGCCACACGGAGTGCTTACGCACTTAATGTCCATCAACTCGATGTGCGCTCGTGCTAGTCGAGCTCGTCAAGTAACCCGATTGGCCCTACGTATGTTCACCATGTTTGGACGCTACTGCTTGAACCTAAGGTATCAAACTCGCCAGTGAAAACCTCGTTAACCTTAGTACCTCGATCTGCTAAGACTCATGAGCCGGACATGGTGGTATGGGACACCGTGGTCGAGCTGTCGGCCTACGCCGGGGCGACGAGCTCCCTGTAGTGACCAGTGAGCAACCCAGACTCGTGAGCCAAATACGGTAGTATGGGACACTGTATTCGAGTTGTCAGCCTACAATGCTTTGATGACGAAGCCCTGATGGCTGATGGGGGAGTGGCGTAACGATTCCGTGCAACAGCCCTAGCAGCCCTAGATGTGCCCTTTGTAGTGACCTCGAGCATACTCTGAGACTGCGTTAAGGCGACGAGCCTTCCGTAGCAACGAGAGTATAAGTTAGGCCCACCCCATCGCAGCCTGGCTGTGGTCCCCAGTCGAGTCGGTGACGTGCCTTCAAAAATATACTACCAGTTGGTAGGGCGTTAGTGGTAGTGACTTAGAACCGCAACTTCGTATGAGATTTACGAGGATTGACGATCCTATAATGGATCATTATTTGGGTATTGATATAAGGGAGGTACCTTAGTTTCTCAATCCTGTTGTATGAAAATGACTAATAAGAACTTGGTAATCATATGCATGCACCACATTACGCGTGCGTTCAGGCGTAGCAGGTCAAGCACTGAGACAGTGTTGTTCATGCGCGAACGTGAGATGAAGTCATTGAGGGAGCGTAGGCGAGGGCATGTATCATACATTCATACCATTCTTGCATTAACAAGAGTACTTAGGGATGTGTGATTTACTGTTTTATCATTACTGTTTGATTGAATTGATAACATGCTAACATTTGCTTTATTATTCCACTGAGTTGATCACTCACTCCCACGTTACGGGATAGTGTTGTACACACCAATCAGACCCTGTTTGAGTTTTAGATGATGGCGATGCTTGCGAAGCGGAGCTGGATTTTTATGATGATGAGGAGGGTTTCTTCTTATACAACTATCAGGCGAGTCTATGTAGACCATCTTCTGATCGACGGGGTTACAGGGTTGCTGATTAGATGCCATTACACTTTAGTTTGCTCTTTCGGAATACCCCTGTATATTCATTTTGTCCATTTTTTTGGAGTATACATTGATATATTTAACCTGGTAACATGTTCACACTCTGGAGACTTACAACAGTTTATATATATTATATGTCTATCACAGTCTTCCGCTGGTGTAATTTAACTGTCTCTGGAGTATGATATGTTGTTTTGGCTTGATCCCATTCATCTTTAATGCACTAACATGGACAACATTCAATCATCATTGTTTATGTTACATAAGTGATGCATTGGAACTCGGGAGTTGAGTTTATGCTCGACCCTCGATTTTCAGGATGTTACACTCACCCTCAAAGCCCATGCATGGAAGCCACTATGGGTGTGTTTGGCCCGAGTTAATTGATGGAAGTAGATAGTTTTAAGTGGGATTTGATCCACCGCATGTTTGGATGGTTGAATGAGTATCCATCACTGGATGCCTCGTAAACTGCATCTCCAGTTAAAGGGATTCGCGAATCCCACCTTGATAATTCCGCCTAACTTCGCCCATCCCTCGGCGATAGGGTGGGATCTTTCCACCAACCATGGGCATACATGTAATTTTCCCTACTAAAACCCCACTTTTAAAGAGTTTCTGATATGTCTTCCCCTTTTTAATCTCCCTTCTTCCTATTCTCACTCCACCCTCTCCCTAAAACCCTCGTTAAACCCCTCTCTCTCTCTGTTGTTTTCAGCAAGAATGGAAAAATCCATCTCTCAAGTTATGATCTCTCTCTCTCTCTCTCTCTCTCTCTCTCTCTACAATCCACGACATCCTCCGAAGCAACGGCCCAAAAGCCATGAAATCCTCCACCCTTAACGAATTGGGCGCTCTCAAGGTCTTCCTCGACCACCCCTGTCTCACCAAGTACGAGAACAACATCTTCTTTGATGTCGTCATCTGTGGAAATCTTAGCTACATTGCCCTCATGACCTCGTCGGGCTTTCACAATTAGAGCTCTTTTGTGGTTGCTTGTCAACAAGACCCATGGTACAACACGTTGTATCTTAATATATCCTTGCGTTCCAAAACACTCCCACAAAATTTTCAATGGAACATGGCTGAATCTCATCAGCCATCCAAACAAGATTTATTGACATCCTTGCCTTCTTAAATCCACTGCAAATCCATGACAACCATTGACAAGTGCTATGATGGGCTTATATGTAATTTCATCCCGTTTAATCTAGTCTAATGCAACGTCTCAAAATGGCCCTAAGTCTCTCTCCTTCCATGCATGCCCTTCACATGCCATACATACTAGATCATAATGAATATATCCCAACAAAAAGAAGAAGAAATCTATTTCATTTTTGCAAAACATCGGAAGTTCCTAGTGAGGAACTCCCTCTCTCAAAATCGATTTCATCAGTTGTTGTTACAGCTGGTTGAACTTCCATTTTTAAACTGATTTCAATGATTAGGTGGGGGCCCACTATGATACCAAATGTAACGCCCTGAGTTTTTGCGGCTCGAGTATATACTCACGGTTGAGAATTTCAAGTGTTAATGAAATAATAATTGGATGCTTCAAAACCGCACCTTATTTTTTTCATTTATATTACATTCATGAAAGTAATCATTCACGATAATAAAATTAATTGTACTCCTTATCCCATCAAAGCATAAAATTCAACTAATTGTCTAATGCCCTCTCAAATGGGAGATTATTACATTATCCAAAGTGAGCAACGGAAAATAAATAAAACTATACGTAACGTTATCATTCTCCTTTATTCTAAATGATCTTCCATAGAGCGATCATCATCTGTATCAACATGTACTTCACCTGCAACATCTGTATGGTCTGAGAGGGTCAATGCCTACTCATAGTGATGGCTATCTTTAAGGTTTACAATAATTTAAGTGATTTATAATAATCAAATAAGGGTCCCGATACATCTCATACTCCACCAATACGAGTGGTATCGGTATACGTAACCATTATACATAAATGCATGCCTAGCATAGTGTGTGCGGTCCGTCATATGGAATATAATTCATAGAAATCCCGACTCGCTCCACATTCCAGACTACGGAGATTTGTCGCCGTGTCCAGCACTATCGTGAATTTACATGAATACCTCAAGATGACACTACACATGGATTGGATGATATTACATTACATGATTTATTCATGAAATGACTATTTTGCGACATCCAATCACGGAAGTGATGTAACACGCATTGCGGATTACTTACATCGATTTGTGCACTACTATCCAAAATCCATGGAATTACGCGTTGACCAAGAAGGTCACTAGCTAGAGCGCATTACGTTCACAATAAAATATATGAATCATTATATGTGAGACCTTCAACACATCACTTGCGTTACAAGGAAATAATGCAGTAATTTAATTTCATAACAAATATGTATATGGTGAAAATCAACAATAGTAAACTCAAAGTATGCAATAACAAAATAATCAAATCAAATTACTATGTGATTAAAGGAAATCCCTCACCTCTTAAACTCAATCTCTCCCTAATGTTGCTAGATTTGTGTTGTTGTGCCCCAACTCTAGCACAATTAACATGATTCTTCTAGCTAAACCATCATATTATTTGGGTTACATGGTTAGGATCAATCTTAGGTTATGATTTAGGTTAGGATCGAAGTGAATTTCCAATTCAATCAGAATAGGCATAAATACCTTTTGATTCGCAACTATTCTCTGTCCGACCAAGCTCCAGTTTAACGAATTCCTTTGCTGAGTCAACTCGATTTAACTCAGTCTTTAAATCTATAAATGCAATTTCAAGATTATTGCTTTAAATAGATCTTTATGAGCAATTAAGGATTTAAAACAAGTAACTTACTTATCTATCAATGCTACTACAAAACTTGAATCTATACGCAACTCTTCATAGCGTTTCCCTTTAACAGCCAGTTATTATTTCTTTTTCTATTTGAGTTTCCTTCAAATTGTCGTGGACGTTCCTAACAATGGAGGAAAGATTTATACTATTATAGAGTTCTAGATTTTTCTTGTGTAGATCATAACGTTGGGCTGAGTCGTGCTGTAAGAAGTTGTTTAGGTGGTCTGATGTTTGCTTTCATGATCTGATTTGTTGGGTCTTATCCTTTTAACCTTTCAGGGGATATAACACGTTTGGTTGGCCCATCAGATGGATGGCTTTGATGTTATAAATGTGCTGATCTCAGCGACTAACATCTTGCGCTTTCTCGAGGAATATGACTTCCATTTTAATGGCGAAATTCACTCCAACCTGTATTTCTCCGTGATTTTTCTCTGGATGGTCCGAATTGATCGAGAAAAGCTTGGGAGGGATTAAGATCGGAGGTCTAGATGGGTTCTTTCGATGGATTAAACGAGTCCTTGGGACGGTCGGTGTCTTCGTGTTTTCACAACCGAGTCCGAGGATTTCGGCATTTCCAGCATGGTGGGATCTTCCGAACTACCCTGGTGCTCTTCCATTGGAGCTGAAATTCTCCCTCTTACTAGTTGGACGACTCAGACTAGTGGAAGATTCCAACATTGAAAGTTCCTAGTGAGGAACTCCCTCTCTCGAAATTGGTTTTATCAGCCTCTGTTACAATGGGTTGAACTTCCATTTTTTGGACTGAATTCAATGATCATGTGGGGCCTATTGTGATGTGTTTTTTGAAAATCCAGTCCATTCATTAGCTTGAGCGGTCGTGTTGGGCCATGAGCCCGAATATGAAGCAGATCTGAGCCTTGGGTGGGTCACATGTTGCAAAGATGTGTGAGTGAAACTCGCCGCAAAAACCTCCATGAATTTCACAGGAGACATTGGTGCTATGTATATAAATCTGGGGTTTATAATTACACATTTGCCCTTCTCCCTTATAACAACTTCTACTGTCCATACTTCCCCATTGCAGCATCCAAAAAAGGCGAAACTTTACCACTGATCGTTATTTCTCAAGATCTTTGAACTGGTTAAATTTGGGCCTTGATCTCTCAAGGATGACCAAGATACTCTTTTTATGGCTGACACACTCCATCTTTCGTAGTGATGGTTGTACATATCTAGATGAAACATTACCCAGTAACTTGGACATATAACCTGATATCTTCATAATGATCGATTTATCCTAATATTCGGATGGCTCATTTGGCGGATCCAAACATAATGGATAGTCATATCACATGTTCAAAATTGGAAAACTTGATGGTTAGTACTCTTACCGTGTACGTAAGTGGGCATACAGTTAGTTTCATAAACAGATAAATACAAAGTAGGTTTTTGGAGGATCAAAAGGTAGAACATGTATACCATTAGATTCAAGTGACTTGTTCACATATGTAAGTTCCTTAGATTATAGTTTCAATGGTGGGTTAAGCATATTCATAGGTGGTGAAAAAAATGAACGGATTAACATATCGATTCGATGCGTGTACATGCAAATGTAGATATCAGGTAGTTAGTTTATTATGATCGGGTTGTCCAAACTGAAAGTGGGCGGTTAGATATATTTACCTAGCGGTGAATAATTGATTGAACGGTTGGTTAATATAGACAAGTGAGAATACTTAGATATATGATGATCTCGTATTAAATTCAACGGTCGGATGACTTGATCTCTTGTTAGAAAATATATGTAAGGTTAGGATAGACTAAATTGGTGACATACACATTTATATACTAAATTAAATTTTACGGTAACACTCCAAAACTTTCAATACTCGAGTATTGAAAAGTTCGAGGTGTTACACATTGTGATGTTCATGGTCGACCGTGGCTCGTTGTGATGCTGACGGTCCACTGTGATACGACCGTTGGGTTTCATGATTTTGCACATACTAGGGTATTTAAGTCCAATTTTTCATTAGGGTTATATTCCATACAAGTGTTTTCTTTCGAGGGGCTATTGCTTGCTAAGGGAGATGATTTGCTACACTTGTAAAGGGTTTGGGAATGATTTTTTAAGGGATATAGGGGTTTCCTAAAGGTGTGCATCACAAGTGGAGATTGAGTACGTTTGTAATCGAAGAAGGCGAGTCTGTATAACTCTAAGGTTTTGATTATAGTGGATCTCTGTCGTTTTGTGCCATAGTTTTTCTCACAAGGGTTTTCCACATAAAATATTGTATTTGTGAATTGTTTGTTTTTTGTTTGTTATCCTACAGTATTTTATTGTTATATCTTTGTTTATCATACTTCCACAAAGCGCACGAATTGATTGTGGTGCTACATCTGAATTTCTAATACCTATGGTTTGATCCGAGTTTATTATTGGCTCCGATTTACATCATTATGGTGTGATATGGAGCGAGTTCACTCAGAACACTTCTCTCCTGACCTTTCATCACAGCGGGACCCAAGGAACCCATTTCAGATCTAAACCATCCATTTAATGGACCCTAGCGAACTCTAATGACAAACATTCATCCTCACTATTATTTGTCATGCAACACACCTAAATTTTGAATTTGCTTCATTCATTGCCCAACGATCTATCTTGGCCCGCCAAGTCAAATAGATGGTATAAATTTCTCCTAAAACACCACAGTGGACCCTACCAATGTCTCCATAGAAGTTGTTATTAAAAGATTCTGTAAACAACATCACTAAAACCAACCTTCCTCATTCGTCTCTCACAATCTCGAACAGTAAAGGAAATCTCACCTTGTGGAACTATTTGTCAAGCCAATCCATTGTCTAATCTTTCATCCAATGATGTCCTCGAACCCAACTTTCCACACTATCAAGAACTGCATGCCACTTCATTATCTTCCCCGATTCCTTTAAGTTTTCTTCGGTATCATGAGTTGGCAAGGATCGCCACGACACTTAGATTCATTTAATTTCAATCATCCAAATCTTAAAACCCATCTCATCAAGCAACCCTTGCATCCCTAGTCATCAAGAAAACCGTTTGAACATGTTTTCCTCTTCATCTTTCTCACAGCATGCATGCGGGAATGACACTATTCAAATCGCAAACCCACTTACAAAAGAAATATGAACCTTTTATAACAACCCACAAGCATCCTTATGACCACCTGAATCATCCATAAGAGGTTGTTCGAAGAAATTAACGCTGCATAACAATCCACCATTGTTGACTTGATTATCTTCCTGATTAAGAACCCACCACCACATCTTCCTTCAATGGTCTTAATTCCACTCAAAACTGACCCTTATGTGGCTCATCTAATCACAAAAACTAAACCTAGACCTAACCTAACAAAAAGAGAATAAACAACTCAAACGAACCACCATATGAGATACACCATTAGAAGCTCCCAATGCAACGTCACTTTTGTACAGTTATGATTTCAAAATCGAAGAGAAAGTTGTAAAGTCTACAAGAATCCATTCAATAGAGAAAATTCACACTCTGGTCAACAATTCGAATGAGAGAGAGAGAGAAGGAGATGAGCAATGAGTCAATGCATGCCATTATGAGTCACCGCCTGCCACACCGGATCATAGGCTCCCACATACGTTCTTTGGACATCTTGATGAAGGAACATAGAGAAGAATCAAGAAGGAATCAGAGAAAGAATAAACGAAGGAAAAAAAAAAAAGAATCAGAGAAAGAGAATAAGATAGAAGAGACTCTACCGAGTCAACTCACTGATCCAACCATCTAAGCCGATTTCCAAGGCTGAGTCGAGCTCACATTCGTCATCCAGGAAGTACGACTTTCCAGCCCATTTTATTTAAATACAAACTCTAGTTGTCGTTATTTTACACTACGACTCACTGAGTTGACTCAATAGGTCAATGTATTGTATTTGTTGAATTTCAATTTAGAGAATCGATAATGTTAGTATGATAGATTGTAATCAACATGTGTAATTTTATGTAAAGATTCCATCGAATTGCTTTAGAACTATACCGAGTCGCACTTAGTCGAACCAAGTCCAACCGAGTCCAAGAGGAATTGAACCCAGGCCGAGTTCATGCAAATTCCAGTGCTAAATCAATCCATCTCACACTATTTCAAGTAGGTGATCTACCCCACATCGAGCTTTAAACGTTGATACAATATGAGTTGAGTTGACATTATGGTTTGTGAACTATCGGAAATATACATGGTCATACTTTTATTTTGTTACATGTATTATCAGAATTGATTTATGGATTTTGTGTTTATACATTTATTTTTATATTGTTTGCATTATCAGAGTTGATTGTGAATACTTGCTGACTTATAAATCTCAAATCATCTTTGTATTGCATGCATGAGTGAAGTCAATTACAAATTTTTACTGAGTTATGAATCTTAAAGGATTTTGTATTGCTTACATTATTTAAGTTGAACATAGATTGATATCATTTTATAAAACTCAATTATAGATTATCGTTACTATACTTGTCTTTCTATAAGAATATTGATTGAAAAATGTTGGTACGATGACTCCAGTTGGAGACATCTTGTTGAATGGAATATATGTTTATCTAATCATCACCCGCATAAAGTTTTTATGGAATTGTAGAATGTGTTGTACAAATTTCAACATAGGTACTATGCCTTGGGTCATTCCCGAAAGATCGATGTAGGTACTATGGCCCAGGTAATTCCCTAAGAGATATTACACATGAGTGCTCTGCCCAGGGTCACTCCCGAAAACATTGGCTTGGGTGCTCTGCCCTAGGTAATTTCCTAAAAGATACACACACGTGAGTGCTCTGCTCTGGCCTACCCCCTAAAATATATCATGAGGTGCTCTGCTCATGGTTGTTTCCTAAAAGATATCATGAGTATTTATTTGTTTATAGATGTGGATATTGGATTTTTCTAATTTAGTCATTCATGGATTACATTCCTTTAAATTTCAAATATTCTGTGAATGTTCATGTTTACTTTAATTGTTTATCTCTAATTATTATAATGAAAATTGTGTTATGGTACTAATGTGTAAATCTCGATTGGGATGGAAGTGATCCTATTGAGTTGTCATACTCATGGTGTTTAAACCACGTCAGGTGCCGAATTTGAGTACTTTGAGGAGGCATATTATTATTGATGAGATAGATCTAAATTGTTTTAGGATTCTTTTATTACAGACTTAGTTTAGACTACTTCAGTTATGTAGAGTCAGGTTGACTCGTTGGATCATGTTATTTTTCATATTTGGGATTGTATAGTTAAAGATTGATGAAATGCGAGTGGGTAAATATTTAGTTTATATTTAGAATTACATGGTTATATTGGCATGTTGAGATTAAAATTTTATTTTGTGATTATTGACGTTGATGGTTGTTCAATGCACTTTGGTATGTTGGAAATGGTAATGGAGATGTACAATTCAAATCATACGGATCTCATAATCCCCCTGAATGGCATTGATGGTTGGGGTTCATGAAGTGTTGGGACTTGTTGAATATTGTGGCAAGGGGTTACAGAATATGTTGTTGTTGTTGGCAGTAGCCGGATCAAGGGTGGCGACCATGATTTTTTTCTAATCAATTAAATTATGGACCGCATGTTTCAATGAAAAATAACTTTTCGTTGTGTTCCTGATCCCTTCGTGGAATGCGCAATATTCATTCTTATTGTAGTTTGGAAGCAATGAGTTTTATGGGGGCCTAGGCTATGTAGGTGTCAGAAGTTGTTTATGAACCAGCATGGCTAAGATGTCACTGTAGGATTGGGCCAAATGAGTGAACTATCTAGGGGCTTAATCCATACCCATTTGTCTATTTTGGTTAGAATATCGCGGTTTCCACCTGGGTTGTTGCTGCGACGACGATTGTTGATGTTGTAGTGGTTATGGGGGAGGGGGTGTTGGCTTTCCTTATGTTGAAGCACGAGATTGTTAGTTTCGGTTGGACGAGGGGCGGAAGCATCCCTACTTATAGGGGTGTATTTGCTCGTTCTTTCTTTGGTCTTAGCTTTCTGCGTAGGGGTGGACTAATGGGGCCATGGTTGTTGCGCAGCACGCCAACAACGCAGTGAGCCTAGATCCAATCTAAGGCCTCACCCACAAACGATAGACAGGAAGAAATATAAACTAGAAATATATCAAAGCAATCCAAAACAAACCACAAGACAAGATATACGTGGAAAAACCCCAAACTAGGGTAAAAAACCACGGATGCAAAATTCCACTATGAAGAGAAGCGAAGATTACAAGGCAATATACTAACCTCTCTCTTAGAAGTACAGAGAAAATCCCTTGCCCACACCTTAGAATAATTTTCTAGAATTCACCTTAACCTAGAATAGCCCTAGGGACCCCAATTTATAGTTTTTGGCAACTTCCCTTTCCGCATCCTAGTTGCAAAAGGACTTGTGACATGAAATCCGCGAAACTCCTTTCGCATCCCAGTTGCGAAAGGACTTGCGACACGAAATCCGCGAAACTCCTTTTGCATCCCAGTTGCGAAAGGACTTGCGACACGAAATCCTCGCAACCTCGACTGGTCGTGGGCGGCCCCAGATGTGGCTCCACTTCTCAACAATCTCCCACTTGGATACACATCTCCATAAACCTTTGTCTTCTTCATCCGAAGTGCACCACCTCCCCGTCTTCAAGCCTGAAGACCAATCAAAGCTGAACAGAGCTTCAGCTTCTCCCTTGTGACCGCCTTGGTCAGCATATCCGCAGGATTCTCACTTGTATGAATCTTCTCCAGAGCAATCGATCCATCTTCCAGTAACGAACGTATAAAGTGATATCTGATGGCAATATGCTTGGTCTTTAAATGAAAGGTTGAATTCTTAGCTAAGTGTATTGCACTCTGACTGTCACTGTACAGCTTGCAATCTGCTTGCTTCTTACCCAACTCTTCCATAAAACCTTGCATCCACACCATCTCCTTGCATGCTTCTGTAGCCGCAACATATTCTGCTTCTGTCGTACTGATAGATACTATCTTTTGTAACTGAGAGACCCAACTGACTGCAGCACTACCCAGAGTAAAAACATAAACCGTAGTGCTTCTTCTGTTGTCGATATCTCCTGCCAAATCTGAATCCACGTAGCCTTGTAACTTGATTTTCGATCCACCATAACACAACCCTACGTCCTTAGTACCTACCAAGTACCTAAGGATCCACTTCACAGCTTCCCAATGTTCCTTCCCGGGGTGTTCATGAACCTGCTAACAACTCCCACTGCTTGAGCAATGTCTGGCCTCGTGCTCACCATAGCATACATGAGACTCCCAATAGCTGACGCGTATGGGACTTTAGCCATGTAGTCTGTTCCTCCTGCGTCTTTGCACCTTGCTCCTTAGATAGCTTGAAGTGGTTGGCTAATGGAGTGCTAACCGGCTTAGCACTTCCCATATTGAATCGATCAAGTACCTTGGCTATGTACTCTGCCTGTGACAAAACTAATTTCTTGTTTTCCCTGTCACGCTTTATCCTCATGCCTAGAATTTGTTTTGCAGCTCCTAAATCCTTCATGGCAAATTCTCTAGACAATTGTCTTTTGAGATCTGAGATGTCCTCCATGCTTGAGCCAGCCACAAGCATATCATCAACGTATAGAAGAAGGATGATGTATGACGTATCAAACTTCTTCAAGTAACAACAGTGGTCTGCATGACATCTCCTAAAACCGTTTCCCGACATGAAACTATCAAACTTCTTGTACCACTGCCTCGGGGCCTGCTTCAAGCCATATAGACTCTTCTTCAATCTGCACACCTTGTTCTCATTACCGGGTGCCACGTATCCTGTCGGCTGATGCATATATTTCTCTTCTTCAAGGTCCCCATGAAGAAAGGCTGTCTTAACATCTAGCTGTTCTAGATGTAAGTCCTCTGAAGCCACTATACTCAAGACCATGCGAATCGTAGACATTTTCACTACCGGTGAAAATATTTCAGTGAAATCGATACCTGCCTTTTGTTGAAACCCTTTCACAACCAATCTGGCCTTGTACCGTTTCGAACCATCGTGCTCCTCCTTCAGTCTGTAAACCACTTGTTATGAAGAGCTTTCTTACCCTTGGGTAGAGTGACTAGCTCCCATGTACGATTAGACTCAAGAGAGTCTATCTCATCATCCATGGCCTGCTCCCACTTAACCCGTATATCTGACTGTAACGCCTCTTCAAAACACTCTGGCTCACCATTATCTGTCAGTAGTAGATAATGTAAGGAGGGTGAGTATCGGACCGTGGGTCTCCTCTCCCGAGTAGACCTCCTCACAACTGGTGTATGCGGCTCTGCCTCATCCTGTGGCACTGTAACACCCATGTCCGGTAACTCTTCCAACTCTACGAATTCCTTTTCTCGGCCTTATTTTCCTGCACACTGTCCTTATGCATCACTTTTTCATTAAAGACTACGTCCTTGCTTCTGATGATTTTTCTGTTTTCTGCATCCCAGAACCTGTAGCCAAAATCATGTTGCCCATAGCTTATAAACGTGCACCTCTTGGACTTCGCATCTAGCTTGTTTCTGTGCTCTGCATCAATGTGAACATATGAAGTGCAACCGAACACTCTGAGATGTGCAAGGTTCACTTCTTTTCCAGTCCACCTTTCTTCTGGTAGTCCACCATCCAATGGTGCTGAGGGACTTCTATTGATGAGATATGCGTCAGTATTCACAGCATCTGCCTGCATGTAACCTCATGGTCCTGGTGCGCTCAAGGATGGTCCTGTTAATGCGCTCAGCCACACCATTCTGTTGTGGTGTCCCTGGAATCATTTTCTGATGTTTGATTCCATTTGCTGCACAATACTCCTCAAACCTCTTATCACAATACTCTCCCCCATTGTCAGATCTGAGACACTTTACTGTTTTACCTGTCTCATTTTCTACCATAACTTTCCACTTCTTAAATACATCAAATACATCAGATTTATGTTTTAAGAAGTAGACCCACAGTTTTCTACTAGCATCATCAATAAAGGTAACAAAATAACGTGAGTCACCAAGAGATAATACCTGTGCCGGTCCCCACACATCAGTGTGTACAAGCTCCAACAGATGTGTCTTTGGAGCGCGTCCCGTCTTCTTGAAGCTTACCCTCTTCTGCTTGCCATACACGCAGTCCTCGCAGAATTCCAAGTCAATAGACTTCAGCCCTGGTAGCTTCCCTTTTGACAATAGCACTTTCATCCCTTTCTCACTCATATGTCCCAGCCTCTGATGCCATAACTGCCCATTCACTCCAGTTGATGCGACTGCGAGTGAACTATACGATCCTGAAGTCATGTACAAAGTATCTTCCTTTTTACCTCGAGATATTACCAAGGCACCTTTTGTGATCTTCCAGGAGTTACTGGTGAATGTCGTCACATAACCGGTATCGGCCAACTGTCCCACTGAGATCAGATTACGTTTCAAACTCGGTATATGTCTGACATCCTTCAATTTCAAGACCATTCCGTCTTTCTGATTTACATGAACATCCCCCTTTCCAATAATATTGCACGGCTCGTCATCACCCAGGTAGACTCTTCCAAAGTCACCTGACACATCAATACACAGACAAACAATAATTACACGAAGTAGCATGAAACGAAGCACCCGAGTCTATAACCCAAGACTCATTCTCGCATCAAGAGACAAGATCAACGCCTCTGTGTCGCTCTCCTCAGATAGATTCACTGAATCCTTCCCGCCTTGAGAGCTTCCTTCTTGTTTCTTGAGCGCCCTGCAATCACGTTTCATGTGCCCCTTCTTGCCGCAATGCCAACACCCGTCTTTGTCTTCGGTCCATTAGACCTTTCCTCGACTTAGAACGCCGTGTTTATTGCCTCCTTTGTTCAGCGATCTTCCTCTTCCTTCAACGTTTAGAGCATTCCCTGAATCCCCTGAAACTCCTGATGCCTTCCTTCTAGATTCTTCGCTGAGAATTAGACCGGCCACATCATCAAATTTCAGCTTTGTCGATCCTGAAGAATTGCTCACAGCAATCACCAAACCATCCCAACTATCTGGCAAACTGGATAAGATAAATAATACGCCCTGACCTCATCCTCAAAAGCAATGCCAACGGATTCCAACTGGCTCGTGACTGTATTGAACTCGTTTAGATGTTCAGCCACGCTCCCACCATCTGACATCTTCATGTTGAATAACTGTTTCATAAGATGAACCTTGTTGGATGCTGAGGGCTTTTCATACATGGTGGTTAGGGCTTCCATTAATTCTTTTGTCATTTTTACCTTGGATATATTGAAGGCGACGCTCTTAGACAAAGAGAGTCGGATCGTTCCTAAACCCTTCCTATCCAGTAAAAACCATTCATCATCTGTCATCTTTTCTGGTTTCTTCTCTTTTCCTCCTAGAGGAATATAGAGGTCCTTCTGATACAGATAATCCTCCATCTGCATCTTCCAGAAGGCAAAGTTTGAACTATCAAACTTCTCAATTCTAGTTTTCCATCTTCTGCCATCGCTCCCAATAAAACTAAACCAATAGCTCTGATACCAGTTGTTGCGCAGCACGCCAACAATGCAGTGAGCCTAGATCCAATCTAAGGCCTCACCCACAAACGATAGACAGAAGAAATATAAACTAGAAATAAATCAAAGCAATCCAAAACAAACCAAGACAAGATATTCGTGGAAAAACCCCAAACTAGGGTAAAAAACCACGGATGCAAAATTCACTATGAAGAGAACGAAGATTACAAGGCAATATACTAACCTCTCTCTTGGAAGTACAGAGAAAATCCCTTGCCCACACCTTAGAATAATTTCCTAGAATTCACCTTAACCTAGAATAGCCCTAGGGACCCCAATTTATAGTTTTTGGCAACTTCCCTTTCCGCATCCCAGTTGCGAAAGGACTTGCGACACGAAATCCGCGAAACTCCTTTCGCATCCCAGTTACGAAAGGACTTGCGACACGAAATCCGTGCAACCTCGACTGGTCGTGGGCGGCCCCAGATGTGGCTCCACTTCTCAACAATGGTGTGAATGTGCCGACTCTGATCCCGACTTCCACCTGTTCCCCTACGCAGATTGGCTAAGAGAAGTTGGCATATGGGTACGAGGTTAGGTACCCTAAGATGTTTGGATTGGCCAAATGTATTATCATAGAAATTTATTTTTCATTGTCTATTGGTGTTTTCATTTGTGTGGCCACAACCCTCCATCGTCCAACATATACGGACAAAGTCTTGTCACTTCTTTACTTAAGTGTTGCCAAATTTTCCCTTTGTAGTGATGCATTGAGATTGTATGCAAAGCAATCAACGGAAGCTTAGGACAATTCTTCCCACATCGTAATATTGTGATGATCGAGTGATGTGTATGAACCAAATGCATGACCTCTCAAGGATTTTTGGAACAACCGTATCAAAATTCCGTCATCTCTAATCGGAAAATTGAGCACGCCATAAAACATTTTCAAATGGGCGGTGGGACATTCCGTTCCTTCATATCGTTAGAATTTAGGAACTTCAAAGTTAGTGGGTAATATGGATTTTAGAAATGGACAAAGGTCCCTGAATAGGGTGGAAGGGAGTTCTACTCCATGTTGCTTTTGGAGATCATTTCTCATAACCCTAAGTTGGTCCTCGAAACGCCTCTGTAGCTGATTAATTTCAGATGGTTATTGGGTGGGGGTCATGTCCCTTGAGGAACTCAGGGCGTTTCTTATTTAAAATGATCAATTTCTTCGGCATTCTGGTGGTCCCTGATGGGAGGATTTTGTTGAAGAGGGGCAGGTATATGAGAGGAGTAGAAATGAACTCCCATTCTGGGGGGAGTTTGCCTATTTGGATATGCAAGTGCAAATGGCGCAGGTTGAGTGAGATTGGGATGCGAAGACGGTTTTTCGAAACAGAATTGAGGAGTGCTCCCATGATAGAGGTGTTGCTGGAGTTAGATTGAGATTCATCCCCCCCCCCCCCCCTCTGGGGGAGGATGTGTGTGAATTTGAGCTGCCGTAGTTGGAGGGTATTGAAAGTGGACCCGATTTCCTTCTTTGAGACCTAGTTGAAACCAGTTGACGGTGGGGTCTGAAAGACTATGTGTGCGGTGGACGGTTGTGTGATACTGGTGGACTGAGGGGCCCCTGTTTGAAAAAAATTGGCCATCATGTTTTCTATTTGATTCATGTTGGAGGCTAAATTGGGTATCCCAAGGTTAGCTGCCGGCTGAAAGGCTTGTTGCATGGGTGAGTCAGGGATTGGTTCTACCACATCTTCCTGAGCTGACATGTTGGTTTGTGCATGGGTTCAAATAATGCTTTGATATGTGTGTGTTGGCTTTGTAGGGCGGCGAGCCCTAATTATCTTCTGGGCGTAATAATTGCAAAATGATTGTTGCCCCTGGATGAATAGATCATTGTGTCTCTCTTTTCTTTTTTTCTTTTTTTTCCCTCTCTCTCTTTTAATTTTATAAAAAGGATATATATGAAACATAAATAATTGGAGTGTAATGGGGACCAACATGGGATTGGAATGCTATAATACTATGATACTTAGTAAAGGCTAGAAATTAATAGAATCCCCAAGAAAAACATACAACCCGATGTTTTGAGTCGGACCTTGGCTAATGGTTAGAAATTTCTAATGGAGTCGCTATTTTGTGAGAGTTGTAGGGAGGAAAATCCCCCAGATATCCTAGGGCATTCACGCATCCCTATCAAATCGTTGGTGGTTGTGCGTGCGGAGCGTGGGTATATATGATACGGTAATAAATATAAGATTGCACACACGGATTTTTGATGTGACAGGTTTTAGGATTCCGACAGGTCATAAAGCATACGTCTAGTGAGTATATAAAATGTAGTGCATGATGAGTTAGACTACCGTGGGATTTTTTATGAGATAGGATTCAAAATTCTAGCAAGTCACAGAGCTCGGGCTAGTGGAGTGTTTAGAATGCGGTGCATGAGCGCTTGGACTACCACATGCTTTTTGAAGAGATATGATCCAGAATTCCGGCAAGTCATGGAGCTCAGGCTAATGGAGTGTCTGGCAAAGAGAGGTTGAGGAGAGAAATAATGAAGTCATGAATGCCGCTTGCATCACGTGCACCACTCATTTCCTTTGGCGCTTTATTTTCCTTAGTTGTACAATACCTTTTCCAAGGTTAACAGAACGACCTATATGAGTAACATGAATGCTTTGGGAGTGCCACTAGCAAAAAAAGGCTTAAGAATTTACGATTGGTTAAGATCCGTAGAATTGCCTAGAGAGCGAGGAATCTGAAGAATCCTCACCTTGAGTGACTCTTAGATCAATCTGCATTATAGATTTTGGGTAAGGGACTCGGTTATAGAAAATGAAGGGGTTATGCACCATTTTTCGCCCATGTAAAGCACAATCTCTACTTCATCAGGCTTTATATTTTAAAATGGGATTCAAGAAACTTCTAACAAGCTAAAGAAATCGAAAGTATTATATTAGCCTATAAGGCCTATATAAACATGAAAAGAAACTAAAGCAATATTAAGGCTTGGATTGATGAAAAATAAACTAAAAAAAGGGACACAACACTTAATTTTCAGTTATCCCTTTAAACAACATTTTTTGATACGGAAGGTCCCCTAAAGAGGCAACTGTAGAGCATACTCAAAGTGGCATTAGAACAGAACATACTAATAAAAGTGTATATAAATAAAAAAGAAAGCAAAATAAGACGCTAGTGTGTTTAAGGACTCTGAATTTACAAGGAATGTGCACAATGGAATAGGGCTTAGCTCTCGGCTAGGTGTTGGCTTTTGACTTCTTTATTGAATAAAACAGTTAAGGAGTAGCTTGGAAAGGCTTGAAGAAGAACGTAAAAAGGAAGCATGTACAACTTTCTTTCTCTATTATCGACTCTTTAGCTTTCTCTTCCTATTTTCACTCCGCCTCTCTGTCTTCGAAAACTCTCTGGCCTCTTGTGGCTCTCTCCTCCACGTCTCTTACTTTTTTTAGAGTGTGGGGTCCCTTTAAATAAGCATTTTGGAGAGGACACATAAGAGCATGTAAGTAGGTTCAATTTTACCGTGCCGAGCATCAGGTACTGCCAGTTAGGCTTGGAGTTTAGGTTCAGCAAAACCGAAGCAAAGAAGTTAGGCAATGGGCTCTGTGATTGGTCTAGTGCATCAATGACTAAACCCGACCATTGGGTGGACAGTTTTAATCAAAACCGGTCATGTAGTGGACGGTGCTGATCAAAACCAACCATGAAACGACATGTTTTGATCAAAGCCATCCATTCAGAGGTAGTTTCCAAATATGGCCATTTTATGCCTAATGTTAAGTAAAATCGACCATAGAATGGGTTGGTTTTTTAGCTGAGTTGGGGTATGAGCCAATCTGAGCCAAAGGTTTTCTTAATTTATGTCATGTTTTGAGTCATGGATGTGCTTTGTCTGGGCCAATGGTGAAGTCAATAGTCAATATTTAGCTTTGCTTTTCAAAGTGGGGTGTCTACAGGTCCGTTCCCTTGATTATATGCTATCAACATTATAGTCTACCCCATGGGCAACTCTCAATCTATACTTTTCTTACCTTATAATGCTGTAAGAAGAGGACTCAATGATCATCACTTCGCTGGATAAAGAAAAGGAGAGACACTCTTCGTTGAAGAAGAAGGACATGGAATCATTATAATCTCATGAACAAGTAAAAGTATGATCTCAACCATCTATTTAGATATTATTGGAAACTCCATAACACATGCATACAGATAAGATCTAAAGTTATGAATTTGTATTTTATAAGTTTATACACACTTTTGCCTTTAAAAATCCATCATGTGTTTAATATATATAGAGAGAGAGAGACCAAAATGTGGACATGAAAAACCAATGTGGAACCTTAAGAAGTGAAAATTGTGAATTACAACACTAGTTCGAATCGGTTGGTTTAAGTACAGTTTTCCATGAAAATATTAAAAGTTAAACAGTGGAAGGTAGGACGTGTCTCTTACAACCATAGGAAGATAAATATTAACTACTCATTTTCCCCCCTTCCACTAGTTTAGGCCCCTCACTAGTTCACTCTTAATCATTAATTTTATAGTTGTTACTTGGATGCTTATGATTGCTTGATGAGTGTGAATTTAGAGAGATGCTCCATCTACTGTAACCCATAATTTGGATGGTCCAAAGAGCTGGACATTAGTTATAGCAAGGGACTAGCCATTGCCATTTTTCAAATTATGCGAAAAATAACATCAGTATTCCTCATTGTCCAAAAATTAAAATTTAGAGGTTGGTTCCTCTCTAATTGTAGCAGATAAGTATTTCATACAACTAATTAAGTTTAGTTCTACTATTATATCATATGTATGACATTCAACTTGTACATAATGGGACTCCTAAGTGTTGGGATTTATTTTGCGGAATTACACAGATATGGATCTAGGTTAGCAATCTAAGAGTACCAAGCAATCACAAGAGAACACAAAGATTTAACATGGAAAACCCTTGTGGGAAAAAACCATGGCACAAAGCGACAGATTTTCACTATGAAAATAAAAATTACAAAGAGAAAAAACTTACCTGATTTGAACAACCTCGAATCTCACCCTTGTTACACCCTTTGCAAACTCTAAAATCCTTTTAGAAACCCTTGAAATACCTTTAAAATGCCTTAGAATAGCTCTAGGGACTCCTATTTATAGTTTAGGAACCCCACTTAAGTACTGACTTTGGAATAGTCCGAAAATCGCCTCAAATTTACGCAGTCCGCGCGCAGTCTACGTAACCTTCAACTAGTCAAGTCAAGGCTTCGACTGGTCGAAGGACCCCTTCAACTGGTCGAGCATGTCTCTCGATTGGTCGAAGACCTCGAAAATTCCTTGCTGGACTTCGAGTCGAACTTTCCTTGGGCTAGTCAAACTTTGTAAATTTAAGACATATGTTAACAACAATCTCCACCATGTATTCAATCTTTAAACATGTAGCTTCTTAATCTATTCTCTTATCGCTGCGTCGCATCATAGTTTTAATCAACGCTTCTCGTGCACACTCCGTCCTTCTTTTATACAATCGACAAGCCCAGAGAAGTTACACAGAACTTAAACTTCTTTGTAGGAATGACCTTGGTGAGCATGTCCACCGGATTCATGTTGGTGTGAATCTTCTCCAGTGTTACGCCTCCTTCCTCAAGCACCTGTCAGATAACATGGACATACAACTAATTACTCCACCCGCTAGTATGAACGAGTAACCTGAAGTCAACCTTTTGGAATCCACACTGCTTGCGTAATCTGAATCCACATACCCTACCACTTTTGCACCTGTCTTCCCAAAAGATAAGACGTAGTCCTCTATACCATCTCACCACCATCCAATATTGTTTGCTAGGTATTTTCTTACAACAATGGTTACTCGTGAAATCACATGTCTAACATAGACCATGACATACACTGCCAACCACGTTCGAATAAGGCTCATAAGACATATCCTGCTTTTCCTCATCTGTTTTGGGACATGTCTTGAAGAAAGCCTTGAATTGAGCTGTGTAGGGAATGCTCACCAGCTTTTCCTGGTCCATCACATCCTTGATCAATACCTACACAAGGTTTTCTACCTGTAATTACCAAAACCTGCTCATCTTCCAGTCTCTATGAATATCACTGTCAAGAACCTTCTTTGCAGCTCCTCTGATCCTTCATATTGAATTTCCCACTTATCCGAGTCTATAGTACATTGATTTCAGATAAGTCATGATTGACGATCTACATATCATCAACATATCATTCCTGACTTACCATGAAAGAATTAAAATTTATACCACTGCCTAGGCGACAGGTCATACAACGACCTCCTATAAACTTTTTCTCAGCTCCTTTAAATTCGAACCATTCTGGTTGCTTCATGTAGATATGCTCTTCCAATTTTCCTTGCAGAAGTGTAAAGTCCACATCCATCCTTTTCGGCTCAAGATCGCATTGGCCAACCAGTGCTAATACGAATCTTATAAACACTTGCTATACCGTCGTCGCAAATATCTTTGAGAAGCTGATCCCTTCTCTCTGAACATGACCCTTCGCTACCAACCTCGCTCTGTATTTATGTTGTATCTCCTTCAAGATCTACCTATGTCTAACCACTTTTTGGCCCACTAGAAGCTCCACCAGCTCCCATGTGTCGGTCTGGTACAACGAGTTCATCACATCGTCCATAGTAACCTTCCACTTCTCAACACCAGGCTCACGTAGAGCCATCTGAATAGAAGACGGATCCCCCTCGTCTGTAACGAGAGAATATGCGATATTGGAGTCGTTCATATACCTCGTCAATAACCTGCAATTTATGCGGTATGATTCTTATCACAGGTGGCTGCTCCACCTGCTCTGTATCTCTGTCCGCGCGTCTCAGCCTTCATGCCCTGCCTGCTCATGTGGCCATGCCTAACATGCCACACAAGTGCAGAGGTGGAATCCGCTACAACCATTACAGCTCCACCTTTTGAAGTGCTCCCGATCAACCTGTACACGATACCAAGTCGTTGCTCTTTCATGATTACCATGCCCCCTAAGACACCTTAAGGGCACCATCAATTCTCGTGAACTTACATCCTTTTGCCTCAAGTACATCAAGAGAAATCAGATTCTTCTTCAAATCAGGAACGTGCCCGACATCAATCAAGGTACGCTCCACCCCATCAAACATCTTCATGTGCACCGTACCAACAACCACAACATTACAGGCAATGTCATTGCCCATAAACACCTGTCCACCATCGCACTCTCTGTAACTGGTGAACCAACTCTGATGAAGAGTCATGTGAAAAGATGCTCATGTGTCTAGAATCCATTTGCCCTTACGATCATTGTATGAGCGTCTGATCGTTGACACAGACAAGACATCACCATTACATCCACTCTATCCATCTGATGTGGTAGCATTGGCCTCCCTGTATGAAGCCTCAGATTATTCTCTCTTAGATTTAGGATTTGCATAATCCTTCTTCATGTGTCCTTCCGTCCCACAGTTCCGACACTTTATTTTACCTTTGCTCATGCCCTTGGATTTGGATCTAGAACTTGAAGATCATGTACCTTGTTCAGAATTCTTGCCCCCTCATAAATAGTGCATCAGAAGATGTCCCCATTAGGGGTGCACACGGGTCAGTTTGGTCCGGTTCTGGGGTGAAATCGGAACCGAACCGTTCCTAACGGTTCTGGTATTTTCGGAACCGGAACCGAACCGTTAGCACATTAGAACTGAACCAGAACCGGACCGTGAAAACCGGTTCGGTTCCACGGTTCTGGCTGTTTAAAAAATTTAACAAAAGAAAAAAATGTGAAAAAAATCCTACAGTCCCTTTACAATTTTCTCAGTGTGGCCCACTCCACATTCAAATCGTCGATCTGTACCGTCCATTGTTTACAGAAGGGAGATTTAACCCTTGGCAATGTGGCATTCTGAAACCATGCAGGCTGTTGTAGAATTATGATCGTTGAACATGAAATGGACGGCAGAGTAGATAAGCTCATGGGCCACGCTGATTTTCCTCCAAAAGCATTCTATTCCTGATGGTTTTTCGTCCTCAATCCCATGAACGGAGTAGATTTTCCAAAAGATGTCAGTAAGTGGGCTACCAAATTTCACAGAGTCGACGTACGTCAACTCTGTTGAAAACAGAGGTTCCGTCATTTTGTTGTGTGCCACCATCATGCAGGGAGAGATGGATCTGAACCGTTCATCAGGTAGAGGGGGTAGAACCCATCAAAACCATGTTGAACTTTCTTAGCCGTGTACATCCTCGTGATCTCTACAACTATCGAAAGAAGGCCGTCTAACTGCTTTTAAGGCTTGATTATTCAGGTGGGTCATATCATCAGATGATCAAAGCTTACCATTCACGGTCTAAATTCTAAGAGGAAGTCAATGGACGGTGTGGATTTGGGCCACGGTTTAATGGATCAGGTCCACGGTTCGGTTAACGGTTTGGTTCGGTTCTGCCTGACCTTGAATCGGAACCGAACCGTATCCAACGGTTCTGGCAATTTTGGAACCAGAACCGGAACCGGTGCTGTCTAGAACCTGACCAAACCGAACCGATCCAATGGTTC
This sequence comes from Magnolia officinalis, assembly GCA_021015155.1. Classification (NCBI taxonomy): domain Eukaryota; kingdom Viridiplantae; phylum Streptophyta; class Magnoliopsida; order Magnoliales; family Magnoliaceae; genus Magnolia; species Magnolia officinalis. The sequence continues at coordinate 53,337,201 of JAJHSJ010000015.1, forward strand.
CTGTCCGGTTCCACGGATCTACCGGTTAAATGTGCACCCCTAGTCCCCATGTCACCGTTTAACTTTCTCATGGTCTTCCCTTGAAGGGTTGAGATAACGGTGTCGACACTCATGGTTTTATTTATGTTGCACATTGTGTCCTTGCATGACTCATACGGTACCGGAAGAGAATTCAGCAACATACATGTTTGTTCCTCATCTTTTATCACTTTCTTCATATACAGCAATTTGCAAACCAATTTATTAAAGCTGCTGATATGGGCCTTCAGATCTCCACCCTCTGTCTTCTTGAAGTTATACCACTGTCGCTTCAAGTGTAGGCGATTTTCATAGGATTTTTTTTGCATAGCCATCCTCTGACTTTGCCCATAACTTAACCGTAGTTTTCTCCCTCATACATTATAGAGAACCTCATCCATGAGACATAAAAGGATGGAGGCTAAAGCATTACTATCAAGAGTCTCCCATTCTTCATCCTTCATAGTTGGTTTCCACACCTCAAGAGCCTTAGCTTCGCCTTACTTGGTTAATAGACTAATCATCTTAATCTTTCATAACTTAAATTTATTTTTACCTGAGTACATTTCAATATCAAACTTGGCGTTTCCCATTATTGTTAATCCTGCATATTCAGATCTGTGCCCCAACGATTTCTTTGATACCACTTGTTAGGATTTGTTCTGCGGAATCATACAGATATGGATCTAGGATAGCAATCAAAGAGCACCAAGCAATCACAAGAGAACAAAAATATTTACGTGGAAAAATCTTGCGGGAAAAAACCACGGCACAAAGCGACAAATCTTTACTATGAAAATAAAAATTACAAAGAGAAAAAACTTACCCGATTTGAACAACCTCGAATCTCACCCTTGCTACACCCTTTGCAAACTCTAAAACCCTTTTAGAAACCCTTGAAATACCTTTAGAATGCCTTAGAATAGCTCTGGGGACTCCTATTTATAGTTTAGGATGTCACGCCCCGAACTCAGAAATCGGGCTCACAAAATTCTCTATCGCCGAATTCGGCGCCGACAGCCTCCGTAGTACCCCATTCTCGGCTCCCGGCACCCATATACCAGGTTCCAATCCTGGGATGCTACAAGGAGGGTTTCTAATATTCAATTTGATTCGATTTGTAATGAGCATAACCAAAAGCATAACTCACGAACAATAACCACAAGAACACCATCACAAAATCCACTATGATAAAAAACTTTTGAGTATAAGGCGTATGAAAGGGAAAAAATATACTGAAAATGACAAAAACTCCAAAAGCTTGGCTGCATGCTCCAACTACGGCGAGACTATGGCTGCGTCCTGGCGTCACCTGCACACATCAATCGTGCATAAGCTTGTAGAAAGCTTAGAGGGTGGTGTAAGTGTGTGCGCAATATGAGCGTGCTCAGAATGTAAGGTCAGAGTAATGCGGAAATATGCTGATAAGTACATGAATGCAGTCAGCCGTACCAAGGCTATGCGGTGCAAGATATGAATACTATTAACCATGTTAAGGCGATGCGATGCATAATGCAAGTCAAGCATGCCAATCCACGTACCAATGCGGCTCCTCACTAGAGCATCAAATCAGTACGGTTCTCAGTCTGGATAATCACCGGGATTCAGTACACTCCAAATGGCACTGTCTCTCTCCTAGCAGCACAGTCCAAGTGAGCGTAAGAAACCTCACTATCCACCTGGCCAATAGTCTGCCAACATCTATCCGACAAGTCGATAGCGAACCCATTTCCGAGCTGGTCAAACTCAGCCTAGTAATGCCCTTGCTCTCGGGCGAGTAAGGCCACACCCCTTTCCAACCGACCACGACACCGTGGGAGACGCGGCCTCCTGGTATTCGACCCTCATGCGCTCATATATCCACTCGATCTCGACGTTGGAGTCATCCTCTGGTACCATCGGGTTCAGGGACTTTCACCCAGGGACATCTATGGTGCCCCAATTACTTAGAACACGGTTTTCGGTATCCAACCAGCCACCCACGGTGTGTTTGTGGAGGTTATAGCCTTGATGTCACTAGGGCATATCATAATCACACAAATGCAAGTGCATGTATCACACTATCAGTCATGCAACTATCTTGCGTGAGGCACGCGCTCATGTAGACAACTCCACCTATCAGGGAGCCCGTAAACAGTCTGCCTGAAGGCATATGCTATGATCAGTCACTCCTCGTACCAAGCATACATATGATGCGTATGATCATGAATCATGTATCTATACTTAAACATGTTATATAGTGATGGGCTCGTGCATAACGGATATGGGCCTAGACGACCAACTCACTACAAGTATGGGCCTATCAGTGGGCCTTAAGGAGAGTGACAATGCGGACCATTTAACCAACATCATCCATACAATGTGGACATCAAACCATCATTGCTCCCAAGGCATAGCCCACCATAAGAGTCAACACATAAACCATGGTGAAATCACGTAACAAAGGGCCTCATGTACATCCTATTGGGCCTCGACTCATGGGCCTCCAATACATCAAATGGGCCTCAAACCATGGTCTCATATATATCAAAGTGGGCCTTAGTGGGCGGGCCACAAATACATTAAGATGAGCCTCAACAATGGCCTTAAAATAATCTCAAAATGGTTGGATGGTTTGAATGAAACTTATGCATCATGGTAGGTCCCATAGGAATGGAAAGCATAGATAAATTACATACTCCATGGTGGAGATCCACACTGATACAAGGTGTGGACTCAATACATATATAGTGGGTCCTAAGTAGGACCCACCATAATGTTTATTTTCCACCCAACTTAGGGCCCAACATGATGTTTATTTTCCATTCAAACTGGGGCCCAACATGATGTTTATTTTCCATTCAAACATAGGGCCCAACAAAATGTTTATTTTTCATCCAAACTACTCATAGGGTCACATGGGCCTAGAGCCCACTGTAATATTTATTTTCAATCCAACCTATTCATAAGGTCACGTGGACCTTGGGTAGGGCCCACTGCAACGTTTATTTGCCATTCAAACTGTTCATGAGAACACGTGGGCCAGGGCCCACCATAATGTTTATTTTTCATCTAATCTGTTCATAAGGTCGCCTGGACCTGGGGTGGGCCTGGAGCCCACCGTGATATTTATTTGCCACCCCACCTGTTCATATGGTCACGTGGACCAGGGGCCCACGGTGATGTTTATTGCCATCCAGCCCATTCAAAAGGTCACGTGGACCAGGGTAGGGCCCACCGAGATGTGGTTCATAAATCCAGTCCACCCATTATATGCGTCCCACTCGGTTAAGGGTTCAGACCAAGTTTCAGCCACATGCAAATTTTACGTAGGCCCCACCAAGTGATTTTATATGTTTTAGGCATGTCTTCACATGATTTTAGACAGTGTGGCCCACCTGAGTTCCGTATACGGCTGATTTTTGGGTGGCCCGTAGCCAGGGGGAGGCCCGCCCAATGCACAATGCTAATGATCGAAACACATCACGGTGGGGGCCCACAGCTGGAGCCGTGAGGCCCGGCCATTGGTCCTTACGACCCAATACCAACCTATCAAGTCCAATATTGGATAGTTTTTGATGTACAAAAACGCCAGGGAATATTTCAATGGTAGAAACATTGTTTCCTATATTACGACCCGCCAGGAACCCAGATCAGCCACATTTTTCGGCTCAACGCCTAAAATGATCTGAGAAAAAGGATGGACGACTTGGATTAAGTGCATACATCAAGGTGGGGCTTGCATGAGTGGCCCACCATTCCCTTTATTTGGCCAGCACGTTAGTACAATCCCATGTCAGTACACGCACTCTAGGTTAGCCAACCTCACGTCCAGCGTCCACGGACATTGGACGGCGTGGATAAACACAGGAATCATGCTGGGTCCCACATGTACGTGGCCCACCAAGTAAGTATATCTATATATATATATTTATATATTAATATAATATGAATATACCACATATATTTTAGTCTAACGGGTGGGATTTCCCTGAAATGTGATGGGCCACACTGTCAGATGAATGGAGTATATTTAACACAATTTGATGGGGCCCACTACATTTCGGGAGGGAAAAGGAGAGAGAGAGAGAGAGAGAGAGAGAGAAGAGAGAGAGAGAGAGAGAGAGAGAGAGAGAGAGAGAGAGAGAGAGAGAGAGAGAGAGAGAGATACCGGTGAGTTAGAGGGACCCCGCCACTATGGGCCTCTCTTGGTTAAATCACATACATCAAATGGGTCCCACCAACAAGTGGGCCCTAAAGATAAGATTTCAACGGTGGATCACCCACCTCTCGGCCTTCTCCTTGCTCCCTTAGGTTTGCATGCACCTATGCTTAGGGCCTGTTTGGCCAGGCAGATCCCACGGTATTAGGAGGGATGGGATCGGCAATATCCTGGGATAGGCATGACGAGCCAAACAGATTCGGTGAACTTGTCCCGGGATACAAGCAATCCCATGGATCTAAAGACAATCCACTGACATCACCATCATTACCTTAAAATTGATCCTACCCTTTGGTTGGATGGATTGGAAGGTAAAATCCCGGGATATGCACGGTGTGCCAAATAGACCCGTGAACTTGTCCCGGGATATAAGCAATCCCATGGATCTTAAGACAATCCACTGGCACCATCATCATTACCTTAAAATTAATCCCATCCCTCCTAATACCATGGGATCTGCCCGGCCAAACAGGCCCTTAGCGTTTAACGGTGGATGATGAAGACTTGACGGTGGGGATGAGAGATGAGAGGGTGGGCCACACTTAGCCTTGGGAGAGTTGGGGAGGCTTGACGTTTAGGTTCTTAGTTGCTTGGGAGAGTGTTTTTGAAAATAAGGAGAGAGAGAAATGATGGGATTAAAGGGATGGATGGAGTGGTGTTTGTAAGGATGGGAGATGGATGGGTATGTTTGGTTTGAAAATTGGTGAAAGAGGTATGGTTATGGTTGAAATTTTTTTAAAGGAGATGGTGAGGGAAAGAGAGTTGACTTAAGGGAAAAAGGAGGGATGGGGCTTATACTTGAGATATAGTTGTGTAGACACCCCACCCAGGCTAATATCTTGATTTTGTTAAGACAATCTGAGAACCATGGTCATATCCTAAAAACCTAACCCTAATCTTAACCCGAGCTATCATGAGTCATCATTCAATCCAGACCATGTCCAGAACCGATCCATTTCTTGAGTCACTTTCGGGTAACAATCGAGCCAATTTCAAGCCATTCTAAGCCAAATATCCAAAACGAACTTTGTTTCACTCTAAGGACCCAAAAAAGGACTCACCAGATGAATTTCGAGGGAAACCGTACCGAGGTGGTAATCGGATTACCGCCGGCGGTAGTCGAATTACCACTTCTTCCCAGAAAATGCGCACGGAGCCAGTCACACAAGTTCCGGACTCAACCAGGTCCCTGTGGTAGTCGGACTACCTCCGGCGGTTGTCGGATTACCGCCGGCGGTGATCGGAGTTTCGCCGCGTGCGGTCTGAGCAGGGACAGCTGTCCCCGCGTCCAAAGTCAACTTTCTATATATTTACCCTCCCCATCCTCACTATTTACCATTTTACCAGCCCCTTTAGCCAATGGGAGCATGCCATGTGGCATCTCTCTCCTCTCACCAATCATCATATGCCACATCAGCATTTGCCCTCCCCTTATCCTCTAATTACCAGAAAACCATTGGAAAGGGCTATAAATAGCCCTCTCCCCTTTCATTTTCAAGATACATGGATGAGAGTGAGAGAGGGAGAGAGTGAGAGAGAAAGAGTGAGAGAGAAAGAGTGAGAGAAAGAGAGAGAGAGAGAGAGAGAGAGAGAGAGAGGAGAGAGAGTGAGAGAGAGAAAGGGTGAAGGAAGGGAAGGAGCTCCCAAGCCTTCACCTCAAACTTTTCCAGCCACCCCTTCCAACCATAAGCCTTAGCCCAGGATGATCATGGTTCAATCAACATCTTAGCCTACTCAAGAATCAAGCCAAAGATCTATCATCCTACAAGCATTCATCATGACATCTACTCCCTTCTCAACCCCCCTGCTTCTCTAGATCTCTAGTGGATGTATGCTCTGTGACTTGCCGTACATCGGATCCTGTCACATCAGAAATTCCTAGTGATCTAGTCCACTTTTCTTATCTTTTTGCATAAGCATCATCACATCCGTCCTCTAGACACATTGTCGGACGTATGCTCTGTAGCCTGCCGAAATATTCGGATCCTGCTACATCAGAAATCCACGTGTGACTAGTCCCATCATGACGTAGCATCATCATCATACCTTGAAACTCTTTTACCACACTAAGTCGAGACCGTACACTTGTACGGGCAGAGAGGGTGCCTAACACCTTCCCTCTTTGTAACCGAGGTCCCTTACCCAGAATCCCGGATCATAGACCAGGAGTCAATCTAAGGTCGGAGAATCTTCGGATTTCTCCAACCTTACGTATTCCGTGGTTCTAGCCGACCGCGGGATTTTGAGATCATTCGGCTAGTGGCGACTCCAACAATCACCAATCAGCTTAATCACCCCCAACATCCCAATTACAACATTTTTCACATTACCGAACAACGTGGACGCCGATTTTTCAGTGTCTACAGAATGGCGACTCCACTGGGGACATGTCTAGAACGCCCTAGCTGAGACCCGACTCGACAACGTGTGGTATACTAATCTCAAGGGACATTCATCACACATTCATACAAAAAAAAAAAACTTTGGCTTACACTTGCTTACAAAGATCCGAACCATGACCACTCGGTCCCGTGCAGCCATGACTTCTCAAGCGACCCATGAAGAAGAGCCGTCACCCCAACCAGCTCCCGAAATATCCGCACCTGCACCCGCACCCGCACCCGCACCCATGCCTACACCCGTACCCCTACCAATAGCTCCGACAGAGTTGCCAGCCAATGTCACCACACAAGAGCTATTACTTCGAACAATGCAAGAGCTACTGCTTCGCCTAGTGCCAGGTGCCACAGCAAATACACAAATGACCCAACCTAGTGTGCAGAACAGCTCAATCCCTCAAACTCCTTTCGCCTTCTCTCTCATTCCTCCAGCAAATCCTGTGCTCCCTCTCCCAGAAGAATCAGCACAAGACCAACAACAGCAAGCAATCGGGAGCAACCCTCCCCCACATCTTTACTCAACACATCACAACAATCCGGTCACAGCACATGCAAATCACAGACAAGAACTGGCGGATGCCCATGAAGGGGGCCAGTTTCGAGTCCAGCTCACTCCCCCTAACGGGAGTAACATCCCGGAATTGGCAGATACCCCAGGCGGGAGCCATTTCCGAACATCCCACCCTCCTCCGAAAGGGAGTGGTGTTCAATTCCAGCTACCTCCCACCACCGGGAGTCCACCTTCTTTCCATCAAACCCCCATTCTGGATCCATATGAAGAAGAAGCAGCACAAGCCCTACAGCAAGGGGCAAGATACCCGCAGCAAAGTAAGTCAGAGATTGAGGAGTTACGAGAGCAGCTACAAATGATGCAAAACCAGCTTCAAAGACAACAAGGAGGGATCACCCATCCACCAAGTTCAGGGACCTCTGTCCCTTCCCAGACGCCCGGGTACCTCCAAATTTTGAGGTACCAAAGTTCAAAAGGTATGACGGTAGTGGGTGCCCCACAGCACATCTAAAAGCCTTTTGTGGGGAGCTTAATGCGATAGCAGGGAATGATGGAGCGTTGATAAGACTTTTCCAGAAATCCCTTAAGGGTGACGCTTTGGATTGGTACACCTCATTAGATAGCCACCAAATCAGAACCTGGGAAAAACTTTCCCAAGCATTCATTGACAGGTTCTCATACAACCTGAACATGGCTCCAAGGAGAGCCGACTTGGCTGCCCTGAGGCAAAAAAGCGATGAATCTTTATCAGCATACGTAGGACGATGGCGAGCCATGGCAGCTCGAATGAGAAACCCCATCGACGACGAAGAGCAGATATCCATGATTGTGCATTCAGCACATCCCAGCATTTCAGGATATCTGATCTCGTATCCATACGTAAACTTCTCCCAACTCATCCGAGCCGGAGAACAAGTAGAAGCTGGGATCAGAGCTGGAACCATCTCCCCATGGCCACATCAGACCCCCTCAATCAAAAGAAACAAAGTCGAGGGGAAACCTGTTGGATATGGGAATGGAAACAGCACTGCTCCCGTGCAGCGTACTTCTGAAGTTAACAACATCATCGCTAACACTCAAGGCAACCAGTATGCTCCACCACCAGAGCCACGGCAGGACAGGCAATACCAGCCACAACAGAATAGGCAGTACCAACCCCAGCAAACCCAGCAAATATATCAGGCACAGTCATCTCAACAGCAATCACAACAGCCTAGGGAAAATGTGCAAGGATCATACAAGCAAGGAATGTTAGGGAGGAAGTTCACTCCGTTAGCACAATCGTACAGCCAAGTGCTAACAATGCTCATGCAAAAGCAACTGTTAACACCTCTCCAGCCTCGACTTCCACCTAATCCCTTGCCACCTGGTTACAATGAAAATCAGTACTGTGCATATCATCAGGCTCCTGGCCATCTACGGACCGCTGCTTCGCTTGAAACATGCGGTCCAAGATTTGATCGAAAGCCAGAAGATTGCAATCACCCCACAGGCCAGCAATACAGTTCAAGCCAACATTCTCCAAAATCCCCTGCCCTCGCATCAGGCAGGACCCAGCACATCCAGCACCTCTACCGTCAATCACATTGAAGGAGGTCAACCCACACATGCTTATCCACATCATTCCATCCAAGCAATCATGCCCGACACAGCCAATCGGACATGGGGACACCAACAAGCACCATCGCCTGGACCACAGGTATCCTTTGAAGCAGCACCAGTTGCTCAACCTCTCATATTTCTCGAAGCAGCACCAACATTTCAGTCTCTCGTAACTTTGGAAGCAGCACCCAACAGGTCATACCCTCAGAACCTCGCCCTCCAAGGGACACACTCAACTCCATCCTCGGCATATCCAAAAAGGTTGAATTCTGAACCTGTCATTCTCCCGATAGGTCTCCCTGACCTAACTCTGCCAACCTTGCAAGGGGCACCCTCAGTTCAGGCCCCGCAATTTTTGATGCCTCACCAACTGGCACACGCCCAAAGGATCCCTCCCCCGCATCCGAGGAAAGAAGAAAATTCCATGGCCACAACTAATCAAAACTTGGTGGCACCTCAAGAGATATCACTGAGCCTACCACAAACTGCTCCAGTAATGACCCCTCAGCCTCAAGAACCATTAGTATACTTGGAAGGAAGAGCGGTTCCTTCCTATAACCCGAAAGCAGTCCCATGGCACTACCCAGAATGTGATGAGGTGGGTAACAATGGGAGATACCTCAGGAGAGATAGTCAGAACTCAAAAGAAACTCGGGGCTTCTTCATCGGGAACCACTAGCAAAACTGACGCTGCCTATGACATAGCAGCCCAACTCAAAACCATTCCCGCACAATATCTATCTGGGAACTCCTATGCACGTCAAGGTCTCATCGAGAAATCTTTGCAAAGACCTTGAACGACGCCCATATCTCTCCTGACGTACCCCCCGAAATGGTGGCAAGTATGATTGGCCAACTTCTCGCACCACAAGCCATCACTTTCTCTGATGATGAGCTACCACCTGAGGGCCGTGAGCACAGGCGCTCACTAAACATAGTGGCCCACCACAAGAATTTCAAGATCCCACTTGTGCTCATCGATAATGGATCCAGTCTCAACGTTTGCCCTTTAAGGACTGTTGAACGGTTAGGGATAGAACCATCCTCCTTCAGACCCAGTACCATGAGCGTTAGAGCTTTCGATAATTCCCGAAGGCAAGTGGAGGCGGAAATCGACCTAGAATTACAAATTGGACCAGACATGACCCTTGTCACATTTCAGGTCATCGATATCCCTGCCTCATTTAACCTTCTCTTGGGGCGGCCATGGCTCCATGCTGTTGGAGCCATCCCATCTACCCTCCACCAAAGGGTTAAATTCCCTTCGGGAAATCGAATCATTTCAATATTGGCTGAGCCAGAAACCATCCTTCCAGTGACGGTCAGTATCCCAGAAACTGACATTCCGTGATTGACATTCAGCATACAGAAGGCGACATTCCATATCATAGTTTCGAATTCGAAAAAGTAAACGCGATCGCTAACCCTCGCCCTCTAGCTGCTGAATATGTCATTCCCCCTCCGCTGAACGATTGGTCTTAATTACCGTACCAAGTTCCATGAAAAAGGTATGGTAGTAAAACCAGCACATGCCAATGTACAGAGACAGGGACTGGGATATCAGCCGACATTGGAAGATCAGGCTGAAAAGCCAAAAAGGGGCCAACTGTTTAAATGCACACCCATCGAGTTTGTCAAAGCTGGGATAGTTCACGAGAACAAAATGATATCTCTTGAGGACCAATTTCAAGCACTTAGACTCGCAAAACAGACTAGACAAGAGTCTATTTGGCCACCAATAAGGTGGGATCGGATCCTCAGGACATCAGAGGAACACACAAAGCCAGGGGCAGAACCCCCAGATCCACCGCATGAGACTAGGGGCATGGAAACAAGTCCACCCGCAAGTGACCCAAAACTGGGAAGGTCCTTTGCAGGCAAGGTGGGCCAGAACAGGGAGACGTCCATTCAGGGAATACAGGGCAGAAGCAGCCCATCCATTGGGTTGACAAGGTAAGTGGCTTGCTCTGGATTGGACGGATGTCCAAATCCCGTCCCAGGAATCCGAGAAACAAGAGGAATTTCAGCTCCTGGGCACAGAGGTTGAATCAGATTCTGACTCTGAGCCCAGCCCGGCAGACATCATGGTCATCGAGACAGGTGACCCACAGGAACAGACAGGGCAGATTAGCAAGTCCGAAAGGGGAAAAGAGCTAGAATGGTTAGCCATCCCCCAAACGGTCGAATCAGCTAGCAAACCACTCGCTAGCACCAGCCTTAAAAAAAAAACGCCAATGTAAATAGCAATTGGTATCCCGAACCAGGACAAGACCAATCATGGTTTGCGACACCGTCCTGTTCAGGATATCTTGGCGACACAAAAAAATCAAAAAACCTTTCAAACACAAAAACATCAAAAAGTCTTTCAAATACAAAAACATCATATATTCCTCAAAATCACAAACATCAAAAAATCTTTCAAATACAAAAACATCATATATTCCTCAAAATCACAAAACAGCAAAAAATCTTTCAAATACAAAAACATCATATATTCCTCAATCACAAAACATCAAAAAACTTCCAAAATACAAAAACAATAGAAAATTTTTCAAAAATCACTGTGCCAAACACTTCTCATGACAAGCACGAGTTTGAAGTCGATTCATATGATTTCAATCTAGAATTAGACTTCGAACTCATGGGTTTGGATGAAGCCCCGGATGAGGGAAATGATGATACCGCTCTCGAATTCGAGGATTCCCTCGAAAAATTCGAAACAAAAGCCAATGTTGTGGCAGATGATTTCGAAATTGTGAACTTAGGGTCAATGGAATCCCCCAGGGAAGTGCGTATCGGGAAATCGCTTCCCCCAGAATACAAGCAGAAGATGATGGAGTTTCTGAAACCGAGGTTGTCCAACTTTGCCTTCTCTTACGAGGACATGCCAGGGCTCGATGAAGAGTTGGTGGTGCATCATCTGCCAACAAAGCCAGAAATGAAGCCGGTCAAGCAAAAGCTGCGAAGGATGAAGCCAGAATGGGCCCTGAAAATCCGTGATGAAGTCATCAAGCAATACAATGCGGGATTTCTGGTAGTCTCCAACTACCCGGAATGGCTCGCAAATATCGTACCAGTTCCAAAAAAAGATGGGAAAGTCAGAATGTGCATCGACTTTAGGGACCTCAACAAAGCAAGCCCTAAAGATGACTTCCCACTGCCTCATATCGACACACTGGTGGATAATACTGCTGGACACAAGATCTTCTCCTTCATGGACGGATTCTCTCCGTTACAATCAGATCAAGATGGCCGTCGAAGATCGTGAGAAGACTTCCTTCATCACGCCATGGGGAACTTTCTGCTATCGGGTCATGCCTTTTGGATTGAAAAATGCAGGAGCTACGTATCAGCGAGCCATGACTGCCTTGTTCCATGACATGATAAACAAGGAGATGGAAGTTTATGTGGACGACATGATTGTCAAATCTCGCACGATCGAAGGAACTTTGAAGATCTCAAAAAGCTCTTCGACAGGCTGGAAAAGTTCAAGCTCCGCCTCAATCCGCAAAAATGCGTCTTCGGTGCAACCGGAGGCAAGCTGTTAGGCTTCATCGTTGGCGAAGAAGGTATCAGGGTGGATGAAACCAAAACCAAAGCTATCATCGAGATGCCACCGCCCAGACTGAGAAAGAAATTCGGGGTTTCCTCGGGCGAATCCAATATCACAGCCGATTCATCGCACAACTCACTCCGGTCTGCGAACCCATATTCAAAGCTGTTACGAAAGAACTCTCCAAAAGAATGGAATGACGACTGCCAGGCGGCCTTCGATAAAATCAAAAGATATTTGCTAAATCCTCCAGTGCTCGTGCCGCCTACTCCAGGGAGGCCACTTCTGTTGTATATCTCTGTCGCGGCAGAAGCAATCGGATGCGTCCTCGGCCAACATGATGATACGGGAAGAAAGGAGCAAGCGATCTACTATCTAAGCCGACGGTTTACAAGCTATGAAGCCAAATATTCCAGCTTAGAAAAGACATGCCTCGCCCTAGTTTGGGCAACACAACGGCTAAGGCAGTACATGATCGCTCACCCGATACTTCTGCTCGCTCGCATGGACCCGTTAAAATACTTGTTCGAAAAACCGGCACTGACGGGCAGGATCGCAAAATGGCAGCTACTGCTTTCTGAGTTTGACATCACATATGTCACCCAGAAGGCAATCAAGGGGCAAGCACTGGCCGATCACTTGGCAGCACACCTCCCTGCCCAACTACCAACCTCTGAAGACCTTCTTCCCCGACGAGGACATTCTCCAGATCGAGGGAGAAGAGGAAGAAGGCAGGAGAGTGGACACTCTTCTTCGACGGAGCTGCAAACTCGAAGGGGAGCGGAGTAGGCGCCATACTCTACTCCCCCGAAGACGTCCCAGTTCCCATATCCAGAAGACTAGCATTCCAGTGCACCAACAATGTAGCTGAATATGAGGCATGCATCGCCGGTCTAAGAGAAGCCATCATCCTCAACGTAAAGAAGTTACGAGTCTTCGGAGATTCGCAACTCATCATCAATCAGATAAATGACGATTGGAAGACCAAGGATGAGAAGCTGATTCCTTATCACGTCTACCTGGAGAATTTGATCGAGGAATTCGAGGAGATCACGTTCTCTTACATGCCTCGGGTCAAGAATCAGTTTGCGGATGCATTAGCCACTCTCGCTTCAATGCTCGAAATTCCAAAAGGAGTTGCTGAATGGGAACTCACTGTCGAACTCCAGGAGGAACCTGCATTCTGCCTACAAATCGAAGAAGCTGAACCTGCCCCAAATGATCAGCCATGGTACACAGACATCAAAGAATACCTCGAACATCAGAGGTACCCAGAAGGAGCGGCTCAGCCTGATCGCCGCACAATACAAAGACTAGCTGCTCAGTTCGTGATCATCGGGGGTACCCTTTACAAGCGATCCTTCAACCAAGTCCTTCTCTGCTGTGTGGATGAGACAGAGGCAGCTCACATCATGACAGGAATCCACGAAGGACTATGCGGCCCGCATATGAATGGACACATGATGGCAAAGAAAATCCTACGACTCGGCTACTACTGGCTTACAATGGAAACAGATTGCTGCAAGCACGTCAGGAGATGCTTCAAGTGTCAGGAGCACGCAAACCAGATCCATGCACCTGCCTCCCAACTCTACAACTTGACGGCACCATGGCCCTTCTCTGTATGGGGACTCGACATCATAGGCAAGATCAACCATAAAGCTTCAAATGGGCATGAATATATCCTGGTGGCAGTAGATTACTTCACTAAATGGATAAAAGCAGCATCTTATACCACTATTGCAGCATCTCATGTGGTCAAATTCATAAAGAACAACATCATCAGCCGATATGGGGTCCCTTACGCCATTATCACTGACAATGGAACTCCGTTCGTCAACAAAAGGATGAACGATTTCCTCGACAAGTTTAAAATTCAACGCCATCGATCGAGCCCCTACCGCCCTCAGATGAATGGTGGGGTGGAAGCCGCAAACAAGACTATCATCCGTATACTCGAAAAGATGGTGAAGACATATCGTGACTGGTCAGAAATGCTTCCTTATGCACTCTGGGCTTATCGCACGTCTGTACGATCTGCTACAGGCGCAACTCCATATGGGCTCGTTTACGGAATGGAAGCAGTACTACCAGTCGAAATCGAAATCCCCACTCACTGCGGATACTGCGGAAAGTGAAGTCGAGGAAGGCGAGTGACAACAAGCAAGGTACGATCAACTACATCTGGCAGATGAAAAGCGCATGCGAGCGCTAAGCCACTCCCAATGCTATCAAAGAAGGATCGCTCGAGCTTACAACAAGAGAGTCCGAAAGAGAAGTTTCAAAGTCGGTGACATGGTCATGAAATGTATCCTGCCGCCGCCTCATTGCCAGATCCCAGAGAAAATTCAAACCATTGTGGGATGGACCACTGATCATTCGGGAAGTACTCCCAGGAGGTGCTCTTCGGCTCACCAATCTGAAAGGTGAGGATCTTCCTGAGCCCATCAACGCCGACAATGTGAAAATCTATCACGGGTAACCCTACCGAATCTTGTCAATGATTACAATCGAAAGGCTGCATTTCTCACCTCCTTACCAAAAACTGTATATACCCTTTCCAGAAACACCTATCATACCCCAAAAAAAAAAAAAATCCAAAGTTTCCAAAAGGTTTCCAAAATTCCATAAAACCTTCGACTTTTATACCGAGTAAATAAACCCCCTGTAAGTATAAGCCCAAAAGGTTGGCCTCTTCTAAAAACATTAGCCCCATTAATTTATTAGTGGAGGACATCTGACTTTTTACAAAAAAAAAAAAAAAACTATATATAATAAAAATTAGCCCCACTAATTTGTTAGTGGAGGCCATCTGGCTTTCAAATAAAAACCGTTAGCCCCACCAACTCACTAGTGGAGGCAACGCGACTGTTTACTTAACTTGCAAAAATAAAAACCGAACGACGACGCCCACCCGCGAGATCGAACGGATATTTTCCAAAAAATAAAAAAAATAGCTTTAAATAAAACCCTCAAGGAGCCTAGCTCTAAAGAGGATAGTTTTCAAAAAACGCACGCGTCGGGCAGTACACTGAGGGATCTTCCATATTCTCCAGTTGCGGACAGTGCACATAGTTAAATAAGATTCGATCTCTTCCGGTTTCCCCGAAGGACGATCGAGTCCATACATGATACATGTATGATTGGCCAGGCCTCTATAACTGGGCAGTCATACAAATGCTAGTAAGATGAGTGGATCTATCTCTGGGAAGAATAATCAAACTCGAAGTGAAGACGATCCATTGTAACCAAAGTGTCAGACTCAGCAGATTGCATGGCAAACAGATCACCTGCACATACCGAGTCCGGAGTATTCGCAAAACTTGATCGAGTCCAAGACGGCGTAGTGAGTTCCCCGTAAGGCCGCACCAACGCGCAGGGCAGCTAACCACTTTGACGATCAAATGGAACGAATACTCCTGGGGTGATTACATAGCAAAGGAACAACAGACCTAACAGTACGGGAATCCTCTTGCTTTGACCTTCGGTTGCTTGCAACCTCGGTCAAAGAGGGGCATCTGTAGACACCCCACCCAGGCTAATATCTTGATTTTGTTAAGACAATCCGAGAACCATAGTCATATCCTAAAAACCTAACCCTAATCTTAACCCGAGCTATCATGAGTCATCATTCAATCCAGACCATGTCCAGAACCGATCCATTTCTTGAGTCACTTTTGGGTAACAATCGAGCCAATTTCAAGCCATTCTGAGCCAAATATCCAAAACGAACTTTGTTTCACTCTAAGGACCCAAAAAAGGACTCATCAGATGAATTTCGAGGGAAACCGTACCGAGGTGGTAATCGGATTACCGCCGGCGGTAGTCGAATTACCACTTCTTCCCTGAAAATGCGCACGGAGCCAGTCACACCGAGTTCCGGACTCAACCAGGTCCCGGCGGTAGTCCGACTACCGCCGGCGGTTGTCGGATTACCGCCGGCGGTGATCGGAGTTCCGCCGCGTGCGGTCTGAGCAGGTACAGCTGTCCCCGCGTCCAAAGTCAACTTTACTATGCATTTACCCTCCCCATCCTCACTATTTACTGTTTTACCAGCCCCTTTAGCCAATGGGAGCATGCCATGTGGCATCTCTCTCCTCTTCACCAATCATCATATGCCACATCAGCATTTGCCCTCCCCTTATCCTCTAATTACCAGAAAACCATTGGAAAGGGCTATAAATAGCCCTCTCCCCTTTCATTTTCAAGATACATGGATGAGAGTGAGAGAGGGAGAGAGTGAGAGAGAAAGAGTGAGAGAAAGAGAGAGAGAGAGAGAGAGAGAGAGTGAGAGAGAAAGGGTGAAGGAAGGGAAGGAGCTCCCAAGCCTTCAAGCTCAAACTTTTCCAGCCACCCCTTCCAACCCATAAGCTTAGCCCAGGATGATCATGGTTCAATCAACATCTTAGCCTACTCAAGAATCAAGCCAAAGATCTATCATCCTACGAGTATTCATCATGACATCTACTCCCTTCTCAACCCCCCTGCTTCTCTAGATCTCTAGCGGATGTATGCTCTGTGACTTGCCGTACATCGGATCCTGTCACATCAGAAATTCCTAGTGATCTAGTCCACTTTTCTTATCTTTTTGCATAAGCATCATCACATCCGTCCTCTAGACACATTGTCGGACGTATGCTCTGTAGCCTGCCGAAATATTCGGATCCTGCTACATCAGAAATCCACGTGTGACTAGTCCCATCATGACCGTAGCATCATCATCATCCCTTGAGACTATTTTACCACACTAGGTTGAGACCGTACACTTGTACGGGCAGAGAGGGTGCCTAACACCTTCCCTCTTTGTAACCGAGGTCCCTTACCCAGAATCCCGGATCGTAGACCAGGAGTCAATTTAAGGTCGGAGAATCTTCGGATTTCTCCAACCTTACGTATTCCGTGGTTCTAGCCGACCGCGGGATTTTGAGATCATTCGGCTAGTGGCGACTCCAACAATCACCAAATCAGCTTAATCACCCCCAACATCCCAATTACAACATTTTTCACCGAACAACGTGGATGCCGATTTTTCAGTGTCTACAGGTTGTACTTGACATTGATTGATGGGACATCTCGTAGAAATTCCCTCGAAATTCGCAACTCGCGGCGTTTCTTCGGAATGAACGCAGACCGACATCTTCTACCTTGGGTATCGGATCGGTGCGCGAGTTGCGGCGTTGGAACCACGGCGATGGCGCGGTCGCCAAGGTACGAGTTTTGGATCGAGTCGCCTTCGATAGGCAGGACTCGACTTAAGATCGCGCGCAACGTCGGATACGAGTCAAGAATTGCCGGAATTCGACCGAAAGGATCGCGGACGCATACGAAACGGTACAGACTAGGGTACAGGTCTTACATAGGAAACCCCACTTACGCACCGACTTTGGAATAGTCCGAAAATGCCTCAAATTTACACAGTTCGCATGCAGTCTGCGTAACCTTCGACTTGTCGAGCCAGGGCTTCGACTGGTCGAGCCTATCTCTCGACTAGTCAAAGACCTTGGGAATTCCTTGCTGGACTTCGAGTTGAACTTTCACTGGGCTAATCGAACTTTGCATATTTAAGACATATGTTAACAACACTAAGATATTGAGCCAATCCAATTCTTAGGTGGACAACACCATATGAAACAATGTATAACCACCCCAAACCTTCAGCTTCTAAGTTGTGGCCCATCTAATGATTGGATTGTTTTGATTTTGAAACTTCATATTTTAATGTTGGTTGCCTTGTTGACCAGTTGGAGACCACCACAATGTGCCCCATACACAACTACGTGCACAAATTATCTCTAGAGAAAAATAATTCACTACTCTAACAAAATGTGATGGATGATATGAAGGAACGTACAAATTACTTAGAAATTTGATACTTGGCATACAAATCGAATTAATCTCTGTAGAATATGGTTTCCAGTTTAGATGTATGATGAACAAAAAGTTACGCCTATTTAGTTATTTGACTATGGGATCGGTACACATTTATTAGACCATTAAAGTTTTAAAAAAAAAGATCCCGTAATCCTATTTCAATAAATAAGTAGTACGACTTAGAGCTTAAAGGGCTATTTAATTATTGAAAAAGTTTCGTTCGGATAGCCTTGTCCAAACAGAGCACATGCTCATGGGTTGCCAACAACCATTACCTGGACAAAGCACGAATTACAATTAAACCTAAGATAAGGCTATCTAAAAAACTAGTTGTTAGTTTGGATTGATAGTTCGAATACAAAGCCAATATTATGCTATTTTCTATAACAATGTTTTGTATAAATGTGTACCAAATGAGCCGTACATGTAAATGTGTCACATGTGAAATGTACCTTCAATTATCCTACATGTGCCACATTCAACATTCAAGCACCCCACATATGTCACTTGCGCTATTTCCCATGTGTACATATGCCACATGTGCCACCATGCATATTCAAGAGATTGATGTGCGATAGCACGCATCTTCAGGTAATCCACGCATGCCATATATACCACTGTATGTTGCATGTCCATGCAAACTAATATGCTTAACATGTATAAGAGCCACATATACTTATCGAGATAAAGTATATGACAAACAATTGACAATATAAAAAATGGTCAATCCATACACGTCAGTTCAAACACCTTTGGCTAGACATATGTATTTAAAAATCTCTATTCAAATGGAACTTTGATTGGCCAACTTATTTGCTTCGAATCTCGATCTTCTGCTTGTCACAAATAGGAACTTCTGTTTGTTGCAATTTGAATGGGCTAATTTTTTGTACATTTCATTTAATGCAACAATGATGACAATGTTAGTGATGATGTAGACCAATCATAGTGCAAAAAAATACGAGTTTTCTATTTGCGGCAAGCAAATTATTCGGATTCATTTGCTTTTAGTACTATGATTCACTCGTAGACCATGCAGTTAAAATTTTCTTCAATTTAAGTTGAGTTGACATAAGCTACTTGTACAATTTTCAAGTGCATGTGTATTAAGCATCATAAGCTTCTTGAGTATCACGTCTCTTCATTTACACAGTCAAGATTAAGAGTCGGCCTCATCCGAAATACACATAAAAACCACTTTGAACAAAAATGCATCGAGTGGTTGAAGGGGTTCATTAATCCCTACTAACCCCAAGATTTGTGGGGCTTATTGTGAGGTTAGTGCTATGTCCACTCCATCTATCGATCCATTTCTCCATTTCATCGCCTGGTTTTAGGACATGAAGAAAAAAATGAAGGACACCTAATACTCAAGTGGGTCACATTGCGGGAAATAATTAGAATTGAACCCCCCTCATTGGGATGCGGTCTAGCTGGTAATGCTGCCACTAGCAAGAGGATAGGGTTTGGTGCTCTGCGAACTCCACCATGATATATGTCTTTTATCTATATTATCCATCCATTTTTCGTATCAGTTCAGGGCTTGATCTAATAAATGAGGCATATCTAAATCTCAAGTGGACCTCGCCACAAGAAAACAATAGTGATTGAATGTTCACCATCAAAAACCTCCTAGGGCCCACTGTAATCTTTATTTGACATCCAACATATTAATTAGTCATACTGACCTGGATGAAGGGAAAAAAAATATCACCATGATCCCAAACTTTTGTGGCCCCAAGAAGTTTTTAATGGTGGCGTTCAATCAACACTGTTTCCGTGATGTTGTCCACTCAAGATTTGGATCTATTTCATTGATGGGCTAATACCATAAATGTAACACCCCGTACTTTCCAGTACTTGGGTGTTACCGTGTAACCTGACTTAGTATAAATACAAACCTAGTTTAAGTGAACATGCACGTTCATTATAGTTTAGATTCAACCGTTAAAAGCAATCCCCACCCATATATCAAGTTATCCACCCGTTGTTATTCAAGATAAGCCATTAGATGTGTTGATGACTAGATTTGGAAAGAATCTAAACGTCAGACAACATCCTATTGGGCTGACTAAGCTGTGAAAATATCAGCTTCGGGACTTAAGTCACTTGATCCACTGTTCCTTAGACTCATGGTTGATATTTGGGTGATTTATCCCTGAAAATCACAAATTGAATTACCTAATTGCAAAATCAACTGTATAATTTCAACTAGGATAAACTAGGGGCCCTAGGAACCACTCGAAATCAAATTCGGGGCAATCCGACCGTCGAATTGACGAAAACCAACAAGATAACTCAAATTGATTGAGCATGGCCTACCTAAACCTTGGATCTGCGTCATCTTTGCCTGGATGTCCTAATAGGACCCACAAAGGCTAATAGACAAACCTAATCTGCCAAATCACCGATGTGGACCCCACTTTATGTGGTGCGTGTGCACAACTAGTGCACACCCGCACCGCACCGAACCAGTCAACCCGGTCAAACTATGTTTGACCCGAAGCTTCTCAAAAGAGAGAAATCTCTCTCTTTCATGTGTCTTCCTACTGCTGGCGGACATCATCTGTTCATTTGAATTGTGGCCCACCATTTGTGGTCACACGAATGATCTGAACCGTTCATCTGGTTCGGAGGGTCGGTCTAACTAAAATCTAGTTAGTCTAACACGTTACTTCACACGCGCATGCACATCGTTACAAGCACAAGTTGAGTTGGGTGCGACTACTCTTTTAGAAATGGAATTTTCGTTTTGTGAGGATAATCTGGCAATTCAAGAGAAAGCTCTCCTTACCATCTCGACCGTCCATTCCAAAAGAATCCTAGCCCTTAAAACTAGGTTGTTATAAAAAGAAAAAGAGAGAGAGAGGGAGAAGTTGTGGAAGGAATCTTCCTGCTTTTGTACTGGCACAATCCCATCCACTCCCGCCTTTAACAACCTCACCAAATGCATCTTGGCCCTAGAAACTAGGGCATTCTCAAGCATCCAGCTTGGAGATCTCGCACGAGATCTCCTTATTTCGAGAAAATCGCCCACGGCCGAAAATCTTGGAACCCACCGAGTTTGGAAGAATGTTCCTCCAAAAAGTGGGTCCCACAGTGATAGGTGAACTCATCCAAACCATTCATACGAATCAGATCACCAAATTAGCCACTCATCATGAAACCGCCATTATAGAGGAGATCATCTTCTCCGTTTAACTGTGGATACCCATCAATAGGAAATGGTCTCCATTCCTTGATCCGAGTCTTCCATCTGGTGGCTCATCTCCTTAGGTGTTCATCCATATAGTCGAATTGCAACCACGCAGTTTGTGTTTGAACATATCACCTTACATACTCGCTTACTCGGGCAATCAACCTGTAACTAATCTTAGGATTAGCTAATTGTCGAAGCCTCTAGAGACCGATTAGTTAGGCCTATAAAAAGGCTGCCATTTAGGGCAACCTTTTCCAGAAAAGGAAAGCCAGAAAGAGAGTAAAGAAAGTGCCATTTTTCTTGCCACTTAGGGTTGGGTTGTGATTGGGAGCGAGTTGTGCATTTGGACTAACTCTGGGTTGAGTCCAGGACTCCACCTGGTCGTTCCAATAGAGAAAGATTAGAGAGAAGTAGGAAGAATGAAAGAATAAAAAGAAGAAGAGAAGAAAATATGAAAGAGAGGAGAAGTGTGGTCTAGGTTGTTGCCAAGTCGAGTAAATCTGACTCACTGTGATTGAGTCGAGTCTGTGTTGTCAAGTTGAGAAGAACAAAAGGAAAGTAAGAAGAACAAAGAAGCATGAGTGGGAAGAAAAGAAAGGAGGAAGATCAAAGAGAGCGCGTGTAGAGATGGTGGTTAAATCAGTGACTCACTGGCTTGAGTCGATTCGGTTCAAGTCACAGCCCAGATATGGATTGAGTCTAGATCTTTCTAGTCGAGGTGGAGAGAAAGGGAAGGGAGCATGAAGAAAGAAGAAGAGGAAGACCGGCAAGGGAGGATGAGCTTGACTCAGTCCGAGTTGCGATTCGCTGGCTCGACCCATCTTCACGGAGTCAAGTTGAGTTGAGTCAGGGGAGTCTGGTTTGACCCAGCCATCCTTATGGACATGGGGTTGAAAGAGATAAGCATTAAGAGAAAGGAAATAGAGAGAGAAAGAGGAAGTAGGGCGAGTCGCTGAGTCGACTCGGTTCAAAACCGAACCGGGTCTCTGACTCACTATCCGGCTGGGTCCAAATCTTGTCGGAAGTTCTCAGCAAAGGAAGAAAAGAATAAAAGAATACGGAAGGGAATGAAGAAGAAAGGAGAGAAAAAAGAGCGAGTGAAGATTGTGTGACTCGCCTGAGTCAAGTCGCCGAGTCAATAATCAAGTTTGGTGAGTTTTAATCTCATGAACATAGAGTTAAATCTTGTTTTAAATTGAGAAAAAGCTAATCTAGTGTAACACCCCGTACCTTTCAGTACTCGAGTGTTACTATTGCAAATTTGACTCAGCACGTGTGTGTGAGAGTACACATAATTTATACGATGTATGTACTCTCATATAAACAAAACTTGAAAAATTTAGAAGCTGAGACGACATGTCTTATTCCTAGAAACCCAACTTAGGTGAAAACCTACAACTGTCAATAGGTGATCTATCACTTGGGCATACCACTGAGCCATCGGACTTTAAAAACCCTTGTTAAAACCTATCTAGGTTAGGTAAAGAACCCTTATAATGACTAAAAATCAGACATGATGATGGAAAGTGAATGGGGATCATTTTGACGAATGGGATAACGTTGGTCCAAAGAACAAGTCATCCATCCATTGACTTCCAAGATGGATCATCACATTATCCCAAAAACCTATTTCGATCATTTCATTAGACGAACCAAATCGTTAATCGGGCCCTAGGGGCCACTCGGGATCAAATTTAGAATTGAATGGTTGAAAGACTATAAACCCTACTGCTAATGCCCATGTGAACAACTAGTGCACTTCTAGAACACTTAATCTACAAGTTAGAACTGATTCGAGCGTTGGATCGATGGTAATTGGCACTCAATGGCCATATTTGAGTCGATACGGCCCACCTAAGCCTTGGATCTATCTCAACATTGGCCAAATGCCTTAATGGGGCTGATTGAACTTGATGCACGGAGTGTATCTGTCAATACCATCTCTGTGGGCCCCACTTTTGATGTGTGTGTACGTGGAGTGCATGCACTCGCTATGCACGGGACCGGGGAGCTCGATCAAGCGGGTTTGACCCAACGTTTCCAAAGAAAGAAGGATTTCTCCTGGCTTTCCCGCTCAAGCTAATTTAAATGGGCAACGTTCGTTTGGTAACGCTGTGGCCAACCATGATTAGCCACTCGGGTGATCTGATCTGTCCATCTTGTAGGGAACTCAAAACCTACCAGAACCATGGTCAATCCACTCGTTGGATCACACACGTGTGCCCACAAACACGAGTGCAAGAGGGCTGCGTGCAACCATGTTTCCAAAAACGGAAACTGCCTTGCTGTTGCTAGGCTAGCGATCCCCGTGAGAAGGAATCCTCCAATCCTAGCCCTCTGTTTAGACACATCTCAGCCACCCACTGTTGTTCACGCAGATTAGGGTTTTTGGTGGAAAATCAACGCCAAAGACCAAAATAGCGGCCAGTTTTGCTGCGCGAACTGCTTTCATATGCCTCCCTGCCACGAAATGAATCCGGGTCGTCTAACCTTGATCTAACGGACCTGGGAGAGCTTAGGGCATGCTTAAAATGAGAGAGGATTGGGCAGTAGTAGTCTGCCTTCATCTCTTACAACAGGTCGAAAGAAAGCCAGCCGTTTCTTCCTCCCTTCGAACCCATTGAGCTAACTTCACTCGACCTCTGAAGACCCATGTCCGTAAGCTCACTGGAGCTTAACCAAATATACGCGAAAGCCGAATTGAAGAAAAACACCACCGTCTAAAAGTTGCCATTAAAGCTCTATCTCCTTTCTCGTCGAGAAGCAGCCGTTGTGCGGATTGTGTGGCCACTAAATGTCCATTAGGTGGGCCTCCCAAACACCGTTCGACAATAGGGGATCATCCCGGAGCTGATCCAGGTTGTTGTGGTGAAGCTCAAATCAAGGCAGCGTGCAATCGAGCCTTCTTACGGGTGATCATCAACGGCCACAACTCGGGTTAAGTTTGGCTGAGTTTTGTGGCACGCCAAGCCAAGTTCGAGTCTAAAGTAGAAGAAGAAAAGAGAGAGAAGAGAGTGAAGAGAAGGTAGAGAGTGAGCTCGGGTGTCAAGTCGAGTCATCACGTTGGCGCTGCACCAACGTGACTTAGCCAAGTTAAGCACGATGCAGACGCTGGTCTGGTCCAGCATTTGCTAGACGGTGCAAAATAAATAAATAAAAGAAAAGGAAAGAAGAAGAAGAAGAAGAAGAAGAGAGAGAGAGAGAGAGAGAGAGAGAGAGAGAGAGAGAGAGAGAGAGAGCGAAAGAAGAAGGAAGAGGATGTCGAGTCGACTTGACTGAAACTGAGCCCAGTCGAGTCAAGTTAGGTTTGGGTTTGTCTAGGCCATTATTGGACATTCCAGCTGGAAATAAAGAAAAAGAGAAGCAAAGGAAGAAGAGAGAGAAAGGGGAAAGAAGGAAGGAAGAGAGAAAGGGAGAGTTTGGGTTCGATGGGCAAGTTAACTTGACTGAAACCAAGCCATCTAGGTCGAGTTGGACCTGGTTCAGCTGAAATCCCAATAAGGAGAGAAGGTAGATACAACCGAGTCTCGGTCGAGTCGACTCGGTTGGTTTCAGCTAAATTCGTGTCAAGTCGCTAAGATAGGCTCTCGAGTTGAGGTAAATCACAACTCACTTCATTTGTTTTCATTAAGTATACGGGCCGTAGAAGCCAAGTATTTACTATTTTCCTTAATGTTTTGATTGGGTCGTGGTCATATGTTTATCAACTAGATTTGACTCTATCAGACTTCAGTCTGCTATTTAGCGGGCCACGCAACTAGATTGCTTGATCGAGGTGAGGACTCACTCTTTGAGCTTCCCACTTAATTTAATCAAACTGGACATATATGATGATTTGAATTCCCTCATTAAGTTATTTACCTCAATATGTGAATATGCTAACTCGTTGCGCACTTGATTCCTATGTTAGATAATAAACATGTCTCTTTAAATATAACAAGCATAAGTGATTGATGATAACATGTTATCTTTAGTTGTACATTCGTTAATTAATTGTATGCTTGCCGTTTGGGATTATGTGATGTAATGAATGGAGCATATTTGCCTTACATGACTTGGATTGCATCGCGCATTGCCTTACATGGCTTGGACCGCATATTTGACTTACGGCTTGGATCACACCTTTGCCTTGTACGACTTAGATGCCCTACGTGGCTTGGATCGCTTATTTGCCTTCGTGGCTTTGATGGATATTGGCGATCCTTGTGGCTTTTTTGTCATATACGCATATATTGTTGATTCTCTTTTCATCTCACGGTGTTTAGTCATATGATGATTTTCTGGTGGAACGGGAGTTCATTTATCGATTTTTTAGCCACTTTGCGGTGTTCACATACGATATGATTTTCGGGTGAATTAGAGGTTTGTATGTTGGTTTCCTAGCCATCTTACGGTGTTCAGTCGTATTGTGATTTCTGGGTGGAGTGGGAGTTTGCTTATCGATGTTTTAGCCATCTTGCAGTGTTCACATAGGATATGATTTCCAGGTGGTCTAGAGTTTGTATGTTGATTGTCTCTTCATCTTTCGGTGTTCAGTCGTATTGTGGTTTTCGGGTGGAGCGAGAGTTCGCTTATCGATTTTCTAGTCATCTTGTGGTGTTCACGTACGATATGACTTCTGGGTGAAGTAGATATTTGTATGTTGTTCTCTCTTCATCTTGCAGTGTTCAGTCGTATTGTGATTTTCGGGTGGAGGGGGAGTTCGCTTATTGATTTTCTAACCATCTTGCAGTGTTCACATATGATATGATTTCCTGGTGAAGTAAAGGTTTAAAGGTTTATTTTCTATTTATCTTGTGAAGTTCACTTGTACTATGATTTTCGGGTGGAGCGGGAGTTCGCTTATCGATTTTCTAGCCATTTTGCAGAGTTCATGTACAATGCGATTTCCGGGTGAAATAGAAAGTTGTATGATTGATTATTTGATTATCTGAGTACATTCACTTGTATTGCGGTTGTTACTGTATTTTGCTAATGATGAGATTATGTTGATTGGCTTAATTTTTTAGCATATGATCATGATTATGAATTGCACTGTTTAATATATCTATTCTCATAATTTGCGATCTATCCTGGATTATGAATGACAAGTGTGTAATGTTAGAGGGTACTCCTCACTGCGATAGCTATTGATGCTATCAAACCGTATCAGTTGATGCATGTGTAGAGCGAGACAATGTTGTTCACTAGGTCGCTAGAGCAGATCGGGTAGCTGAGGAGCTAGACGTGATCCCTACAGCCCATGTTGAGCTCCATCATTAGTCGATAGATTTCTATCTTTATTAATGAACTTTGTTATTTGGGATTGTATAAGTCCTGTATGGGCGCCACATTTGGATATTTATGGTGATGAAATGTTTTCATACAATGCATGATTTATTCCGTCAACATTTGCCGCTAACTTTGATTAATGATAAGTAGTTCAAATTTATACTAAATTTTAAAGGCTAACACTCGGGTTTTTGGAAAACGAGTCATATAATCAGTTTTCGAAAACTGGGGCTGTAACACCCCGTACTTTTCAGTACTCGGGTGTTGCCATGTAACCTAATGATATTTTATTTAAACCAATCTGATTTAAATGATTTTAAACTCGTAAGTATACGAATCAGATGTAGATACGGTACGTATTACGAGATCGTTCCCACGAGTACTGGTTGTCACAATTCGAAATTTACGACTCTTCTTAACTAATCCAACAAATGGTTTAGTAAACTATTAAGTAAACTATCACAAATCTATGGAAAATAACCGAGAGCAATAAGGAAAATTTAATCAAAAAAAAGACTAGGACTTTTGAATCCACCCCTAATTATCCTGACCCTTGTTTTACCTGTTGATTCACCCTAAGTCAGATTGATATAAAAATAAATAAAGCACACTCTATGTCCTTGGTCGGGCACACAAAATGTATAATCCCTTAAAGCATAAGGATCACATCTTTCCATCCATGGTCAGGCATGAAGAGATGTAGATTCCTATTTCTTCTTCTATAGGAAACTTGTTCATGGTCAGACACAAGCACCTAGAATAAGAATCCAAACAACATCCACATCTAGACTTTGGTTAAGCTCATAGAATGGAGAAGTACGGAAATTTCAGTTAAGTACACTAGAGAAAGAAACACATCAATCAAATCAAGATGAATTCAACCATAAACAAGAGTCATTCAAATTAGGGGCTTCATCTCAGCCCTAGCTAAAAAATTAGCAACTCATCAAATCAATTAAAAAGAAGGAGAAATAAAATTTATAAAAAGAAAACATCTCCCTTCTCTTTCTTCTCTTTCTTCTTTTTCTTCTCTCTCTCTTCTCTTTCTTCTCCAAGCTCTCCTTTCCTTAAGCTCTGGCCGTGCTTTCCCTCCTCTTCTCCACGTTTTGCATCTTTTTTTATAGCTGTTGGAGTGGTGAAAATCGGATTTGGAAAGCTGTCGGACGCACAGCGAAAGCCTTTTCGCAGCCAAGTTCGGGGCTTCATAACTCTCGTGTTCCTCACCCGATGTCAGTAAAATCAACGTCTCCTGGGACGTTTTGAGATGGTATACACGATGGAAGGTTCAGATCTACCATATGATCAAAGATGGTGGGCCACAACCGCCTGGAAAAGTCGATTTTCGCGGATGTACGAAAGCTTTCGCACTCTTTCGCTGTTGTGATCAGCGGGCCCCATAGACGTGTTTTCATGAAAATCCATCCCGTCCATTAGATTCAGGACGAAATTTCAGTCAAGAATGAGTGGTTTTGAACGACCATTGACCCGACCCAGAAGAGAAATCACAATAAAATTACTTTTGAACGTTGCAGGGCAGTCCGTTTGTGGCCTCTGTACCACACACATGTGCATGTATAGATGAAAAATTTCAACATATTTTTGTAGTGCTCTGGGCCTTCTACAGGATGGACGGATTGGATCGGCCGTATGGGCCATGGGTGGGGCCCACAACCGTTCGCAAAATGGATAGCGTCCGTCCATTACATAGCCAACGCAACGAAGGAAGAAGGAAATTTCCTTCTTTCCTTTCTTCTTCGGTCAGAGACGGTCAAACCGTCTCTGCCTTTGCCGTGCACGGCTAGTGCACTTGTGCATTATGCACACCCGACTCATGTGGGGTCCACATATGATGTTCGTGATAAATCTGATCCATCCATTTAATTGGTCTCCCCATTTAAGGCGTTGAAGCCGAAGTTGAGGCATATCCAGATAGCAGGTGGGCCCCACTTAATGAATTAAGGGGCTGATCTGGCCGTTGGGCCACTTTCCGAGTTATCCAATGGTTGAAATTTTACATGTACGGTTAATTTATGGCCCCCAGGCCATATATGAAGTTTTAAGCCAATCGGATGGTGGGAACCATGTGATCTTGCATTCTGCACCAATTTCAGACCTCTTTAACGTGAACGACTTGATTTCCTCAGATCCCTGGCGTACAAATTCGTCGATCTTGGTCCCGTGGGGTCCGTTCCTTGGTTTGGTTACTTCAGAGCGTTAAATCCACACTTTTAATACTATTTTTCAGTCCACACTCCTGATTACATCTTGCAATAAAAACACAATTAAAATACGACGTTAATCATTATCATGTACCTAAAGTTAGGCAATAATTGAGGTCTGATATGCAATATTTGACCCTCATTACCTGACTTATTATAAACACCGGTCTAATTAAATTGAATGTCCACACGTCCTAGCCTAAACCTGAACATAAAAGACCGTTACATCATCAAATAAATCTTGTTTTAAAATTTCAATCACTTTAATAGATGGATCAAACCATCCATTAGGTTCCCAATTCCCTGTAGGGTGACCCACCACTTAGTTTTAATATTCGGGGCATTGAATTTTTAAATCTAACATTTAATTTAAACTGTGGCCCACTTACAAACTAAAATAATCTATTTATTTATTTTATTTTATCGAAGCTCTATGAGTGCTGAGTGGATGAATGACTAGGCATGACCCACAATAACGGTTTAGAGGAAAATAAAATAAGATAATGGTAATATATAAACAAATGATAGTAATAATATTATAGTAATAGTATTCAACATCCTGAATGCATGTTAGGTCACCTATTCCCTAACTCAACCATTGATTTTCAACTAAGTGGTCCTTTTAGGACCATTTTAACCATTGATACTCAAATTTAAAATGATCCAACCATTAAATCGACAAAAATCCATCATTAGAAGTAGAAACTTAAGAGTATGGCCCACCTAAGCTTTGGATCAACCTGGTCTTTGGTCAAAGACCTTAAGTGGGCCCTCCAAAGTAAATGGATGGAGTGGATTTGGAAAATACATCATGATGGGCCCCACATTAGTGCACGTGTGCACGTGGGATACGTGCACTCGCTGTGCTCGGGTCCTGGAAGTTCAGTCAACATGGGTTGACCCGAACTTCCCTTAAAAAGGGAGGATTTTCCTCTCTCTCTCTCTCTCTCTCTCTCTCTCTCTCTCTCTCTCTCTCTCTCCGTTTCCGCCCGCACCCCTGACGAAATGACTGAACCCATCTGTTTCGATCGGTGACCCACCATCTGGCCTTGTTAGGACGATCTAAACCGTCCATCAGATTCAGAGCGTGGCTCTGACCAAAACCAAGGAAATTTTGTATGGTTCAACACTTGTGCATGCGCACAATCCTTTCTGCAAGCGAGTCCTACAAACACAACCTTTCCAAAAATGGAAACCTGCCGCTGTCAGCTTGGCAATCCGCGTGCGCTCCTCACCCCCGATTTCGGTCGTTCAATCCTGAGCAATCCTAGCCGTTGATACCATGTCATTAGGGCTTTGCAAGCAAAAGATTAAAAGAGCTAGCCATTTCTTCCTCCCTTCGAACCCACCGGCCTAGCCTCCTCCAAGCTTCAATGAAGCTCGTCTAAAAGCTTCTTAGGGTCCAAACGGACCGTCCGCAAGAAGTAGATGGAAGGAAGAAGCATCCTTTTCAAATGCGCCATTAATAGCAGGTCGTCTTCTCCACCGTTCAAAATCGAGTCGAGATCGGTTCAGGCGTGCCATCTTCAGCCTCTCACCATATGGAGACGTCCTTGGTGTTGGAAGAAGGAGATGAAAAGAAAATGGAAGAAGATAGAAGGAGGTAGGGAGTAGAGAGAGAAGAAAACGATGGAAAGAAAGAGAGGATCGGGTTTTCACTGCTGTGCAGCCGAGACTCGTCTCAGCAGTAGCTGCAACCAGCAACCCCAGTTCAATAGACCTTCCAGCCAACAAGAAGACGCTGGTCCTTTGCAAGTCTAGAAGGAAGAAAGAAAAAGAAAAGAAGAAACAGACAGCTGCTGCCCGTTGCCATTGCACCACACCCGAACTCGCGCAGAAAATAGTGGGGAAAGTGATGCTTACCGTTGAAACCTTCCTAAGGTCCACCATGATATTTATTTGAGATCCAACCTGTTCACAATATAACATAGACATTAAAGAAGGGAAAACACAAATACCAGCTAGATCGAGAACTTTTGTGGCCCTTAGAAGTTTTTAATGATGGGTGTCACCCTCTCCACTGTTTTTTGTGGTGGGGTCCATTCCAGCTTTGGATCTGACTCATTCTTTGGCTCATGTCATAAAATAATCTCTCCAAATGGATGGACGATGTGGATACAAAACATACTTCATGGTGGGACCCTAAGAATGAGTCAAGATCCAAAGCTAGAATGGACTCCACCACAAAAAACAGTGGAGAGGGTGACGCCTAAGGGCTACAAAAGTTCTCGATCGAGCTGATATTTGTGTTTTCCCTTCTTTAATATTTATGTTATATTGTGAACACGTTGGATCTCAAATAAATATCATGGTCGACCTTAGGAAGGTTTCAACGGTAGGCGTCACTCTCCTCACTGTTTTCTGTGGTGAGGTCCACTCCAGTTTTGGATCTGCCTCATTCTTTTGATCATGCCCTAAAATGATCTCTCCAAATAGATGTGTGGTATGGATACAACACATATCATGGTGGGGTCCACATAACTTAGTGACGTGATTTGAGTAGCTTATGACTCCTTATCCACTTATGACTCCTTCCAAATGTATAGGAATGGAGAGCATTAAATAAGAAAAAAAAAATAGTTTAAATGAGGAGAGAAAAAAAAGGAGGGAAAATGTTTACAAAGGATCACTAAAGAAGGTGTACACACATGATATACTTAGGTGATGAGCAATGTATCTTGCAAATTCGGTCCATTAATTGGATAGGGTCCATTGTAAGTATATGGGAAGAAATATATATATATATATATATATATATATATATATATATATATATATATAATATATATATATATTTTATATATAATATATATATTAGCATGATATCATCTATAAGAAAAGTGAACGGTTAGAAATCTACTTTAATAGTCCAGGTTCAAGTTACATGTGTGGTTTTATTGGTGATGACAATTTACTAACTTTCAGTACATAAAATTTCATTAGCGTGCTCTATTTGATAAATGACTTGGATCTATGACACATAATTCCTAGCATACTAATGTAAAACTCACTGTCATATATCCTCACATGTGGTGCATTACAATGAAAATAAAAATTTTGACATTTAATGCACAGCTAGTTGGACCAAAACTAACGGTGGACCTAGTTGTGTTGAGCATCTGTTATATATATATATATATGAGTAATGCTCACACACAACTACTTTTGGACAAATCAAATTGATCCAACTAGCTATTTTTTAAATGGCAAAAAAATATTTTTCGATCCCAAGTAATATACTACATGTGAGGATCTGTAGCATCAAGTTTTACATAAGTATGATAGAAATTATATGTCAAAGATTTGGTCTATCCATTAAATAGGGCCTACTAATTATACTTTATCTGCTAAAATTTAATAAACGATCATCATCATTGAAGCCACATATATAAGTGGAATATATATGGCTAAAATGAATTTCTAATAGCTTCATTTTCTTGTAAATAAATATCATACCATTAATCATTAAAAATAATAATTTATGTCCTTCACATGTTTAAAAGAAATCCTGACCAGATTTCTTATACATTTACTGCACCTAACAAATACGTTACATGTACTAATGTTAATAAATGCTCTCGTGTGGAGAGAGGCTGCACAAGGTTACCTTGCAAAAGGAGTACCCAGCTTAGGTGGGCCTCAATGTGGTGTTAAAGTAAATCCACCCCAACCATCAGGTGAGTCACCCTCTGTTTGATCCAAGGCCAAAAAATCTGCCCATCTTTATTTCAGATGGGCCACACATATTGGAAAAATTTTATCAAAAAATCTTACCCTCTACACTGTTCCCTAAATGTGACCCACTTGAATCACACGTGAGCTTCATTTTTTAGCATTTAAGCCAATCTTTTGGTTTCACATATAATGGGTGTAATAGATTTTACATACACATTATAGTGGGCCCTATAAAAATCGAGGGTGGACGTCTCTCTTCCAACTATTTTCCTTTGTGTGCCTTAAATTAATAACATATTATCCTGATTTTTTCGCTACTATCTTACCATAGTATTACACATATAATAGTTGGATTTGATTACACATCTAATGGTCGGATTGATTACACATATAATGTTCGGATTTGATCTCACATATACATCAACGCTGGCCATCCCACACCGGTTCCCAGAAAATATACTATTTCCAAGGAATGACCGATACCTTTTGGAATGCGTACCACATGGCATGCGCGTTTATAAATGGCAAAGATCTGCGTGCCTAAATGATGTATTTGTTTTATCCATACAATCCATCCGTTTTCTCATATTACTTGAAGGCATGGCCCAAAACTGAGGCTGATCCAAAGCCAAGTTAACCCCACCAAAAGAAACGACGGGAACAATGATGCTCTGCGTTGACACCTTCCTGAGGCCCACCATGATCTTTATTTGTCATCCAACCTATTCATAAAGCTAAACAGACCTGAATGAAGAAGGGAAAATACAAATATCAACTTGATATAAAACTTATGTAAACCCAAGAAGTTTTCGAAGGTAGGCCTTCAATCTTGACTTTTCTCGTGATGTGGTCCACTTGGGCATTGGATCTGCCTCATTTTTTAAATCATACCTGAAATGATTTGAAAATATGTATGGACGGCATGGATAAAATGTATAAATCATGTTGGGACTGATTTAAAGTCCCTTGATATATCAAGGGAAAATACAAATATCAGCTTCATCCAAAACTTTACGTGAAACCCAATAAGGTTTTGAAGGTAGGCCTTCAATCTCTACTTTTCTTGTGGTGTGGTTTAATTGAGTGTTGGATCTGCCTCATTTTTTGAATCATACCTAGAATGATTTGAAAATATGCATGGACGCATGGATAAAACGTATGAATCATGTTGGGACTGATTTAAAGTCCCTTTATATAACATGGGTGATCCACTTGATGGTGGAAGTAGATTTCAAATTAATGAAATCG
Source organism: Magnolia officinalis (assembly GCA_021015155.1). Taxonomy (NCBI): domain Eukaryota; kingdom Viridiplantae; phylum Streptophyta; class Magnoliopsida; order Magnoliales; family Magnoliaceae; genus Magnolia; species Magnolia officinalis. The sequence goes on from JAJHSJ010000015.1 coordinate 53,370,968, forward strand.
GTTACTCAGTATGCTCTAATGGAACTGAGTAAACTCTGTTGAGCCCATCGTGAATGTATCTAGTCTATCCACGCCGTCCATCAATTTTTCCATCTTATTTTAGGTGTTGAGACCAAAATTTAAGCATAACCAAAGATCAAGTAGACCATACCATAGGAAACAGTTGGAATAATGATTTCCACTGTTGATACCTTTATAGGGCCCACAGTGATGTTTTTTCTCATCCAACCTGTTCATAAGATCACACAAACATGGATTAAGGGAAAACACAAATACAAGCTTGATTCAAAACTTCTGTGGCCCCCAAGAAATTTTCGATGGTAGATGTTTAATTCACACGGTTTCCTGTGGTGTGGTCCAATTGAGGTTTGGATATACTTCATTTTTAGGCTCAAGATATAAAATTATCCAGTAAAATTGATGGATGGAGTGGATAAAATATATAAACTCAGTACGCTTAGGGCTGGTTTGGCCGGGCGGATTTGAACGGATTGGATGGTATTGGAAGGGATTGGAAGTTAAATCCCGGATTGAAGTTAATCCCGGGATTGGCCGGGAGTGCCAAACAGACTGGGTGATTTGATCCCGGGATATAGCAATCCCATGGATCTTAAGACAATCCACTGACAACACCATCATTACCTTTAAATCCCATCCAATCCACCCTAATCCATTTAAAATTGCTGGGACGTGTTTGGTTTGAGGGATTGGAGGGGATGGGAAAGTTTAATACCGGGATTGGTCGGGTATACCAATCAGACTCGATATAGCAATCCCGGGATATAGCAATCCCATGGATCTTAAGGCAATCCACTGACAACACCATCATTGCCTTGAAATCCATGCCATTCACCCCTAATACCATTCAATCCCTTCCAATCCACCCATCCAAACGGGCCCTTAGGTATTGAGTTACTCAGTACGCAATCCGCTTCCCAAATTAACGCCGTAGCAGGTCCATCTAAATGACCAACCTTCGCGACTTATTGAGTGGTGCCACAGCGCGGACAACCACCCTCCTATTTTTACATGCCCACCATGATGTGTAAGTAAGATTCACTCCAATCATCAGATGCGTAATCCCGTTATGGGCCTAGAGCCAAAAATCATGTTAACCTTTAATTCAATTCAGCCACAACAATGTTTCGTAATCCCATCATGGGCTAGAGCCAAAAATCATGTTAACCTTTAATTCAATTCAGCCACAGCAATGGAAACATTGGGAGAGACGTCCACCCTTGATTTTTACCAAGCTCAACATAACAAGCACGTGAAACCCACTCCAACCATTAAGATGACACTAAAAATCTATGCCTAATGTCCAAAAATCAGGGGCATACGTGATTCATGTTGGCCAAACCAATGAAAATAGTTTGGAGGGTGAGTTTTCCTTATACACTGTTTTCAATCATGTGGTACCCTTGAACCATAGATAAGGCTGATTTTTTAATCCACGGTTCTAATATAAGGTGACTCACCTTATGGTTGGGTTGGATTTCATTTCACTTTTAACTCTATCGTGGGGCTGCCACGGCTGGCTACTTTTCCTCTTAGAATAACTTTTTTTGTCTTGGTATTAAATAACATTAATTAGTTCTTGAATTAATCAACTAGTTGGGAATTAATCAACTAGTTGGACCAAAATGCATTGTCCAACTAGTTGTGTGTGAGCATCTCTCTATATATATTCTAGGGCTGTTCACAAGTCAAGCTAGCTCGAAAAGCTCGCTCGACTCGGCTCGAGTCAGCTTAAATTGACTCAGCTTGAATGGCCGATTCGAATCGAGCCAAGCTAATTATTTGAAGCTCGAGTTGAGTTCAAGCCAAGTTTGATCAGGTGGCATTTCAACTCAACTCGACTCGAAGCTCGAACTCGAGCTTGACTCAGCTCGATTAATAAATATATTAAATTATATATATATATATATATATATATATATATATATATGGAAAAGGTGCCCTCACGGGTCCGTCCCATGAGGTCGGCCCCACTGTGATGCGTTTCGAACATCTACCCCATCAGTCAGATGCACCATTCCATCATGGGCCTAGGTCCCAAAAATCAAGTCAATCCGTGACTTGTGTGGGCCACACCACATACAGAAGTGGAGAGGGGCCGTACACCATTAAAACATTCATAACCATTTTTGAGGGTCCATCGAGATGTGGTTTGCAAATCCAGCCCATCCATTATGTGTGTCCCACTTGGATGAGGGTTCAGACCAAGTTTCAGCAGCATTCAAAACTCAGGTGGGCCCCACCAAGTGCTTTTATATGTTTTTGGCATGTCTTCACATGCTTTTAGATGGTATGGCCCACCTGAGTTGCTAATACGGCTGATTTTTGGGATATCCCATAATTTAAAAGGGACCCATCAAATGCACGGTGTTGATGGTCGACATGCATCACGGTGGGGGCCCACACAGCTCAAGCTCAGGGAGCTTATAGTGAGCCCCCCCCCCCCCCACACACACACACACACACACACACACACACCACACACACATATATATATATATATATATATATATATATATATATATATATAAAAGTCGGCGGGACCTAATCAACAAGTAAGATGTCAAGTAACCATTATTGAGTACTACTGTTTTCCATGGTGTGGTCCACCTAAGATTTATATATACTTTATTTTTGGGATAATGATTTAAAATTATCTTTCAAAGTTAATGGACGGCGTGGATAGAACACATAAATCATAGTGGGGTACAATAGCACCGACTACAAGCCACCTGGCTGGTGGCGGCGACACTAGCCAAACCGCGTCGGCGGGGCCGACAGAAAGCTGCCACGTTAAGACAGTACCGACCTCGGTGCTGTGTTCTACATAAATACACCCAAATCGGAGTAGTCTGAGAAGAAGGAAAGAAAGAAGACATCTGTTTCGACGGGTGGTTGAGATGGGTCCGAACAGAACTTCCCTCTTTCTCGAAGTCCTACTTGCAATTTTGATCCCTCCTTTGGGTGTTTGCCTCAGGCATGGCTGCTGCAGCGTACGCTCTCTCTCTCTCTCTCTCTCTCATCTACTACACAGTTTTGAAAATGTCTGGGTCCATCGTGATGTGTGCATCCAATCCGTCCATCTTGAAAATGTCTGGGTCCATCGTGATGTGTGCATCCAATCCGTCCATCGTGTTGTCCACCTCATGTTTTTCTTAGATCCCGAAGATGAAATCGAATTGCATACTGAGTTACTCAGTACACTTTTATCGTACTGAGTAAACTCAGTTGGGATTACCGTGAATGTGCGTGGATTATCCACGCCGTCCATCCGTTTTACAGCTCATTTTAGTGGTTGAGACGAAAATTGAAGCATGCCCAAAGCTCAAGTGGACCACACCACAGGAAACAGTGGGAATAATGACTTCCACAGTTGAAACCTTGGTAGGGCCCACAGTGATGTTTATTTGTCATCCAACCTGTTCATAATATCACACAGACATGGATGAAGGGAAAACACAAATAACAGATTGATACAAAACTTCTGTGGCCCCAAAGATATTTTCGTCGGTAGAATTTCAATTCACACTGTTTCCCTTGGTGAGGTCCACCTGAGATTTGGATATACTTCTTTTTTGGGATAGAGCCCTAAAATTATCTTTTAAAATGGATGAACGGAGTGGATAAAAGATTTAAATCATGGTAGACCCCACAGAGTTTACTCAGTACGCAATCCGCGTCCCCCACAGATCAGGTTGACCCAAAACTCAGGTGGGCCGCATCATGCAAAATCATTCCTTAATCAAGTGGTATGGTTCACCTGAGCTTTGGAATGGTCTGATTTTTGTCGTGTTTGTTCATCCCAGTGGGGTGCGTCTTCTGAATGGATTGGATGGCATACACAAGACTCGGCGGGTCGTGGAAACAATCTAGAAGGTTTTTTGATGGCGGGTGTCCACCTCCAAACCGTTTGTTGTGGTGTGGCCCACCTGAATTTTGGATCGCCGATTTTCAGCTGCCGGTGAGAACACGAGTGGTGCACCTGATGGATGGATTGGATGTCATGAACACATCACAGAGGGCCCCACATGTCTGAGTTGTAGGTTAAAGCTCAACCTACAAGGACATAAGCGTCTTTTTGATAATTGATATCTACACCCACTCTAATTGATAGATACACCCTTTCTTTCTTATTTTTGTAATGCAATTGTACAAATCTGCGCTGTTGACATACCAAAACTAGTGTTCTGTGTCTATTAATTAGTGTGGGTTTAAATTACAGGTCCCAATTTTTAATTTTTTTTTCTATAATTACAATTTTCTCTTTTCCAGTGTGAATTCTTAATCTGCTTGATCCTGACTTTATTGGGCTATATTCCTGGGATCATCTACGCCATCTATGTGATCGTCGCAATAGATCGGGACAGATACCGTGATGAATATTATAATTATCAGCCAGTCTATGCAGCATAGCTATGGCCCACTTCTCTTTGTTCCTTGTTTGAAATGGTTTGTTTCTTTCTCACTTCTATTATGCAAATGAGTGGATTTTAAGTGTTTTCTATTTCCCATATATGGTCATGGAACAATGATTGGCTGCAAACCCTATAGCCCATGTGGGCCGACCTATGATCACCAGCAATGGTTCGATAGAATGGTCCAATGTGGATTAGAAATGGCCTCCAATTCCCATGATCTGATTACAAGCTTGTGCCATTCATCTTTGTATATATTAGGATGTGTGATCTGTGGTGGGCCCTTCAATGTTATTGTTTTTGGATTGAATCTTTTAGATCATGTGCAGTCTATCAGTCCTATTGGACACATATGTTTTTATATTTGTTAGATTTTATTGGTGCAAGTCTATATTAAGCAGCAGGGATACACTATGAGATGATTAAGGAGATGTTGTGTGATGATCACTTGTACGGTGGGCTTTAGATTAATTTCGATGTGTGGATTGCAAGGTTTGAAGTTTCTTCTGAAAATAGTATGTATCACCCGATACATACCGATATTGATCATGAACTGCACAATTGTATTGGCCCTGGCCCGTTTTGGTGTGAAACAGGCTGATGTAGGACAATATCAGTGGTGAACGATATGATATGATATGGTACCTGATACACTGATTTAAAACCTTGTGGGTTGAGCCCACATGCTGTGAGACCTACAAGCGATTGGTCGATTTCACCCGTTTGTTGTGTGAGCTTACTTGTCTCGTAGATGACCCTAGTGTTCTTTGTTGGTCAGATTATGATGAGGTGGCACTATTTTAGTGTGCATTTTGAAGGTCATGGCTAATGGATTCGACGAGGTTAAATGTACTATAGGAAAGTGGCTAAGTTTAGATATGTGTAAAGGGTCTAGATTCAATAAGACAGTTCGATTTTCACTGCTAATATTTGTAGAAAATATTTATATATTAAAAATGGTTTTAATCGATCTTGCAAAAAGAAAATTTGTTTGCTATCAAAATTAGATGAATATGTATTTGAATAGATCTATTGGGAGTCGTGTGCAAGCATAGACAAGATCAATTAGTCTCTTGCTCGTTAGATGAGCTGGTAGAGAACATTGTTGGAACTATAACAATGGAAAGGGAAATATACGAATATAATGAAACGGAATAAAGGAACACCACACTTGTACTGGAGATTTGTGATGGCGGCAATAGCACAATCGACGATGATCTAAAATAGTCGTTGGGTCGAGGCGCATATATGGTTGCTATCTTTGAGATAGTTCGCACCCCTTGGTATGCTGAACCGGTGTAGAAGGTCGTCGACGTGCCATCACCTAGGATAAAACGCCTCAGCAAATGGTACTCTACAATGTGCATTGGCTGCGAGAATCCCAACACCAATAACACAGTAGCAACACCACATTGTTTTTTATGTCGAAAGGAGATTTGAAAAAGAAAAAGAATAATAGATAGAAGAAAAAGGAATTTCAAATTTCGATGTGTAAAAACCATATCCTTAAGTTGCTTTATAAAATACAATTAGCCCCGTTACGAAAAGTCCTGTTGAGAGAAACCGTCGCGATGTTTTAGAAGCGCCACGAGTTAAGAGACTCGTTTCTCAAGATGGAAACAACCTAATCAAGTGGGCCATATCTAATGATCATGATAAAATAGAGAATAAAAAAAGTTTGTAAATCTGGTCAAAACCAAGCTCATCAAGACTCAACTTAAGGAGGTCCATGCAAGCAAATCGGGGTTAGATTCCCTCCCCGCGTGCAAGTACATGGAGGTGTGCACGTGCGGGCATGTTTGGTTAAAGGTTTTTGGGCCAGGTTTCTCCAATGGGCTGAGCCTATGAGTGCATACAGGCTTGGTCATAACTTAACACATTTCACAAGAGTTTATGGAAGACAATGGCTTAAAAAACCATTTACAACTCCCATTTTATCTGATGTGGGATTAAAGGTTTTCACAAAAAGACAAAACCAAGACAGGATCAATCATGGTTTGCAACACCATCCTGTTCGGGATCCCTTGACACAAAAAAATAAAAAGAAAACCCCTTAAAATACAAAAACAATAGATATTCTAGAAAAAAAAAAAGAAAAACAGATATTTCTCAAAATCACAAAAAACCAGAAACTCTTCAAAAATAAAAAACAATAGAAAACTTCACAAACAACAATGTGCCAAGCACACCACACACAACACCAGGGTTTGAGGTCGACTTGTATGATTTCGATCTAGAGTTAGACTTTGAACACATGGGTTTGGATGAAGCCCAAGATGAGGGAAATGACGATTCAACTCTCGAACTAGAGGATTACCTCAAAAGGTTCGAAACAAAGGCCAATGTTGTGGCGGACGATTTCGAAGTTGTAAACTTGGGATCGTCGGAACTCCCTAAAGAAGTACGCACCGGTAGATCTTTGCCTCTGGAATACGAGCAGAGAATGATGGAGTTCTTGAAGCCGAGGTTATCCAACTTTGCTTTCTCTTATGAAGACATGCAGGGGATCGATGAAGAACTGGTGGTACACCACTTGCCAACAAAGCCGGAAATGAAGCCTGTCAAGCAGAAGCTCTGAAAAATGAAGCCAGAATGGGCCTTGAAGGTCCGTGATGAAGTCATCAAGCAATATAATGCGGGGTTCTTAGTAATCTCCAACTACCCGAAATGGCTCGCAAATATCGTACCAGTTCCAAAGAAGGACGACAAAGTTAAGATGTGTATCGACTGTAAGGACCTCAACAAAGCAAGTCTTAAAGACGATTTTCCTCTACCTCATATCGACACACTGGTAGATAATACTGCTGGACACAAGATCTTCTCATTATGGACGGCTTCTCCGGTTACAATCAAATCAAGATGGCCGTTGAAGACCGTGAGAAGACATCTTTCATCACACCGTTGGGAACTTTCTGCTATCGGGTGATGCCCTTTGGGTTGAAGAATACGGGAGCTACATATTAGCGAGCCATGACTGCCTTGTTCCACGACATGATAAACAAATGGAAGTCTATGTGGATGACATGATCATCAAATCTCTCACGATTAAAGGACATTTTGAAGACCTCAAAAAGCTCTTCGACAGGCGGGAAAAGTTCAAGCTCCGCCTCAACCTGCAAAAACGCATCTTCGGTGCAACTAGGGGTAAACTGCTAGGCTTCATCGTCAGCGAAGATGACATCCGGGTGGACGAGACCAAGACTAAAACAATCATCGAGATGCCGTCTCCAAGAACTGAGAAGGAAATTTGAGGTTTCCTCGGGCGATTCATCGGATAGCTCGCACCCATCTATATGCCCATATTCAAGCTTCTAAGGAAGAACTCGCTAAAGGAATGGAACGACGACTGTTAAACGATCTTCAACAAGATCAAGAAGTGCTTGCTAAACCCTTCAGTGCTCATGCCGCCTACACCAGGTAGGCCACTGCTGCTATATATTTCTGTCGCGGCAGAAGTAATCGGATGCGTCCTCGGCCAACATTATGCTAGAGGAAGAAAGGAGTAAACGATCTATTATTTAAGCCAAAAGTTCACTAGCTATGAATCCAAATATTATAGCTTAGAGAAAGCGTGCCTTGCCTTGGTCCAAACGACACAACGACTACGACAATACATGATCGCCCACCCGATCCTTCTGCTCGCTCGCATAGACTCATTAAAGTACTTGTTCGAAAAATCAGCATTAACGGGTAGGATCGCAAAATGACAACTGCTGCTTTCCGAGTTCGACATCATCTATGTCACTTAGAAAGCGATCAAGGGGCAATCACTGACTGACCATTTAGCAGCACGCTCCCTGCTGATTATTAACCACTGAAGACCTTCTTCCCTAACGAGGACATCCTCCTTATTGAGGGAGAAGAAGAAAGAAATGCAGGAGAGTGGACACTCTTCTTTGACGGAGCCGCGAACTCAAAAGGGAGTGGGGTAGGAGCAATACTCTACTCACCCGACAACGTCCCAATCCCCATCTCCAGACGGTTGGCATTCCAATGCACCAACAATGTAGTTGAATATGAAGCTTCTATCGCCGGTCTAAGAGAAGCCATCATCCTCAACGTAAAAAGGTTACGGGTCTTTGGAGACTCACAACTCATCATCAATAAGATGAATGACGATTGGAAAACTAAAGATGAAAAGCTGATCCCTTATCATGTTTATCTGGAGAATCTGACCGAGGAGTTCGAAGAAATCTCTTTCTCCTACCATGCCCCGAGCTAAGAATTAGTTCACGGACGCCCTGACCACCCTTGCCTCGATGCTGGAGATCCCTAGAGGAATTGCTGAATGAGAACTCACTGTAGAACTCCAGGAAGAACCCGCGTTTTGCTTATAGATTGACGAAGTCGAAACCCCTCCGAGCAATCAGCCATGGTACACAGACATCAGAGAATATCTCAAACATCAAAAGTACTTGGAAGGGGCGGCGGCCGATCGTCGCACTATTCAACGGCTAGCGGCCTAGTTCACGATCATCGGGGGCATCCTCTACAAGCAATCCTTCAATCAAGTCCTCATCTGCTGCGTGGATGAAACAAAAGTAACTCAAATCATGTCAGAAATCCACGAAGGACTATGCGACCCACACATGAACGGACATATGATGGCAAAAAAGATCCCACGACTTGGTTATTATTGGCAAACGATGGAGACAAATCGCTACGAACACATCAGGAAGTTCTTCAAACGTCAGGAAGTACTTCAAATGACAACACCATGGCCCTTCTCTATATGGGGACTTGACATCATCGGAAAAGTCAACCCCAAAGCTTCAAACGGGCATGAATACATCCTAGTGGAAGTAGATTACTTCACCAAATGGATAGAGGGAACATCCTACACTATCATCGCAACATCTCACATGGTAAAGTTCATGAAGAACAATATCATCAGTCAATACGGGATCCCTCAGGCTATCATTATAGACAACGGGATTTCGTTCATCGATAAAAGGATGAGTGATTTCCTCGACAAGTTGAAGATCCAGCATCATCGATCAAGCCCCTACTGCCCTCAAATGAATGGTGGGGTCGAAGCCGCAAACAAGACTATCATTCGGATACTAGAGAAAATGGTCAAGAGATATCGCGACTGGTCGAAAATGCTTCTATACGCACTCTGGGCTTATCGGATGTCTGTACGGTCTGCTACAGGCGCAATTCCGTACAAACTCATGTACGGAATGGAAGCAGTATTACCAGTCGAGATCGAAATCCCATCACTCCGAATATTGTTGGAAAGCGAAGTCGAGGAAGGCGAGTGGCAACAAGCAAAATATGATCAGCCGCATCTGGCAGATGAAAAGCGTATGCATGCGCTAAGCCACTCGCAATGTTATCAAAGAAGATCGCACGAGCCTACAACAAGAGGGTCTGGAAGAGGAGCTTCAAAGTCGGCGATATAGTCATGAAGCGTATCTTACCGCCGCACTTGCTAAACCCAAGAGGAAAGTTCAAACCCTCGTGGGATGGACCGCTGATCATTCGGGAGGTACTCCTAGGACGCGCCCTTCGGCTCACCAATCTGAGAGGAGAGGATCTTCCCGAGCCCATCAACGCTGACAACGTGAAAATCTATCACGGGTAACTACTCCTAACTTTGTTAATGATTACAATCGCAAAGCTGAGATTAAAAAAAAAAAAAAAAAGACCAAAAAAGAGCACCCATCATTTCTCTCACAAAAAAAAAAGAAAAGAAAAGAAAAGGACAAACTAAAAAAGAAAGCAAAAATGGAGAAGAAATAAGGTCATCCCACTTTTCTAAATAACCCGACCAATAGCTTATGATTGTGATCAAAGACGAAGGCTGGAAGGTAACTAGTCAGCTAGCCATGAAGGAAATCTCTCTCCCCGGACACTTCAAAAAAGAAAACAAAAAAAAAAAGAAAAAAAAAAAGAGAGAAAAACATGCCTAAGCAAGAAGGGCGAGTTGAAAACCCAAAATGACGTCTTGAGTAAAAACAACGGGCATGTAGTGGACTTGGTGAAAACTTGAAAAGGGGCCATGGGTAAAAAAAACACAAGCTGGCAAGGGGTAGGCAAGAACAAAAACCTGGGACATAGCGAAAATTCGAAAGGACGCTACGTGCAAAAATGACGGGAAAGCCAGTCGTAGTGAAAACCTGAAAAGACGCTATGGGCAAAAATGACAAGAAATAAAATGAAAAAAAAAAACAAAAGTGCAGGTATAGAGGAAGCCGAGGCAACGAGCAAAGCGAAGAGACGCAAGGAGAAGATAAACTCCGGATCAGAATTCTGTAAGACTCTGCCGAAGTCTAAGGGGCATGATCCTAATATGCGCTACTATCAGGGAACCGAGATCCCTAGTACACAACTCAAACTACCGAACTCAACATGGGCTGGGCCCAATATTTTGATCTCAATCATCTAAAGTACAAATCCAAACATAAGCAAACACTGACAAAGTTGTGGCACAAACAAAAATTTTTTTCTTACCTTTTGTATACAAGTACATGGTTTCTTTTACTTTACAAAAAAAGAAAAAAAAAGAAAAAGAAAAATATACATGCACAGGACAAGCAGGTAGCGAGATCAAGGATCGCTAGGTAAGCCTCTGTTCCATCCCTCATGCATCGACAACCTCTGCTAAGTCTATCCACCTCCATGCGTAGGCAGAAGACTTCGTCCCTCTCCAGACAGCGCGATGCGATCATGCTTTCATCATATCATCGCCCCACCGCCAGACGATGGGCCATATCCTCGCAGGTGTGACGGAGCATTGAAAGCTCGGAGATAAGGCGACCGTGCGTGGCTAACAGAAATGACGGGTCAATGAAGGGCTTCTCCTCAAACGCCTCAAAGGAGGCATCGACCCCTGAGGAAGACGAAGCAGAATCCCCGATAATGTCTTAATCATTCGCATCATCAGTCAAGTGTCAGCCGAGAACCTGACGATAAAGTGAGTACTGCTCTTCCACCCATCTCCAGTATGGCACCGTCACCAGAGTAAGAGCCCAGGACTCAAATTCCAGAGCCGCCACATCTAAACAGCCCTGCCACGAAGCCCAAACTCGCTGATAAAGAGTTGGCATGTGTGAAGGAAGGGGAGCATGCTCGAATCCCGAAAAGGCGAAATCAGGGATGTCCCGCCAAAAGCCGAACTGCTGAAGAAACCGCATGAGATGATAAGAGCAGTACCCTCGAAAGCCCAGCAGCAGCAGAGGAGTACGAGCCACACTGCAGATCAACGACACACGGAAAAGCCACGGAGCCTCCCAGCTTACTTCCCATCCACGGAGCTGAGAGAACATGCGACAATAAAAGGACTCTGTAGCCTCACCACCTAGAGGGAGTCCATCCAGCAGCAAGGATAGCACATCGACGCGATGGGAGTCCGACCATGAAAGGAATGGGGTCATGTACAAGTGCTCCCACAGCCATACCTAAGGAGGAGCATAACCAAACATGAGAGATGCATAGACGAAAAAGCGAAAAAGAAAAAGGGATGGACCAGAAGATACTTGAAGAAATGAGCAACAACATCTAAGGATGCGAGTTTGCCCGAGTGAACACTCGGACAAACCCAAGTAGAGCTCCGCCAGCACCACTGAGACGATGCTTCAACGAGCAAGGACACAGCGGAAGGCGTCAAATAAAACTGCCAAAGATGACCACCGCCATCCCGAAAAGAGGAGCTTTGCCAAAACGCAAAAGATCAGTGCGTTCAAGCACTGGAGTTGGCAGTCGGATCCCTTGCACCCTCGAGCAGTCGAACATCGATCATATAGCAGCTCGAGGTAAAACTCATCAGCTCTGCCATCCGCAGTGGGAAAAGCAGCTGAAAACTCGAACCACGACTCTAAATCAGAAGGGCGAACCGGCTGAGGTGAAGGGATGTATGACTCCAGAGTTAGAGAGAGTCCAGACAAGCGGGCGAACTCCTCCAAAGATGGAACCAAGTCCAGGTCATTGAAGGAGAATAAGTTCAGCGTCGGAACCCAATCGTAACATGTAGCACTCAACAGTCGCCAATGCAGGCGAACCGGTGGAAATGGAGGACCTCCCTGAAGGCCCATCGAAAAGCCCATTCAAAGGCCCACATACCAAGGCCCATCATTCAAAAGCCTATATATCAAAGCCCACATATCAAGGCCCACCTCAAAAGTCTAAAATTCAAGGCCCATTGCTCTAGGCCCATGTCAATATGGCCATTGTCCAAATCCACATATCAAGGCCACCTCGAAAGTCCAAATTTCAAGGCCCATTACTTAAGGCCCATGTCCCTAAGCCCATTGTCCAAAGCCCATGTCCCTAAGCCCAAAGCACATTTTAAGGTCCATTGTCCAAGGCCCACATGTCCAAGAGAAGGCCTATGTTTCTAAGTCCATGATCCGAGGCCCACTTGAGAAATCCAATCCATACATATAGCCAAAAATCAAGCCAAAGAGTGCGATCCACTCCACAAATGATGACCCACTGTCAAGATCCATGCTATTGGGAGATCCAAGTGGACCTCGAATCATCCATCCTGGCCCACCATTCTACGATCCAGATCATCTTCTCTCCAAAAAAAAGAAGAAGCAAACAAAAAAAAATGGCCATAAGAGTGGGGCTCCTTTCTTATCATATCCCACTCAATCAAAATTACAAAAATACATCTGTCATATCAAAATAAAAATTTCCAGCAAGATCCCACGGCTAGAATTTCGGGCAATGTTGTCTAAAGTCCCGATCACATCTCTCCCATGTCCAATAGAAAAATCCAAGGCCACATGTGAGCATTTCAAACACTCCACAAGCACGGATACCCAAAATCTAGCAAACACACAGACAAGAAGATCAATCCAGCGAACAAACAACCACCTTGAAGAAAAATGGAGAAGTGGAGCAAGGAGTTGCAATTGATGAAAGATTAAACAACCAAAGCTTCTGGGGAGCAAAAATGGTGTCCCTGGATAGAATGGATGAAGAGAAGAAATAAGGAGGGGAGCACTACGCTCGGACCAGCGCTAGTGCCCAACCATTGGGCAAACTGGTGTCAGGAGGTAGTTAGACTGCCGCTCGCCGCTCGACGTGCGTGGGACAGCATGCATGTCCCTCTTGAGTTGATGGGACGATCGGAAAATACCTTGGATCAATGGATAATGGCTGAAAAAGGAGAGGAAAAGAATCTTCTCATGAGAAGACCTAATATCTAGCGAGATATTGCAAAATCTCGTGAGAAATTGGGAATCTTAATAAAATGAAATGATAAATTACAGAAAAATATAAAAAAGAGAAAAAGAAAAGAAAAGAAAATAAATCATGGTTAAAGCCCCATTAATCCACTAATGGAGGCAACACGACGGCTTGATATTTATTCTGCACAAATAAAAACCGAACGACAACGCCTTCTCGCGAGATCGGATGGATATTTTTAAAAATCTCAAAAAATATCTCCGATAAACACCGTTAGCCCCATTAACCCATTAGTGGAGGCAATTCGACTGTTTGATGTTTATTTAACTTGTGCAAATAAAAAACGAACGATGACGCCCACCCATGAGATCGAACGGATATTTTCAAAAAATTCAAAAATATTTTCAATAAAATCCCTAAGGAACGTAGTTCCAAAGAAGATAACTTTCAAACAAAAATTTCAAAAATGCACGCGGCGCGCAGTACACTGAAGAATCTTCCATATTCTCCAGTTGCGGCTAGTGCAAACAGCAAAATAAGATTCAGTCTTTTTCAGTCTCCACGGAGGACGATCAAATTTGTATATGATACAAGTACGATTGGCCCGATCTCCATATGTGGACAGTCGTACGAATCGAATGCAAGCGATAATGATTTGATCTTCCCCCGGAAAGAATGATCAAACTCAAAGTGAAGACGATCCGTTGTAACCAAAATATCATAATCAGTAGACTGCATGACAAAAGATTACCCGCACATACCTAGTCCGAGATATTTGAAAAGTTTGATCGAGTCCAAGTCGGCGTAGTGAGTTCCTCGTAAGGCCGCATCAACGCATAGGGCAGCTAACCACTTTGACGATCAAACAGAACAAATACTCATAGGGTGATTACGTAGCAAAGGAAACGACAGATCCAAACAGTACGAGAATCCTCTTAAAGTCGCATCAACGCGCAGGGGCCCTACTTTTCTGACTTACCCCTTAATGCTATTAACGATCTGACGTGAAAGAGTTGTGATTCGTGGCCCGTAATGCCGCAGAACGCGTAGGAAAAATCACAATGTTTTTCTCAACCCTAATAATATGTGCGAGTCATCTCTTTTCCAAACAGTCAACTGACAACGATATAATGACATGCAACAAATTTGAACCACTACCTTTTCTGACCAGAAGGGTGGGGTGTCCACTTGCTTTGGCACTCGGTTGCTTGCAGCCTCGGTCAAAGAGAGGCATCTGTAGACACCCCACCCAGGCTAGTATCTTGAGAAGGCAAAGACAACCGACAAACCCTGACCAAACCCTAACCTAAACCCAGCCTGAACCAAACCTTAACCTAAACCCAGCCTGAACCAAACCCAACCTAAACCCAACCTGAACCCTAAACCTAGCCTAAAACCCAGCCTGAACCCTAACCCAAACCTAGCCTAGCTCAAACCCTAACCCTAGCTTAAACCCTAATCCAAACCTTGACTACCACCCAAGCCAATGCCTACATGTAAATCAGTACAATCCCCCAAAAATACACCCAACCATTTTGAGCCAAACTTTCGAAAGCATACTTTGGGCCGAGCCAAAACACCGAAGCAAGCCCACTGATCAAAGCCCAGAGGGAACACCAGCCCGGGCGGTAGTCGGACTACCACGGGCGGTAATCCAATTGTCGCTCCTTATCCGGCAGGTGTCCCCTCTGAGCACACAGCTGTCCCCATCCCAAAGTAACTTTCATGTGGAATTACCGCTGAAGTTCATCATATTTACCCTTTTACCTAACCCTAAGAGCCTATAAGAGCATGCCACATGTTATTCCTCTCTCCTCAACCAATCCTAAGCTGCCATGTCAACTTTTATCCTTCACAAACCCAACAATTACCAAAATGTCATCACAAAAGGATATAAATAACCTTCACCTCTCCTTATTTCACACAACAACTATCTCATTCCAAAATTTTTAAGTGAGGGTGAGGGAGAGAGGAAGAGAGTGAGGGTGTGAGAAGGAGCTCCAAGCCTCCAAGATCCGATCTTTTAGCTACCCTTAGCCTCCTCCAAGTCATCTCAATCCCACGGTCTAGCCTAAATTGGTCATGGTGTATTACATGTTCCAGCCATCTCAAGAGCAAGCCAAAGATTATCTTTCTAGTTAAGCATTCATCATATCATCTTCTCTCTTCTCAACCCCCTTGCTACTCTAAATCGCTAGCGGACGTATGCTCTGTGACTTGTCGTACATCGGATTTTGTCACATCAGACACTCATAGTGATCTAGTCTGTTTTTCTTTATTATTACATTAGCATCATTATATCCACCTTTATAGACCCATCTTCGGACGTATACTCTGTGGCTTGCCGGAATTCTGGATCTTGCTACATCAGAAATCCGTGTGTGCCTAGTCCTACCCCGACCACATCATCCCTTGAGATTTCTTACCACACAAAGTAGAGACCATACATTTGTACGAGTAAAGAGGGTGCCTAACACCTTCCCTCTTTGTAACCAAGGTCCCTTACTCGAAATCCCGGATTGCAGACCAGGAGTCAATTTAAAGCAAGAAAGTAATCAGATTTTCTAGCTTTACATAATCTGGAGGTTCTAGCCGATTGCGGGATTTTGATATTAAGTGGCTAGTGGCGACTCCAAACTTACATCAATCAAATCACCCCTACAAAACAAAACATAATCGCTCAAAGCGTGGGTGCCGATTTCCCAGTGTTCACACACATCTCTCCATTTCCACGGTTAAGATTAGAAGCAGGCTTCATCTGAAATACCCCAAAAACCACTTTGAATAAGAATGCCTTCGGGTGATTGAAGGGGTTCATGAATCCCTACTAACCCTAAGCTTTGTGGTTTGTGCTATGTCCACTCCATCTATGCATCCAATATTTATCCATTTCATATATATATATTATATTATATATATATATATATTAAGGACACCTAATACTCAAGTAGGCCACATCTTAGGAAACAATTGGAAATAAACCCCCCCGGGATGCAGTTTGGCTAGTGATGCTGCCATTAGCTAGTAGGAGGATGGTGTTCGGTGCTCTGTGAGCTCCGCCATGGTGTGTCTTTTATCCACGTCGTCCATCCATTTTTCCACAGTAGTTTAGGACTTGATCCAAAAAATGAGGTGAATCTGAATCTCAAGTGAACCTCACCAAAGGAAAACAATAGTGGTTGAATGTCCACCATTAAAAATCTCCTAGGGCCCCCTATAATGTTTATTTGACATCCAACTTGTCAATTAGGTCACATGGACCATGGTGAAGGGAACAAACAAATATCAGCTTGATCCAAAACTTTTGTGGCCTAATAAGTTTTTAATGGTGCGCGTTCAATCAACCCGGTCTCCCTCCCGTGATGTTGTCCACTTGAGATTTGGATCTACCTCATTATAAGGCTCATACATAAAATGATATGTAAAAATAGATGGAGAGCATGAATGAAGCATATATATCATGGTGGGACCCATGGGTGACCGACCACTAGCCATTGGCTTGTATAAGGGTCACTAGTTAATCCACGTCCCCATTGACACCTCTTGAGGCCCAAAAAAGTCATAATTAGGATTTTCTTCTCTCTCTCTCTCTCTCTCTTTTTTTTAAAAAAATTATTTTTAAATTCATCTAAGTGGGAATATATGAATGGTTTGAATGAAGTATAAACATCATGGTGGGCCATGATGGTCTCAATGGTGAGCATTTCTATCCCACTGGTAGTGTGGCCCACTTGAGTTATGGATCTTGGACGTGGATGATCCATGGATCCTCCTAGGTGTGTGGGATCCTTGATCGTGGTGCCCACTATGATGTATGTGCCTTATATCCACACGGCCCATCCATTTTGAGAACTCATTTTAGGTCATGATCCTAAAAGTGAAGTAGATTCAAATTTCAAGTGGACCACAATACAAGAAACAGTGGTAATTGACCATTAAAAACTTCTTGTGGACCACAAAAGTTTTAGATGAAGTTGATATTTGTGTAATCTCTTCATCTATGTCTGTGACCTTGTCGATAATTTGGATGATAAATAAACATTCTAATGGCCTCATGAAGTTTTTAATGGTGGTGATTCAATTATGATTGTTTTTTGCGGCACGTTCAACCTAAAATTTGGATTTGCTTCATTTTTGAGATCATGACCTAAAATGAACTGTCAAAATGGATAGACGGTGTGGATGTAAGGCACATACATCACAGTGGCGGCCCTCAGCTTATTGGAGAGCATAACTAAAAAAGGGAAGACCCAAACGTCATAATATTTCTAAAGCCGTGCAAGCTCATCTGATCAACTTCAGATGACTTATGCACTGAAAATTCTGTTGATCGGACAATGAGATCATCCGATCAACTGAATTTACCTTTCAACGGCTACAAATCAGGATGCTATAATGTTTTCCATAGTTTAACGTTTTTGATAATATCCCATCCAAAGTGGGACCCACAAGTTGTTTGACAGTTTGGATTGTATATGTCCGAAGCGGATTGGCTAATGTACCACACACCAGCTATATAGCTGATTTAGGTACGTGTCGTGTGATTAGGAAGCGGATTGGCTGGTGTACACAGCAGCTAATAGCTGCTGTAGGTACGTGTTGTGCGAAGACGAGCACTGATGCTCCTCGAGCTCTGAGTTGTACGAATGGATTAAAGGATATCAAAGTTACATGGCCCAGGGTGATGTATATATTATATCTACACCGGTAAATTTGTAGAGATTAATTTAGAGTATGATCCAAAAAAATGAATCATATCCAAAGATCATACACCATAAATAGTAGAGGAGAAGATAATGATTTTCACCGTTGAAAAATTGTAGGACCCACCATAATGTTTATTTTACATCCACTCTTTTCATAAGGTCACAAATACTTGAATGAGAGTAAAAACAAATTTCATATTGATTCAAAACTTCTCCTACCCTAAAAAGGGTTTCAATGGTAGACATTCAATCTTCTACTGATTTTTTCAGTGTGGTCCACTTGATAATAAGATCAAAATGGCTGGACGGTTTGAATATAACACGTACCTCATGATCAGACTCATGGAATTTGCTGACATCAATATACTTCCGTGCGAATACGAGCATTGACGCTCCTTGAGCTCTGAGTTGTACGAACGGTTCAAAGGAGATCAAAGTTACATGGCCTTACAATGATGTATTTATTATATCCACATGTTCATCTATTTTGGAGATCGTTTTAGAGTAATATATAAAAATTTAATCATATCGAAAGATCAACTGGACCACACCACAAATAGCAGTGGAGATAATGATTTTCACTGTTAAAAATTTCGTAGGGCCCAACATAACGTTTATTTTCCATCTAATTTGTTCATAACGTCACAAAAACCTAAATGAAGAGGAAAACAATTTTCATACGGATCCAAATCTTCTGTGAACCCCAAAAGGATTTCAATGGCAGAGGTTCAATCCCTCATTGCTTTTTTCATTGTGGTCCATTTGACCGTTAGATCTATTTTATGTTTTGTCTCAAGCCTTAAGACGAGCTATAAAAATGGATGGACGGTTTGGACGGTTTGGATATAACAAATATATCATGATGGGATCCATATAACTTACTTACGTCAATACATCAACTACATAGCTGCTGTGTGGTGCAATGGCGCATTTATCAATGGTTCTTGATATTCTGCCTGCATGTCGAATTAGTAGACAATTATGTTAGTTTTACACGATTTAAAAAATGGCATTGACTGGCCCTCCTCACATGTCAAGCTTATTTACAAAGATCCAGGCCACCCAAATTATGTGTCCCATTGAGAAATGACCATATCTCCAAAACCATACTAATCAATAAATCCTTACCATCATCTTAATGACTATCAGATTGATAGTTAAAAGTAATCTGTTGAGTGGTCCAAATTTAAGTGGGAGAAGTAGATGATTTTTTTAATCCTGCTCCATCTACGGTTGGATCAGAAGTTGAACGGTCCGGATTTCCGTAAGTATGCCATGTGTACGGGCAATAATCTCCACCATTTTTGGAGCGAGTTTGGATCTCGTACAACTGTTTGTAGCATAAGCTTATCCTACAAATCAACGTATACGGCCCACCAGGACATTTTAGCAGCATGAGCATCCATTCCGTTCATCATGTGCACCCCCTGATGCTTTCTTGTCACCTTTGACTGCATCTAATTCCATAATAATGGTGGCCACACCGTAGGGAAACAGTTGGGACAGGGAAGCCCATCATTAAAAAACCTTCCAGATTGCTTTGGGTATGCCTCATGGTCTAAAGTCATCTATAAAAATAGATGGACGGTGTGGATTTGGAAGCGGATTGGCTGATGTATGGTGGATCTAGCTGGTGCACTGACATCACTAAGTTATGTGGGTCCCATCATGAGGTATTATATCCCAACCGTCTTTACATTTGGCGATCTGGCTAAACCTTAAAAATAAGAGAGATCCAAAGATCAAGTGAACTACTGCAAAAAGGTAGTGGGGATTGATCCTCCATCATTAAAACCCTTTTGGGGTCACAAAAGTTTTGCATCAACATCATATTCGGTTTTTTTTCTTTATTTAGGTTTTTTTTTGTAATTTTTGAACTTTTTAAATTTATATTTAAATTTTAAATCTTATGAACAAATTGGAATGAAAATAAATGTCATGGTGGGCCTTATAAATGTTTTACCGGTGAGAATCATTATCCCACTCTACTTGTAGTGTGGTCCACTTAAGCTTTGCATATAAATCATTTTTAAATTCATGCTCTAAAATATTCTTGGAAAATGGATGAATGATTTAGATATAATAAATACATCATTTTGGGAGGCATTTAACTTTGATCTCCTTTGAACCGTTTGTGCAACCGGACCTCGCGAAGCAGCAGCGCTCGTCTTTGCACAACACGTACCCACACCAGCCACATGGATGGTGTGTGGACGGTGGTACACCAGCTAATCCCGCTTCTTGTCGGTATGTATAACGTATTGATTCAAATCTCAAGTGAACTGCACAATGTTTGATTGAACGCCAACTGTTAAAACCTTTTCAAGGAACAGAAGTTTTGTATTGTATGTATGTTTCTCTTCATCCAAGTCTGTATGACTCAATCTGTTATAAATATATTGATTTTAATATATATTATAATAAAGTATTTGAAAAAATGTTTGAAAAAACACGTTTTTCAAGATTTTGGGAATAGTCCCACATGGGAAAGAGAAGAGAAAGAAATCGGGTTTAAATGAAAACAGCGGAGTATTATAATATTTACCTTGGTAGTCCGTGGACTATTGACCTTGCGTGTTCCAGTGCGAAGCACTGGACACCCGCGCGCGAGCGCTCGCGCACGGGCACGGGCACGGTCTCGGTCTCGGTCTCGGTCTCGGTCTCGTCTCGGTGCGAGGGCGTGGGCATGTGAGGCAGTGTGGCTGTAGAGGGCGCTAGTGGCGCACTTTGCACTTCGAGTCGCGGTGCGACTAGTGGCTAAGGCAGATGGTTGGACGAAAATCAAGTGGACTGAATGAGAGTCCCTCTGATTATATAGAGGCTGGAAATATAGCTGTTGCACAAATGTATAACAGCTATGGTTTAATTACAGAAACTGTTGCTAACAGTCATAAAACGGCTAGCCCAACAGCTATAAAATGGCTAGTCAGCTCTCTCACAACAGCCATATAACGGCTAGTTTCCAACAACCATATAACGGCTAATTTTCTCCAACAGCTAGAAAACGGTCATGGAATTTAATTCCCTGGACCATTAACCCCAGCCATCATAGCCTATAAAAAGAGGGTCTAGATGGGTTCCCAAACCATCTCAACTCACTCCAGCAAATCCATACGAATTTCTAGCAACAAAGCAAGGCTTGAACCTTAGCTTGAAGAATAGACCAGAGGTGTGGTCTAGGACTGTTCAACTGAACCAGTAGCTGACGAATTGAACTGACCAGTGCAGTGGTCAAATACCTTTTTTTTTCTCTTCTTCTCTTTCTTTTGGGATTTTTCTTTTATATTGTATATTGCCAGATAGTGTGTAAAGAGTTCCATTTGGTGGGCCTTCGTGTTTGCTGAACGCAGACCCACACCAGGCTTGTCGTCCTAGAAGCAATTTGCCTGTAACCTATCAGCATACTCAATTTACTTGAGTAGGGGCAAATAACGCTTTAAGGACAGCGTTTCAGACGTGCTTCAGCCTGTCCTTAGTTCTGATCGTAGTGATTTTTGGTTTCCATATTATACAGATATTACATTAATCTGTATAAAATTCTCAACACAATCAACAAGTTAGATATAAAATAACCATTACGCCTAGGAGGTTTTTAACTGTGGACATTCAATCACTAGTGTTTTCCAATGGTGTGATCTACTTAAAATATATATATACCTTATTTTAGGAATCATGATCTAAAATTATCTTTCTAAATGGACGGACGGCGCGGATAAAACACACACATCATGGTGGGTCCAATTAGCACCGACCACTAGCCACCTGGCAGGTGGCGGCGTCACTAGCCAAACCGCGTCGGTGGGGCCGACAGAAATTTGCCACGTTAAGACAGTACCGACCTCGGTGCTGTGTTCTACATAAATATCCCCAAACCGGAACCGCCTGAGAATAAAGAAAGAAAGAAAGAAGAAGACTTTACGTTGCTTGGGTGGATGAGATGGGTCCGGACAGAACTTCCCTCTTTCTGGAAGTCCTACTTGCAATTTTGATCCCTCCTTTGGGTGTCTGTCTCAGGCATGGCTGCTGCAGCGTACGCTCTCTCTCTCTCTCTCTCTGATTTACTACACAGTTTTGTTAATGTCTGGATCCATCGTGATGTGTGCATCCAACCGTCCGTCGTGTTTTCCACCTCATGTTTTTCTTAAATCCCAAAGATCAGGTTGACCCAAAACTCAGGTGGGCCGCATCATGCAAAATCATTTCTTAATCAAGTGGTATGGTCCACCTGAACTTTGGAATGGTCTGATTTTTGTCGTGTTTGTTCATCCCAGTGGGGTGCGTCTTCTGAATGGATTGGATGGCATACACAAGACTCGGCGGGTCGTGGAAACAATCTAGAAGGTTTTTGATGGCGGGTGTCCACATCCAAACCGTTTGTTGTGGTGTGGCCCACCTGAATTTTGGAACGCCGATTTTCAGGCGCCGGTGAGAACACGAGTGGTGCACCTGATGGATGGATTGGATGTCATGAACACATCACAGAGGGCCCCACATGTCTGAGTTGTGGTTAAAGCTCAACCTACAAAGACATAAGCGTCTTTTTGATAATTGATATCTACACCCACTCTAATTGATAGATACACCTTTCTTTCTTATTTTTGTAATGCAATTGTACAAATCTGCGCTGTTGACATACCAAAACTAGTGTTCTGTGTCTATTAATTAGTGTGGGTTTAAATTACAGGTCCCAATTTTTAATTTTTGATTTTCTATAATTTCAATTTTCTCTTTTCCAGTGTGAATTCTTAATCTGCTTGATCCTGACTTTGTTGGGCTATATTCCTGGGATCATCTACGCCATTTATGCAATCGTTGTCATCGATCGGGACAGATACCGTGATGAATATCATCAGCCAATCTATGCAGCATAGCTATGGCCCACTTCTCTTTTTTCCTTGTTTGAAATGGTTTGTTTCTTTCTCACTTCTATTATGCAAATGAGTGGATTTTAAGTGTTTTCTATTTCCGATTTATGGTCATGGAACAATGATTGGCTGACATATGATCACCCGAAACGGTTAGATAGAATGGTCCAATGTGGATTAGAAATGGCCTCCAATTCCCATGATTATAAGCTTGTGCCATTCATCTTTGTATGTGGTCATTTCATTGGGGTTATTTTAGGATGTGTGATCTGTGGTGGGCCCTTCAATTTCATTGTTTTTGGATTGAATCTTTTAGATCATGTGCAACCTATCAGTCCTATTGGACACATATGTTTTATATTTGTTAGATTTTATTGGTTATGTGGATGGATATGTTTGCATGTAATTGCATCATGCATTTTCTCTGGTAATGTATAAACGTTATTCTTGGTTCGGTCGATACTACGATAGTGTTTCCAATTATAGTAGTCAATGTAAAGGTTAGGTCCGCCTCTTGCATGGTGTATACATTGTGCAGGTGTGCACAATAGAAGTAGTGTGTCATGAGATGCAAGTACATGAGAGATGTACCTCCGCCTTCGTCCATGAGGAGATTAGGATGAGATATCATCAAGATCAGCACGATCAGTACCGTACCTAGCCTGATGGTGCAAGTCTATATTAAGCAGCGGGGATACACTATGAGATGATTAAGGAGATCTTGTGTGATGATCACTTGTACGGTGAGCTTTAGATTAATTTTGATGTGTGGATTGCAAAGTTTGAAGTTTCTTCTGAAAATAATATGTATCACCCGATACATACCGATATTGCCCATGAACTGTACAATTGTATTGGCCGTTTTGGTGTGAAACAAGCCGATGTAGGGCAATATCGGTGGTGAACAATATGGTACCTGATACACTGATTTAAAACCTTACGGGTTGAGCCCACATGCTGCGAGACCTACAAGCGATTGAGCTTACTTGTCTCGTGGATGACCCTAGTATTCTTTGTATTCTTCACCATGTTGGTTAGATTATGATGAGTTGGCACTATTTTAGTGTGCATTTTGAAGGTCATGGCTAATGGATTCGATGAGGTTAAATGTATGCTAGGAAAGTGGCTAAGTTTAGTTTAGCCATATAGGCGTGTTAGAGGAACACCATAGATGGGATTTCATGGTTGTTTGGATATGTGTAAAGGAGGGTCTAGATTCAATAGACAGTTTGATTTTCACTTCTAATATTTTTAGAAAATATTTATATATTAAAAATGGTTTTAATCGATCTCGCAGAAAGAAAATCTTTTTGCTATCAAAATTAGATGAATATGTATTTAAATAGATCTATTGGGAGTTGTGTGCAAGCATAGACAAGATCAATCGGTCTCTTGCTCGTTAGATGAGCTGGTAGAGACAACATTGTTGGAACTATAGCAATGGAAAGGGAAATATATGAATATAATGAAACGGAATAAAGGAACCCCACATTTGCACTGGAGATTTGTGATGGCGGCAATAGCACAATCGACGATAATCTGAAATAGTCGTTGGGTCAAGCCGCATACATGGTTGCTATCTTTGAGATAGTTCGCGCCCCTTGGTATGCTAAACCGATGCAGAAGGTCATCGACGCGGTATCACCCATCATAAAATGCCTCAGCAAATGGTACTCTATAACGTGCATTGGCTGCGAGAATCCCAACACCAATACCACATAGTAGCAACACCACCTTGTTTATTTAAGTCTAAAGGAGAAAAATTCGATTTGAAACAAAAAGAGAATAATAGATGGAAGAAAAATGAATTTCAATTTTTGATGTGTAAAAATCGTAACCCTAAGCTGCTTTATAAAATGCAATTAGCCTTGTTACAAAAGTCCTGTTGAGAGAAACCGTCGCGGTGTTTTAGATGCGCCACGAGTTAAGAGATGTGTTTCTCAAGATGGAAACAACCTAATAAAGTGGGCCATATTTAATGGTCATGATAAAATAGAGAATAAAAAACAGGTTTGTAAATTTGGGCAAAACCAAGCTCATAAAGACTCAAACTCAAGGAGGTTCATCCAAGCCAATCGGGGTTCGATTCCCTCCCTGCGTACGAGTACATGGAGTTGTGCATGTGCGGGCACGTTTGGTTAAAGGCTTTCGGGCCAGGTTTCTCCACCGGACTAGGCCTATGCGTGCATACAGGCTTGGTCATAACTTAAACACATTTCACAAGAGTTTACGAAAGGCAAATACTTAAAAAACCATTTACAACTCCCATTTTATCTGATGTGGGATTAAAGGTTTTCACAAAAAGACAGAACCAAAGTAAAAATGCTTTTGCTTTTCCATAATTTTTCCTTGTATTTTTGAAATATACATAACAAAATATTCTTTGTATTTTTGAAATATACATAATAATCCCCCACTTATTTCAAATAATACAAAATTGGAAACTACTGTGCATAAATGACAATGAAAAAAATGTCTTGAACCTCACTTAGTGAATCATGTTTAGACTACAAGAAATTAGTGAAATAAGTCTTGAACTAGATTTCTTTTAAAGTAGACCGTACATGAAACACGCATAGTTTTTAAGGTGTTTAGAGCTGCACGTTATATCCTAGTTTCATTAGTGCTCTAGAGAATTAGCCCAATTCTCATAGGAAACGACCCCACTTCCACACTTATATAGGTGAGTTCATCAAGGGTGTCTCTATAACATTCATTACCCCACATTAAAACAAGGCTATAAACTTATTAAGGGATTCACCAAAGCTTAATATTTTATAGAGATTCTGTGTTTAGAGCTGCACGTTACGACCATGTGCAGTATCCCGGTTTCATAAGCGCTATAGAGAATTAGCCCAATTCTCATAGGAAACGGCCCCACTTCCACACTCATATAGGTGAGTTCATCAAGGGTGTTTCTATAACATCCATTATCCCACATTAAAATAATGCCTTAAACTTATTAAGGGATTCACCGAACCATAATATTTTATAGAGATTCGCGTTACTAACACCATAAAGAGGGATAGAGAAATAATTTCTCCTAAAATTTAATGCAGTTCAACCCAAGAATCATGTGGAAACTTGTTTTTCATCTACGACTGCTTCATTCCAATAGGTAGCATCATGTGAGAATATATCCTCTTTGAATGTTATAGGATCACCTTCTAGATGAGCTAAAAACACTTGGAAATAAGGACCGACCGAAGTCCTTGACAATCCTTTGCTATTTACTTTTCCTAACATCAGGTTTAGACTTAAGATCATGTAAGTTTTTAGGGTGAGAGCATGAAGGTTCATATATATTTACAGAGGAGGAACCCCCACTGGATTGACCCTCATTGTTCTTTAGTTTATATGAAAAGACATTTTCATGAAACTTCACATCTCTAAATTCAATAATGATGTTTTCACTAATATATAGGAATCTAAGATTCATACCCTACAAGTACACATCTAGAAGTTCTAGATCTTAATTTAGGTCTTTGGGCCTAACATTTGCAAGGCACCTTCAAACTCTAAAATAATTTAGATTTGGTTTTCTACCCTTAACCCATATGGAATTATTTTAGATTTGGTTGTAGTCACTCTATTTAGGATATAACAAGTAGAATACAAGGCTCTGTTTAGGATATAACAAGTAGAATACAAGGCTTCTTCCAAAGCATGGCCATGATATTAGGTTCCTCGATAAAATTTGCTAGAGTTGTAGGTGTTGAGTTCCTCGGTCAACATGCTTACAGTAGGATATAATAAGCAGAACACAAGGAAAAGTAGAACTCAACAATATATCATTCATCATATTAATAAGAGTCATATTTTTACGTTTTATTACCCCATTCGGTTGAGGAAAGCAGGGAGCAATAATCTCATAAATTATATCATTCGACTCACAGAAATGATCAAAATATTTTGAAGTGTATTCGCCACTTCCATCACTTCTAAGGTAAAAGATTTTTCTATTTAATTGATTTTCTGTTTCATTTTTTAAAACTGTAATTTTGGAAAATACTTCATCTCAGATCTTAACAGATATACATATGTATTTCGGGAATGATCATCTATAAAGCTAATAAAATATTTCTCATCTCCCCTGGTAAGATTTTATTTAAGATCACATATATAAGTGTGAATGAATCCTAACAACTTAGAATTCCTTTCTACACCAGGAAAATGTTTTTTGGTTATCTTATACTGAGAACATGATTCACATTTTTCAAATTCATTAATTTCTAAACGAGGTATTACACCACTGGTATGCATATTTCTAATAGACTTAAAATTCACATGACTTAGTCTAACATGCCATAATGAAACAACGCACAACATGTAAGCAACAAAAGAAGCTTTATTCAATTCCATATTCAATTTAAACATATTATGACCATGATCAACATAACCTTTACCAACAAAGGAGCCATTCTTAGTTATTATGATTTGGTCCGACTTAATAACCTGCCTCAGACCTGCTTTGTTTAAAAGATAATATGAAATAAGGTTCTTTAACATATCTGGCACGTGAAGAACATTAACCAGTTTAATGGTCTTCCCAGAGGTGAACACAAGTTCAACCTTTTCTTGTCCAATAACATTTGTTGTGACAACATTTTTGATTTGGACTTTTTTACCCAAAGGAACCTCCTCAGAACTCTTAAACCAGGTGTGATCACCCGTGTTGATCCACCAATTGTCACATGGTTCTATGCGAACCATGTTGACTCCCGTAAGCATAGCGATGATATTAGGTTCCTCGGTCAAATTTGCTTAAGGTGCAGGTGCAGGGTCCTTTTTTTGTTTATAACACTCTTTTGCAAAGTGACATGGTTTGTGACACACATATCCACCATATGATTTATTCTGGTCGCTATTTTTCTAATTCTTAGCCTTGGGTTTGGGTTTCCTTTTGAACTCATTTTGGTCAGTTTCAGATTATTAGGTTTGGGGTTTACTTTGTGTTGGTTTTGGTTATGTTTTTCATTAATCATAAAGACCTTAGATACATCACCTTTTTTCTCTTCTAATTTATCCTGGAGTCTCGCTTCTTCCTCAATCCGAAGACGAACAATCAGTTGCTGTATCATTAGCTTTTTGGTTTTATGTCGAAGGGAGTTCTTGAAATCTTTGCAAAGAGTTCGTCTAACTTGATTTCCTAGACATAATCTCATAGGTTTTGAGATTGAACTCATTTGCCTGGTGCACCACTAATCCTTGTGTATTTTAAAAATACAAAGAAAAGTTTGTTATGTGTATTTAAAAAATACAAAGAAAAGTTATGAAAAAGCAAAAGCATCTTTACTTTGATTTTGTCTTTTTGTGAAAACCTTTAGTCACACATTGGATAGAATGGGAGCTGTAAACGAAATTATGAGCCTTTGCTTTCCATAGACTCTTGTGAAATGTGTTAAGCTATGCCCAAACTTGTATGCGCGCGCAAGCTCGGCCCGGTGAGGAAACCTGGCCCGGAAAATTTTAACCGGCCGTGTTCGCACGTGCACCCCTCCGCATGCGCGTGTGTGGGGGGATTGGACCTTGAATGACTTGGATGAGCTTCTTTGAGTTGAGTCTTGATGGGTTTAGTTTTGCGAAGATTTACAAACCATTTTTTATTCTTGTTTTATTGTGACTGTTAGATGTGACCCACTTGATCAGGCCATTTCCAACTTGAGAAACATGCCTCTTAACTCGCGACGCATCTAAAATGTCGCGACGTTTTCTCTCAACGTGACTTTTCGTAATGGAGCTAATCACATTTTATGAAGGGGCTTAGGGTTAGGGTTTTTACACAATGAAAATTGAAATTCCATTTTCTTTCATCTATTGTTTTCTCTTTCTGTTTCAAATCGGGTTTTTCTCTTTTGGGCTTAAAGAAGAAAGGTAGTGTTATTGTTGTGTGGTATTAGTGTTGGGATTCTCGTAGTCAGTGCACACTGTAGAGTACCGCTTATTGGGGCGTTGTATCCTGGGAGATAACGTGTTGACAACCTTCTGCACCAATTCAACATACCGAGAGGTGCGAAGTATCTCAAAGATAGCGATCGTGTATGTGCCTCGACTCAGTGGCTATTTTAGATCATCGTTGATTGTGCTATTGCCGCCATCACAGATCTCCAGTGTAGATGTGGGGGTTCCTTTATTCTGTTTCATTATATTTATATATTTTTCGTTTCCATTGCTATAGTTCCAACATTTTTGAGATATCTGTGCCCCGTGGCTTTGAGAAATTTGAGTGACAAATCTGTCTGTCTTGAAAATTTTGATGATCAACACTTTGAGATGTGGAAGCAAAAATTATTTTTCTACCTTAATCAACCTTAAAGTTGCTTATGTCATCAATCAACCTCGGCTGTTGGGTCTTCTTGAACCAGAGCTGTTAGTGGTTCGTCAAAAATGAGATAAAGACGATTGTGCTATTGCCACCATCACAAATCTCTAGTGCAGGTGTGGGGTTCCTTTATTCTGTTTCATTATATTCATATATTTTCCATTTCCATTGCTATAGTTCTAACAAGCAAAGTGTGTGTAAGTGATCAGGGTTCAATCCCTGGCAGTGTTATATATTAAAAAAAGAAGGATGAGATCAATCATGCTCGATAAAAAGTGTGATTAGATCAATGGTCTAGAGATGGGGCATGCCGTTACTGGTCCACTTCGAGGTTTGTTGCGGAGTCAACCCCTTGGGAGGACTACAAGTCCTAGATGTCTTACATTCCAGATGGAAGGGATCGAAGGATTGAATTGATTTTCAAGTATGCACATAAGTGAGTACGGGAATTTGTACACCTTTGTACCGTGGGAGATGAGACTAAAAACCCTAGCCCTAATATTCCTATAAGAGAAATCCTAGAAGAGAGAGAATGTTCTCCATCTTTTTCCTTCATTTTCTATGGTAAAAAGAGAGATGTTGTCCATTGGTCTGAAAGTGCTAGAGCGCGTCTAGTTTTCTCTTCCCATTTTGTAGTTGAGTCTCAGCATCTCTAGCAGGTTTTCTTTCGTCTCCTTTGTGATCGAAGTGGGGTATCTTGAGATGTATGGTTATGCATCTGAGGTGACATTTTACTTTTGGGTATTCTTGCTTTTGCCTGTGCTTTTAGGATTAAGTTCTGTAATCATGTGTTATATATTCAGGTAGAAGTATCCAATCTGAAATGGTAATATCTCTGTTAGTTATCAAGCACTCAATTGCCACAAGTACAAGATCCAGACTGCTCATCTATCAGATTAAACTGTGGATGGGCCACACAACAAAAATCACACTAAGCAGAGCTGTCCTCAAAAGTCCTCCAATCAGGTTCTAGGATCATTGAAGTTTTCAACTGTGTGCATTTTGGGCTCTCTCTTATCTGCAGGACAATGTAGGGTTGTTGAATGCTAGATTACTAACCTAGATAGCATCAATGTCACTCTTTCTCTGTCTCTCTATATTAAGATAGTTTGTTTTGGAGAAATTATAAGGTCCTCATTCATCCTAACTCTTCAATCAATGGCCTAAAAGATAGGTGGTGGTGTTAAAACACAAGAATGGTACTAAAATGGGCATGGGTTGGAAGGCTAAGATCTCTTAGTCCAATGATTTTTGGGGCGTCATTCATCTTTAGTTGGGACTTCACTTGAAAATGATTTCATCTCGTTTTAGTTAACAGTAATTATTTATTAGAAATCACAGTTCATATAAATTTTGGGTTATCAAGATTACTTTTTAACGTTTACAAAAAAAATTATGGGTATCAAGATTACTGTTAACGCTTACAAAAATCTCTATACATTATTACTGTTAATTAAAATGAGGTGAACTCATTTTCAAGTGGCAACCAAACAGGACAAACGTATCTAAACAAGGATTTTCTTGCTTTTTCTTTAAAATTTTAAATTTCTCTTGTAAACGTCGGTCCTTGCTGGTAATCTGATGTCCATTCTTCTTGTGTCCAAGCAACTATTCTTATGGACTCTCTTTACTACTCTAGGTTCAAGTTCATTTCTATTGTAGGTACACATGACCTAAGGGGCTGTTTGGATTGGTGGAAATAGAAATGTAACTGAGAAAATGAAATTGATTTCCTCAGATGAGAGAGTCGACTTGAAAACTCCGACGAGTTTTGTCAGGTTTTTTGAGTCTTGAGTCTAGTTTCTCTTAAGTTGTGACTGAATCTGTGACCAGATTGTGTTTTTCTCGAGTCTTGGTAAAATTTGGTCGAGTCAACTCAGGCGAATCAAGTTTTTTTTTTTTTTTTTTTTTTTTTTTTTTTTTTTTTTTGAGTTTTTAAAGTATTTGTTATTGTGTTATTTATCTTAGGGGTCATTTGGATGCATGAAAATGACGCCTTAATGGAGAAACTTTCCATGGAAAGACTAAATTTACTCTGTTTGGCACAACCCAAGAATGTTGGAAATTCCTTCTCTGTGGATCCTCGCCTCTCTCCTCTCTCGCAGGTGGGGTAAAAAAAATGGGCCCCACCTAATGAATGTTTCAGATCTTGTACATGTGTGCAATGTTGGTGCAGGTTCTGTAATTTAATCAGGTCCACTTTGATCTTCCTCTTGAGAATGCCCCTTGTTTTTGGAAGAGTTTTGAGGACTTGTCATCCAAACATAAAACTAAATCTTTCCATGGAACTCAAAACCATGCATAGGTTAGACATAAGAGATGTTATCTGCCAAAAAAATAAAAACAAAATAAAAATAAATAAATGATACTCATTATTGGATCAACACATGGATTATTGGAATGTTAACATCCCACATTTCTTGTTTAAAAAAATTCTCCCATTGATGAGAGAAAAATCAGATTTCTTGGCCCATTACATGCTTACAAGGTACCTGCCTGATTAATGGACTAATATCTTATACGTGCATCACCTGAATGCATCACATGTGTACAACTCACATACAAGTCTCTCGTTAGCCAAACTCAAATTCCGCTCCTCGCTTGTAAACAAGCCTCTCTCTCTCTCTCTCTCTCTCTCTCTCTCTCTCTCTCTCTCTCTCTCTCTCTCAGAAATCCTAACATAAAATTTGAATGTTCCTCCATTCTTTTTCTCTAGTAGCTCGTGGTAAGGGTAACACCCACTAAGCAGTTACCTGGGTAATAGCTAATCCGCTCCCTAAGGTGGCCCCATCAATGAATGGTTTGGATTTTTTGGGCTGAACATTTGAATGGTCTAGCTTGCCCAAAAGAGGCACCACATTAAAATCTCTTAAAATTTGGGGATAAATGGTAAAAAAATAAAAATAAAAAATGAAAAAAGAGAGGTGAAAATACTTCCCTTCTTGGTCTTTCTTCGTCTTTTTCTTTCTTTATGTTAAGAACCTAACCAATATGGCAAAAGCCCTAGGGCTAATGGAACATGTAAAGTTAGGCTCTTAAAATGTTGGGATGGTAACATTCCACCATGCTCTGTAGTAGCTCACTGGACGGCACTCACTCTGGCCTCTATTCTAGGTAACTTTTTTCAGGGCATGGTGGCTATACTTTAGTTAACCAGGTAGCCTTTTCTACTTGGTGGTTACACTCTGATTGTTCATGTAGCCCTTTGTAGGCCATGGCGGCTTTCACTCTAGTTCTAGTCGCCCTTTTCGCAAGAGTCGTGACTCGAGTATAGGATGTGGTGTTGGCTCTGATACCAATTGTTAAGAACCTAATTAATATGTCAAAAGCCTTAGGATTGATGAAATATATAAAGTTAAGTAACCCTTGGAATCGTAGCAGTTTCTTTGAGATCCACGAGTGGGCGGACAATGAAAGAAAATGAAAGGGAGATTAAAAAACCATTGAGATTATATAAGTTAGATTAAAAAACCATTGGGATTATATAAGTTTCCACGGATGGGCATGGTGAAAGAAAATGAAAGGGAGATTCAAAAACCCTTGGGATTGTAATAGTTTCTCTTAGTCCCACGAATGGGCAGATATGGTGAAAGAAAATGAAAGGGAGATTCAAATCCCCTGCCTGGGTTTCTAGGTGGGTAGAGAGGTGAGAAAGAGAGGGATGAAGCTCCATAGGAATTTAATAGGATGGAGAGGGGGATGCTTCAAAGTGTTTAAGAGATCTGGTCCATTAGTCAACGAATTAGTTCGATCTGAGTTCGATTCAAGTTGGGGTTCGATCTGAGTCAAGTCGAGCTCGAACTCGTTCAAAATTTTTTCGAGCTCAAAAAATCAGCTCGAACTCGAACTTAGTTTTGAATCGAGCCTTTTCGAGTTGAGTCGAGTGAGCTAACTGAGCTAACTTGGTTTGTGTAGGGACCTACCTCTATTAGAGGAACCAAAATACTCTATAAAACAAATCGTAACGTGTAAAACACCCTAGCTCTGGGAACCCACCATGTTGAATATATAAAATTCACCGTCTATGAAGTTCTATCTTCAATTCTAGGCCATGGGCCAAAAAATTAGCCAATCCACAATTTTGGTGGACCACACCACAAGTCCAAATCGTGTAATTTGGATGGTGGATATTAAAAGAAAAGAAGGAAAAATCTTAAATTGGACTTATTTCAAACCTCTTTTAATCCTTTTCCTTCTTGGGCGGCCTGGCCTGGTCCAACCCTGTTAGGTGGGCAAGGGCCAAGACCTCGTAAGGACCTGGTTAGGGCTAGGGTCGGGCTAGGGTCAGGGCTTAAGGGAACATTGCTGGGCTTGGGACAATGGTATCCTGCTGTCACTTGGGTCAAACTTCTGGTGAGCCCTCATGTCCATGTGACATTAACACGTCTGCATCACACGTGTGCCAACGTGGCATGATAACTCCAAGATCCAATCCATCTGTTACAACGGCACGGCTATATTGATGCTTTAGCCCAAGAATCAGGTTGATCCGTTGGCTGGGCGGGCCACAGTTTGCAAAACAAATATACGACACTGAAAACCTTAGCTGAAGTTTTCTAACCCATCGACCTGTTTTCATTACTGCGGCCATATTTTGAGCGGACCAGATTTATTTTTGGGAAAACGAGTTGGAGAAACGTGATGGATGGATTGGATCTCGCACCTATGCGCAATGCTAGCACGTGTGGCTTGTACATAAGCTTAAGAGTTGTCTAGTCAGTCACCATGAATTTTTGTCCACAGCCCATCAATGCAGCAACCTGCCATATCAACGGTCTAGATTGCCATAAAGACGCCGGTTACCTACCACCCTGTTTCAGGCAGCCCCTATAATCAAAAGCTCTACGGGCTTACCATGAAGTCCATGTGACATCGATCTTGTCCATTCCTGCGCAGGTTCGTATTAAGACATGAGCCTACAAACGGTGAAGATCTAAAACTCAAGTGGGCCACATCACATGAAACAAACACCTACCATCGAACTCAAGTGGGCTACTGATGCAGGGATGAACTGAGGTCGATCACCGTCATTTTCAAGGATAACAACTTCGAATCCACGAAGCTTATCCCGACTCCTCACATAGACTTTTCAAATCCAGGTAAAAAAAAGCAAGAAAATGGAAATAATATTCTAAAAAATTCGTAAATTGATTGATGATTTGTTAGGGATTTGTGTTACTGAATCACACAGATATAGATCTAGGATAACAATCCAATAGCACCAAACAATCACAAGAGAAACAAAGATTTAACATGGAAAACTCTTGCAGGAAAAAACCACGGCACAAAGCGACATAATTTCACTATGAAAGCATAAATTACAAAGAGAAAAGACTTTCCCGATTCGAACAACCTTGAATCTCACCCTTGCTACACCCTTTATAAACCCTAAAACCCTTTAGGAACCATTGGAAATCTTTTAGAAAGCCTTAGCATTACTTATAAAAGCCCTAGGGACCCATATTTATAGTTTAGGAAACACCCCTTGCGCGCTTTCTAAAAATCGATTCAAATTTACAGTCTGCACAAAATCCGCTCAGTATCTGCGTAACCCTCGACTAGTCGAGCCAGATCCTCGACTGGTCGAGCGGCCCAGATCTCCAAAAAACACAGCATGCTGGACTTTGAGTCGAGCGAGCCTCGACTGGTCGAGCAGGCCTCTCGATTGGTCAGCAACGCGATGATTTACAAGATTTAAGACATCTTTTGCAACAATCTCCACCACGTCTTCAATCTTTAACCGCGTAGCTTCTTGGCTTATTCTCTTATATATGCATCACATCATATCTTCTCGTGCACACTCCGTCCTTCTTTTCCGCCATCGCCAAGCCCAGAGAAGTTGTACAAACTTGAACTTCTCTACAGAAACGATCTAGGTGAGCATGTCTATCGGATCAAAATCCACGTGCCTAACCACCTTTGCTCCTGTCTTCTCAAAAGAAAAGACGTAGTCTTCTTACCATCTCACTGCTACCAATATTGCTTGCCGGGGTACTTGCTCACAACGTTGATAGCCTGTGTGTAACGCCTTGAATTTCGGGGGTCGAGCAAAGCTCTACTCCCGAGATTCAACACATCACTTATGCAACATGGATAATGATCTTTAGATGTCGTCCATATCAATGCATTAAACATGAGTGAGATTATATTAAAATAGCATATCATACTCCAGAGATAATGTAATTAAGCAACGGAAGTCTGAAGCACAAGTATCTAAATATGAAAGTATTTCAAAAACTCTGGAGTATGAGTATGTAACCGGGCTGAATATATACATGTATTGTTTCAGAATAGAAAAAATATCGAAATGTAAAGCATTCAACTAATCCATAAGTCCCTGTAATCCCGTCGAATCAGCACGAGGTCTACATAGACCCGCCTGAGAGTTGAACGTAGGAGAATTCTTCCTCCTCATCCATGAAGTCCTGCTCCATCACATAGACTTCGCCATCACCTGCATCTAAACTAGAGTCTGGGTGGTGTTTTAAAACACCGTCCTAGGGTGGGAATGAGTGGCTAACTCAGTGGTACTATAAGGCAAAGGTTAACATGTTATCAATTCAATCAAGTAGTAATAATAAAGCGATACAACAATCACTCCTAACTACTCTTATTAATGTAGGGATGATATGCGGTAATGATGCATGCCCTCGTCTGCACTCCCTCAGCGACTTCATCAACCATTCGCGCATGACAAACTCCCCAAACGTGCGCTTTCTCGCCAAAGCACATGCAATGCGGTGCATAGTCGTGTTAGCCAAATTCTTAATTAGGCTTATTTATACAGCAGATTTGGGAAGCTAAGGTGCCTCCCTTTATATCATTTACCTAAAGCGGGGATCCATATAGGGTCATCAATCCTAGTTAATCACATACGTTAGGCAAGTTGTAGGGCATCACCCCTAATGAAAGCAGTGGATAGGTAAATTCAAGTGTTTATACTTGAGGTCACTACTGGGAGGCTCGTCACCTCAGCGTAGGTCGACAGCTCGAATACAGTGTCCCATACCACCGTATTCGGCTCATGAGTTTGGGTTGCTCATCGGTCACTACGAGGAGGCTCGTCACCCCAGCGTAGGCCGACAACTCGACCACGGTGTCCCATACCACCATGCCTGGCTCATGAGTCTTAGCGGATCGTGGTACCATGGTTGAAACGGGCTTTTACATTGGTAAGTGGTACTTTAGATTCAAGTAGTAGCGTCCATACATGGTAAACACACAATAGGCCAATTGGTTTATTAGACAAGTTCGATTGGTACGAGCGCACGCTGAATTTGTAACACCCCGTACTTTTCAGTACTCGGGTGTTACCAGGAAGACCAAATAATTCATTTTAATGAGATGTAATTGGATATATATATATATATATATATATATATATATATTATAATACAATGTAATTTTATAATTATTTGTAATGATACATATGTTACTCAAGTTATTTAAATTATGTATATTATTTAAACTATAAATAAAATAAATTTTATGCCACATTGACTAATTTACATTTTTAAATTTAACTATATATATTGTATTAATATATATATATATATATATATATATATATATATATATAATATATATATATATATATATATTATATATATATATAAAATATTTTTCCATACTAACATGTGCATATATAATCACAAAAATACATTATAAATACTAATGATTTTAAATAAATACTTATCTAATACTTGATGTATTATGCTAAACCAACATGTAAATGTATTTTTATTATATAATTAAAAATATTAATTACTAATATTTATTATAATGAATATATAAAAATATTGTGTTAAGTAATTATAATACACTTCGAATATTATTGATAATATTTATATATACATATAAGGAAAAAAAATACATATATGTATACATAATATTACAAATTAAATACTAATTGATAAATAATTATTAATATGAAATTGAAATAATACAATAAATGTATTATAAGTTGCGTATATACTTATAATATATACTATATCATATATTAATATAATTAGCATTACATGATATATTATTTTTATGCTAATGTTGAAACTAATGGACGGGCCAGATTTCACTTAAGGTCACCATGGGCTGCGCAAACTATTAATCAAGCATGAACTTGGCGTAAATGGCCCACCTAATTTAGGATCTGCCTCATTCCTTGGGTCGGGCTCTAATATGAGTTGACGAAGCAGATGAACGGAGTGGATCAGATTCACATACCACTGTGAGCCCCATACGAGGGTGAATGTGCACCACTTACAAGCGCACTCGTGGAGCACCAAGCCACTGGCACGGTCAGACAGGCGCTGACCCGTGCCCGTCCGAAAGAGGAAAGGATTTCCCTCCTTTCTTCTTTTTGTAAATTTTGTCAGGTGAACCGACAGAGTCATTCTCGGCGAATTTCGGCCCACTTACGTGATCGGTTTGATCAATCCAAACCGTCCATATTATACAAGACCCAAATACATCCCATACCAGCCCAATTTCACCTGTTGGATCGCATAGATGTGCACACAATATCAAGCACAATATAGATGCGTGCAGCTGGCACTTTCTGAAAATGAAAAAAAAAAAATCTGTTTTCCACACTGGCAATCCGCGTGGGTTGCCTCTACAACATCCCAACCCTCCGTTCCAATCCATCTCAACCTTTCGTTTTAGGATTTTAGCCCTGCCAAAGACCAAACAGTGGGCGGTTTTGCTGCGCCTGCTGTTTTCACTTCCCTCCCTGCCATGGCCTGAATCTAGGCCATTCAATCTTGATCCAACGGCCTAGGAGCATTAGGTTTCTCTATAAGGTGGAGGGGAAAATGCCTCTTTCCCATCCCTTGCAAAGAAAAACCGAAAAACCAGCTGCCATCTCCTACCATCAAACCCACCACCCAAACCGATTTGAAGCTTCAAAAATAATGGTTAGGAAGCATGCTGGGATTGAGTAGAATCGATCCCACGGAGCAAATCGAAGCCAGGTTCGTCGGACTTCAAAACGCCATTAACAGCTAGCTCGTCTTCTCCAACCAAGCCGAGCGCAACTCGGGCGCTGCTAGCCCAGTTCGTCTGCTGGAGTTGCAGTAGGAAAAAAAAAGAAGAAGAGGAAGAAAAGAAATAGAAACAAGAGAAAGGAGAGAGCAGGCAGAGGGAGAAAAAAAGAGGAAATGAGGAGGTGATGGGTGGTTGCTGTCCCAACCCAATCTAACCAGGTCGAGCGTAACCCAGTCGCTGACTGGTCCAGGTCGCTGGACGGTGCAGTGAGAGAGAAGGAAGAAGCAGGGAGAAAGAGAACGAGAGAGAGAGAGAGAGAGGGTGGTGCGGCTGTGCTGCCGCAACCGTCTGAGTCGGGTCAGGTCATGGGTCGAGTTGGGGATCCTTCCCTGACCTAAAAGGAAGAAGAAGAAAGTGGAGAGAAGGAGAGCAGGAGAAGAAGGCAAAGAAAGGAAGGAGAAGAAAGGAAGAAAAGAGAGAGAGAAGTCGTGATTCGGTCAGAATCGAGTCGACTCGGCTGAAACCGAGCCTGACTGGGCCAAGACGATCCTGGACCTGTTTTGGTGTGGATTTTGCTGAAGTCCCAGCTGGAGTGAAAGAAGGAAGAAAAGAAAGAAAAAGAGAAAAAGCAAGAAGAAGAAGAAGAAGAAGAAGAAAAGAGAGTGGTAGTTGAGTCAACTCACTGCCGAGTTGACTCGGTTGAAATCGAGTCGAGCCGTGTTGACAAGGTGAGACCACATTCTCCTCCTAAATTGAGATTGTTTCAATTGTCACTATTACTATTATTATCATTTTTAGGATTTTTAATTTTAGATATGATTAATCATTAGTAAATTTTCTCATACGGGTATTAGTTAATACATTATTAAATATAATGTTTTGCCTTGTCACCTTTAAAATATTATTATTAACGTTAGAACATACAAGTTATTTTCATCAAATGACTATTAGTATCACATTAGCTAAATGTTAAGTATATTATTAATATTAATAATTATTTTGAGATTATTAATATTATTATTCATCGTGGGTTGTATTAGATAATTTAATATAATAGTAGCATATTCCTAAAAATTAATAACCAATTCACTTGATTAATTTTATTCATCTAATTTCTTCCATTGATAGTATCATAAATGACCACACAAAATAGGGTTCAAATCCCATAACCAAAACCTGAAAATCTAGCATAAGTCTAAAACCCTATGGTGAAAACCCTAAGCCCTACACAAAACCCTAGACCTGGGTAATCCAACCGCTAGGTTAAGACCCTAAATAGTTGTAAGCTTGGGTCTAATTGTACAACTTTGCAATTGGTGGTAGGAATTGATTCCAAGGAAGCACTCACTTCTTAGCAATGGTGCAGGCGGTTCAAACATAAGGTGAGGACTCACCCTTTGAGCTTCCCACTTGATTTCATCAATCTAGATATAGATGATGGCATGATTCCCTTAACTGAGTTTCTTACTTTACATTCGAATATGCTAACTTGTGGTATAGTTAATTCATGTGTTGGAAGATAAACGTTTCTTTTAAATTGCAATATGCATGAATGGCTCGATGATAACATGTTGTCCTTTATTGTATACATATTAATTTATTTATATGCTACCACTTGTGCTTGAATGATGAACTGAATGGAACTTACCTTGGACTTGTGATCTTGCGGTCCACATTTGCCCTTTGTGGCTTGGATGTGTCATTGGTGCCCTTTGTGGCTTGGATGTGTCATTGGTGCCCTTTGTGGCTTATTGGTTACATTTACACATCCATGGTTTCCTAGCCATCTTGCGGAGTTCAGTCGTACCCTGATTTTAGGGTGGAGCCGAAGTTCGCTTAGTGATTTTCTAGCCATCTTGCGGAGTTCACATACGACATGATTTTCGGATGGTCTAGAGTTTGTATGTTGATTGTCTCTTCATCTGCGGTGTCAGTCGTACCCTGATTTTCGGGTGGAGTCGAAGTTCGCTTAGCGATTTTCTAGCCATATTGCGGAGTTCACGTACGACATGATCTCCGGATGAAGTGGGGGTTTAAAGGGTGCTTTTCTATTCGCCTTGCGAATTCCACTTGTACCATGATTTTCGGATGGTATAGAGTTTGTATGTTGATTGTCTCTTCATCTGCGGTGTCAGTCGTACCCTGATTTTCGGGTGGAGCCGAAGTTCGCTTAGCGATTTTCTAGCTATCTTGCGGAGTTCACGTACGACATGATCTCTGCATGAAGTGGGGGTTTAAATGGTGCTTTTCTATTCGCCTTGCGAATTCTACTTGTACCATGATTTACGGGTGGAGCTGAAGTTCGATTCTCGATTTTCTAGCCATCTTGCGGAGTTCACGTACAATGTGATTTCGGGCGCAATAGAAAATCGTATGTTTGATTGTTTGGTTATCTGGACATGTTTCCTTGAATTGCGATTGCCATGATATTTGCCTATGATGAAGCTCTATTGATTGGTTTGATTTTCTTAAAGCATGAGTATGACTATGAAATGCCCTGTTTAGTGTATCTAACTTCATGACTTGTGATCTATATTGGATTATGAATGATAAGTGCGTAATCTTAGAGGGTGCTCCTCACTGCGATAGCCATTGACGCTATCAAACCGTAACAGTTGATGCAGGTGTGGAGCAAGCTGATACTGTTCATAGGGTTGCTACAGGATTTCACATCCCAAGAGTACTGTAATTTACTTTATTTCAATGTAACATTATTTTATTTTGTAATTGTGAGAATGGGGGCATTGGTTTGTATAAGTCATTATGGGCAGCTTCTCGTATATTCCAAATGTAAATAAAATTTTTCATTACGTATAATTTGTCCATTCTACGCTCATCTGCTTACTCTGATGAAAGAAAGAAAAAAATGTGGACTTTGGCTCTTTATAAGTTAACACTTAAGTTTTTGGGAAACGGGTCATATACTCGGATCCTGAAGATTCGGGGCGTTACAGAATTAATCGACATGGAGCGCATAAGCACTCTGCGTGACTTAACCACCGTCGATAATCATCGTACGACCTAGATTCATCGGACGTATCCATTGTGGTGAGACTAATTCGGCCACTCGAGTGGAATTGTTACCGATTGCCTGGACTATATAGAAGTCCCTATCATGCTCAAATGCAACATGTGGATACATGTGATAATCATATAAGCATTTAACAAACAATCCAAATACAACACTCATTTGAGCATTTTATCAAACATATTGAACATATCACCAAGCACTTGTATTTTATTCATAAATTGCGCAGTAAGATTAAGAGTATATACGTGAAGGAAATTATACATATAGATAAGGTAATTGAGAATCCTATCTCAACACCTGTATTAAATACTATTCATCAAACTATTTCTCATTCAGACATTTTATCAAACACTTAGCCTACATTACTACATACATGAACTAAATTAGCTACAACATATATTATGGCAAATCTTTTCACAAGGGAGTTGTCATACATACAACAAATATGAATTCTAGATTAATAGTCATGGCAAGCACAAATCATAATTGCAAGTTCATTCAAACATTTCAACAAACACATGGAATGCATATTTGTTCAACATAGTTCATACATGTGTAATATATGAAAAACATCGTATCTAAGAGCATATGGCAGCAATCAAGTCAGTCATAAATCATTACTGACATTGAAAGCCTTGAAAACCATAACCTAAACATTTATAGTCCGTACCTTTCATCGGAATACCCGATTTGGACTCGGTTCTAACACAACGATCTCGAAAACAAAACGACGGCACCTATATGATGAAATAGCTGACCTATTTCATTGATAATCCCATTCGGAGTTCCAAACCAATATTAGGGTTAGAATTTCTTACCAAAATCGTCGTTGAAATGGTTCGTGTAGCTAGATGTAAAGGCGATTCAACGCGTGGAGTAGTAGGAAAGAATCACCGCAGCAAACTCCAAGGATCTCCCTTCACTCCCTACTCTTTTCTCTTCCTTTCTCTCTTCTCTTTCCTAGGGTTAGAGAAAATTCGTATGGGATAGGAATGAGGTGATTTAAGGGCTTTATATAGGCTCATAAGTGGTGTAAATGGCCCCAGGGCCATGATATACTTGGGTTATAGCTAAAGGGCGACTGTTTCTGACGAATGTGGCACATCTGGAGGTCCATCGTTCACATATGTCATGGAGCAAGTTCCCTGACCATGGATCTAGGCCAAGATGCGATTTCAGTGCGTTTGGATAGGCCGATCAACCGTGACGGACCTGTATCAGATCAATGGTCGTTGTCACTCGATCAGGACCACAAGTATATGGATATGTGCAGGAAATTTCTCTGATCCATGGGTGAAGTTTGGTCAGAAACTGACGGTTAGAAGTCTTCAATTTCGCTCGCAAGCAAACGGTCCAATTCACTTAAGTTCTAGTTCATTTTCTAAAGATATTCGCGGGATACTATCTGGGCTCGATTCCCGCGATGGTTGTCAAGCCCAATAAGGCGGTCATAACCTTATAGTTTCGCAGTAATTGAATTTTCGACGTGCGGTCTAGGTCCGCTACGGAGTTTAAATGTACTCCCAAGAGCAACAGGCTTTTGGGATTTTTCTTAGGTTTTAAGGGACGTTGAGTCAATGGCATTAATGATTTCGGGTCTTGCCATTTGTGTAAATGGTGGTTCGGGTTAAATCCGCCAATTATTTAGTTTAGTACTTAACTAAATTCCGTCCTATTTACGACATAATAAGGTCCTAGGGTAGTTTTATGTCCTTTTTTGGTCACTTTTAGTTACTATATTATTTTAATTATTTTTCTAGTAGTTCATCATCAAGTCTACTTTATCTCCACCAAATTTCATTAGATTTCGTATTCTAAAAAAATTCTAAAAATTCTAAAAGTAGCAGCTGTCCGAAATAATAATTTTTGGATAGTTGTCACTTCAACCTAGATTTAATTATATTAAATTTTTTATTTTATTTTTCACTTATTTTTATATGAAACTAGACTTATCAAGCTTCAATCTGGCTTTTGAATCATCTAAATCGGTGTTATATTGGGGAGATATGACTTTTTGAAGTCGGTCGAAAACTGCAGCAAGGGTCCACTGAATTTCAGTGCGCTGCGGTCTGCTGGAGAGCTGGGCAGCGCGCCGCCGCTCGGGCGGTGGCGCCGCGCCCCTCTATGGTGCCTGCCACCC
This sequence comes from Magnolia officinalis, assembly GCA_021015155.1. NCBI lineage: Eukaryota > Viridiplantae > Streptophyta > Magnoliopsida > Magnoliales > Magnoliaceae > Magnolia > Magnolia officinalis. The sequence continues at coordinate 53,414,585 of JAJHSJ010000015.1, forward strand.
GATGTTTTTGAAACGGGTGTATTTTGTAAACTGGAATGAGTTATTCGATGTGCAATATATGATTTTGGGGTAAGAGAAGTTGATCTATCCAAATAACCTATTTATTTTGTGAGATTCCATAAGGTTAATGGTCAAAATCCCATTTTATTTATATATTTACTATTTATAGTACATTTTAGTTTAAGTATTATTCTTCATTATTTAAACTTTAGGATTAGTGTCTAATATGAAAGTACTTAGAAAAATTTGAGGAATAAGGTGGTGAAATGTGAGATTTTTGAAGGAGATGGGTTGGAAAGGGGATTTGAGACTTTGGGATTGAGTTTTGAGAAGTCGATAAGGTGTTATGATAGACCCATTGCCCAAGGACGTCTAACTCTAAGTTGACAAAATTTGGGACGTTACACTGTGAAATAACCGGTCTAATACAGACCATGGCATGCACTGCCAACCGCACTCGAATAAGGCTCATGAGATATATCATACTTTTCCTCATCTGTTTTGGGACATGTCCTGAGGAAAACTTGAGGAGAGACGCGTAGGGAACGCTCTCGACTTTGCCTGGTCCATCACATGCTTGATCAATACCTACCCAAGGTATTCTGCCTGAGATAACCAAAGCCTACTCCTCTTCTAGTCTCAATGCTGAGAACCATCTTTGCAGCCCCCCGATCCTTCATCCTGAATGTCCCACTTAACCGAGTCTTTAGTACATTGATTTCAGATATGTCATAATTGACGATCTACATGTCATCAACATACAATATCTGACTCACCATGAAGGAATCAAACCACTTGCCTAGGCGACAAGTCGTACCACGACCTTCTACAAACTCTTTTTCTTAGCCCCTTTAACTTCGAATCGCTCTGGTTGCTTCATGTAGATATGCTCTTCCAATTTTTCATACAGAAGTGCAGACTCCACATCCATCCTTCCAGCTCAAGATCACATTGGCCAACCAACGCTAATCACGAATCTAATAGACACCTGCTATACCGTCGGCGCGAATATCTCTGAGAAGTCGATCCCTTCTCTCTGAGCATAACCTTCGCTACTAACCTTGCTATGTATCTATATTGTAACCTCATGAAGATCCACCTTCATCCAACCGTTTTCCGACCCACTAGAAGTTCCACTAGCACCCATGTGTCGGTCTGGTATAACGAGTCCATCACATCTCCCATAGTCACCTTCCAATTCTCAGCACCAGGCTCACCTAGAGCCATCTGAATATAAGATGGATCCTTTGCGATATTAGAGTTGTCTATGTACCTCGCCAATATTCTGTGATTATGTTGTGTGATTCTTTCTCACAGGTGGCTGCTCCACCTGCTCTGTATCTCTGTCTACGCGTCTTAGCCTTCCTGCCCTGCCCGCTCATGTGGTCATACCCAGCATGCCACACACGTGCAGAGGTGGAATCCACTATAGCCATTGCAGCTCCACCTTTTGAAGTGCTCCTGATAAACCCGTACATGTTATCGAGTCGTTGCACTTTCATGATTACCCGTACCCCCTTAGATACTTTAAGAGCACCATCAATACTTGTGAACTTGCAGCCCATTGCCTTAAGTACACAAAGAGAAATCAGATTCTTCTTCAAATCAGGAACGTGCTTGACATCAGTCAAGGTACGCTCTGCCCCATCAAACATCTTGATGCGCACCGTACCAACGGCCACAACATTACAGGCAATGTCATTGCCCATAAACACCTGTCCACCATCGCACTCCCTGTAACTGGTGAACCAACTCTGATGAGGAGTCATGTGAAAAGATGCCCCTGTGTCTAGAATCCACTCATCCTTACGATTATCGTATGACCATCTGATCGTAGACACAGACAAAACATCACCATCACATCCACTCGATCTATCTGACGTAGCAGCATTAGCCTCCCTGTACGAAGCTTCAAAATCTTCTCTCTTAGATTTAGGATTTGTACAATCCTTCTTCACATGTCCTTCTATCCCACAATTCCAGCACTTTACCTTTCCTCTGCCCTTGCTCTTGGATTTGGACCTAGAACCTAAAGAACTTGTACCTTGTTTAGAATTTTTATGTAACGCCCTGAAAATCAGCACCCAAGTACATAGACTCCGATCCCGAGTTCCCAGGTGTTAACCAAATGAAAAAGCACGTGTGCCCCCATTCAAATTCAAATTCAAATTCATTTCACACACAGATAATCAGAGTAGCGCAATTCCAATTAGGGATCCAAAGCGAGGTAGAGATAACAATAGGTTCAGAAATATAAGGCTAAGAGTTAAAAATACAATTTCAATAGTGATGATCGCCCAAAATGGGATTATACAAACCACAATCCATAATATACATACCCGAGACGGTTAAAGTGTAAAGCCTTCACTTTACACCCAATTCTTTAAAACATAACGGCGTTGGCACAACCTGATATGAGCCTACCTGTCTGAGGTCTCACCAGTACCTGCATCAATGATACAACTGGTTGATGTTTTAAAACACCGTCCCAGGTGGGAGTGAGTAGCTAACTCAGTGGTTTCCATCAGTTTTAAGCTACACATGCAATCGACTAAATATACAAGAAATCAAACAATTCCTAAATACTCTTGTTAAATGTGCATATGAAGATATGACATGATGCATGCCCTTTCCAAACAATACTCCCTCACACGCGACTCCGACCCCCGGTTTGCAAATGACAACACTCAAACGTGCGACTTCAACGCCTGTTTCGCCACATTCTAATCTAATGTAATGCGATGAATGATCATGTTAGCCGAGTAATTATTAAGTTCAATTCATCCAGCATATTGGCGAAGCTAGGATACCGACATTATATCACGAGTCCTTATCCAGATCACATGGTTCGTTGCCGCATGTAGTGACTCCTTACCGGTGTCCCTTGATCCAAATTTAGGTATGTAACACCCTGAAAATCGGGGTCGAGCATAAGCTCCACTCCTGAGTTCCAACGCATCACTTATGCAACATAGAAATGATGATTAAATGTTGTCCATGTTAGTGCATTAAACTGGTGAGTGGGATTACACCAAAACACATATCATACTCCAGAGACGGTTAAATTACCCAAGCGGAAGAACTGTGACAGATATATAAAATATATAAACTGTTGTAAGTCTCCAAAGTGTGAACATGTTACCAGGTTAAATATATACATGTATACTTCCCAAAATGGACAAAAAATGAATATACATGTGTGATTCAAAAAGACAAAGTAACAAGTGTAATGACATCTAGTCAACAACCCAAAAGTCCCCCTCGATCAGGCCACAACTCACATGAACCCGCCTGGAAACTGCATGTAAGAGAATGCCTCCTCGTCATCCTCGAAGTTCGGCTCCACCTCGTAGGCATCGCCACCACCTGTAACTAAGACAGGATCTGGTTAGTGTGTACAACACCGTCCCATAACGTGGGAGTGAGTGATCAACTCAGTGGAACTATAAAGCAAAGGTTAATATGTTATCAATTTAGTCAAGCAGTAATGATAAAATAATACAATCAAACATTCCTAAGTACTCTGATTAATGCAGGAATGGTATGTATAAATGATGCATGCCCTCGCCTGCACTCCCTCTGTGATCTTCATCTAACGGTCGCGCATGTCAGTCACTTCCTCAGTGCTCTCTACTCAACGACAAACGACACATGCAGTGCGGTGCATGAGCATGATTACCAAGTTCTTATTAGTCATTTTCATACAGCAGGATTGGAAAACTAAGGTACCTCCCTTATTTCAATACCCAAACAATGATCCATTCTAGGGTCGTCAGTCCTAGTAAATCTCATATGAAGTTGCGGTTCTAGGTCACTGCAAAGGGCTCGTCACCTGATCAGTGTAGGCTTAGTTGATACTCTAGTTGCTACAGAAAGACTCGTCGCCTCAACGCAGTCCTAGAGTATACTCGAGGGCACTACCACCGACACCCTACCAACTGACAGTCTATTTTCGAAGGCTCGTCGCCAACCCGACTGGGGACCACAACCAGGCTGCACCGGGGTAGGCCTATTTCATACTCGAGGTCACTACAAAGGGCATGTCACCTGATCAGTGTAGGCCAATAACTCGAATACAGTGTCCCATACCACCGTATTCGGCTCGCGAGTTTGAGTTGCTCACTGGACACTACGGGGAGGCTCGTCGCCCCAGTGTAGGCCGACAGCTCCACCACGGTTCCCATACCACCATGTCCGGCTCATGAGTTTTAGCGGATCGAGGTACCAAGGTTAACGGGGTTTCCACTGGTGAGTTTGGTACCTTAGGTTCAAGCAGTAGCGTCCATACATGGTGAACATACATCGGGTCAATCGGGTTACTTGACGAGCTCGACTGGTACGAGCATACGTCGAGCCGATCGACATGGAGCGCGTAAGTACTCCGTGTGGCTTAACCACTGCCGACGAGCAGCATACGACTATGATTCATCGAACACGTCTTTTGTGGCAAAACAACCTCAGCCACCTTGTCAAGGCCTATTACCGATTGCCTAGACTATACTGTAGTCCCAAACACATCCAATTCCAATAAGTATTCATATGAAATAGTCAAAGCAGTAATAAACACATAATTCCAATCATACAATCATTTGAGCATGTTGTGAAATGCAACATAAACATGAATTCGCACATATTCATTCCATAAATATAATAGACATCATAATATAACATACATGGAGGAAATCATACACATCATTAACATAGTTGAGAATCATATCTCAACTCACATACAAGTACACCTTGCTAACTACTACTTATTCAGACATTTTTACAAACACCTAGTCTACACATCCCAACATACATATCGTATGTTGGATACAATATGTATTAGGGCAAACCCTTTCATCAGGGGGTTGTCGCCTATGCAACAATCATATATCCACACAGTTCGTCGCCCAAGCACGAATACAAACCCTATACTCATTCAGACATTTTACAAACACTTAGGCTACACATTATAACACACGACGTATGTTGGCATAACATGTATTAGGGTCAATCCTTTCGCCAAGGAGTTGTTATACATACATCTAGCATATATACACGACAAATAATCATGACAAACACAATTTCAAATTCCCTACATATACGATCATTTCTACAAAGACATGGAATACTCTAAACTCAACATAGTTCATATATATACGAAAAACGAAACAAACATCGCATTTGGCATGTGAAATGACACCCATGTCAGTTATAAACCATTAACCGACATTGAAAGCCTTGAAAACCATAACCTATACGTTTATAGTCCGCACCTTACGCCGGTAAATGCGTATCAGATTCGTTTTAGACACTTAGTCTTTGTCAACGGCGGATTGACAACCTATAACATGAATTAGGTTAGCTATTTCATAACTTACACTATCTGAAACCCTAAAACAGATTAGGGTTAGGTTTTCTTACCCAAGTACGTTGTCAGAAACGCCAGAGTTATGAGATAGATAGGGTGGCTAAGTGCGTGGAGCTACGGGATCAAATCCCAGGATGAATCTCCAACTCTCTCTCTCTTTCTCTCTTTCCTTTCCTTTTCTCTCTTCTCTCTCCTAGGGTTTCCCAAATTCGTATGGGATGAGAGAGTGAAGGTTTAAGGCCCTTATATAGGCCCAGAATGGATGGGAATGGCCCCAGGGCAACGGTATACTTAGGTTATAGCCAAAACCCATATGTTTCGGCTCAACGGAGCACTTCTGGAGGCTCCTTTTCTGCGTGCGGTCGGACTTAAGCTCCCTGACCTTGGATCTAGGTCAAGCTGAGTTTTCAGTCTGATCAGATTTATAGATCGACCGTGGTGGACCAGTTTCAATTCAACGGTCACCGATACTCGATCAGGGCCACAAGTGCACTGACATGTGTGGAAAATTTCTCCTGATCTGAGGGTGTATTTGGGTCCGATTCTGACGGTCTGAATCCTTATATTTGGCCCGCAAGCGACACGTCTCAGTTTACTTAAGTTTGAATTTTATTTTCAAAAATATTCACGTTTCTCACACACTTCGCTCCGGGCTCAAGTTGTACATTTTTGGACACAGTCAGGACTTGATTTTCGAGATGGTTGTCAAGCCCAACAAGGCGGTCATAATCGTTTAGTTTTGGGTAATCGGACTTTCGACGTGCGGTCCAGGTCCGATACGGAGCTTCGTGATGCTCCCGTGAGCAACTGGGTAATGAGATTGATCCTATATTATAGGGTAATGTAGCGTTGATGATTCTGCAAGTTTTGTGTCTTGTAGTTTGTATTTAAAGTGGTTCAAGTAAATTTCTCAGCTAATCTAGTTTAACACTTAGTTAATTTTTTCTAATTTCTAAAGGATTTGGTCCTGAGTGATTTCTGCCTGAGGTGGTACTCGGATCTTTGTAGTTTATATAGAAGGTTATTCAAGCTATTAATACTTAATTAAATTACGCCTTAATTACGACAGAATAAGGTCCTATGGCAGTTCTACGTCCAAGGACGTCCATTGCCAAGTTAGAAAAAATTCAGGGTGTTACAAGGTGTCACCTGTTTATCTCACAAATCAACAATTTCAAAGGTACGGTATGATACCTAAATGTATGAGGATCAACCCGGTATGGGTCGTCACCCAAACCGAATATGATCACTCAGTTCCGAGGTGCGGGCTTGTCACATAAAATATATATATATATATATATATATATATATATATATATATATATATATATATATATATAAAGGAAATGACTCGTCACCCAATTCCATTCACGCCCGGGTCGTTCGAACGTACTTTAGCATGCAACCATCGACAAAGTAATTTGACGGGGGCCATTCGAACAATGGTCTATCACCTCCATTAGTGCTCACTGGTCACTATGGGGAGACTCGTCACCCCAACATAGGCTGACAGCTCGGACACGGTGTCCTATACCACCATGATCGGCTCATGAGTCTTAGTGGGATCGTATCGCATAACCGTTATGAATGGACACATCCATTGGGAACGGGGTATCGTAGATTCCATTTAGTCATGTTATACATGATTAGTCGGCTAGTGGACTAATTTAATTGACATAGGAGAACCACGACACAATAGGCATTGGGTGTAAGCAGCCCGTGTAGTCCAACTACCGTTGGTTGTCAGTGTTCAACCCTAGTCGATCAAATAAGCCTAGGGCGGCCGCCTTAACTTGGACCACCCTTTTAGTTCAAGCGGTTAGCCAACTGACCCGACATTGTAGCAATCCTAAGTATCGTTATGGATTAAACACTACATCACACAATTATAACATAGGTTCTACTACACAACCACTTAGGCATTTCATTGAAATTGTAAGCATACAAAGGATACTACGTTCATTAAGGCATTAAATCAAACATGTGAGTATGCATAAAATAATACAATCACTTAAGTATTAAATCATGCACATGAGCATAAAAAAATAATACATTCCACAATTCAAGCATTTCAACAAACATGTGAGCATCCATATCCAACAAATAACATATATTATAGACAAATCAAAATATTTACATATTAGCATGTACAAATTTGTCTACAAGCATCTAATCATTAACTAAGATCCTCAAGGGTCGATAAATGATAACCTAGAGATAATGGTCCGCACCTTTGCAATGATTTGTCCAACTCAAAGCGCTCCTAGGATTAGGGTTATAGAGAAAATTCACCAAAGCCTAAACAATCATATAAATCATTATAAAGACGAGAAAACCTAACCCAAAAGACTATATTAGAGAGTAGATTCTATTTCTTACCTCCAATCATTTTCGAGAGAACTCCATAAAAGATATGAGAGCGGCAATGTGGCTATAGAGAGGGATGATAGAGTGAATGTGCACAAACCCCATTCCAACCTCCCTCTCTTTATTTCTCTCTTTCTTTCTCCTCTTTCTCTTCTCCCTCACCCAAGCTAGGGTATGAAATTCGTATGGGAGAATGGGGTGCCCAAATGAGGCCCTTATATAGTGCCAGATTTGGTGTAAATGGCCCCAAGGGCTGGGTTTTTACTATACTAGCCCTATGGGAGGGTTTTTCTAACCTCTAGGGCTCGCTTTGGGATGTACATATTGATATACACCATAGGATAGTTAGCCCTAATGATGATCTATGTATGGATATGATCGGCCCGCCATTTGGATGCGCTGATCAATAGGTATGATCAGAAGTCTTTTCAACGGTCACTGATGGTTGATTGGGGCCACGACTATATGGATATGTGTGGAAAAATATCCTTATTTTACACGTGAAGTTTGGTTGTAAATCGATGGTCCGAAATCCTCAACTTTGCGTAAGAGTGGACGACCCAATTCACTTAAGTTTCAGCTTATTCCTTTCGGGTATTTGCACTTCTCATGCACTCATCCCTCGGCTCAAGTTGAGCGGTTCTGGACACTACCTAGGTTCTACTCTTGCGATGGACGTCGAGCCTAGTAAGATAGACATTATTCTATAGTTTTGGAACTAGTGGCCCACTAATGAGCGGTTTAGAGATCGTTTGGATAATCGGGGCATTTTTGGAATGAATTGGGTAGTAAGATTTCTCGTGTGTAATAATTAGGGTCTGGATTAGCTAAATTTGTAGTGTGGCCTATTTGCAATTAGGGAAAATACCGATTTGGTTAAAGTCAGTCTAAGCCGTTGGTTTTTAGGCTAAAGGGGTAACTGATTGATTTGGTTTGTTAATTAAGATATGACCCCTACTTATCTCAGCTTTTAGTTACGGTTGTCTCGATTAGTCAGTGATAGGTTAACTAGATTTAGACCCTATGTGAACAAATCCTGAGGCTAAGCTAGATGTTTAAGTGATCGGGTGGATTCGTTGGCTTCCTACGATTGATTGATAAGATTTGTGCGGTTCTTTACTAGTATTACTCGTGTATAGGCTCACTTCGAGTGTTAAGGACCAATAAACGATAACATAAGTTAATTATAATGAAAAATTTCAAGGGTTTTTCGAAATAAAAAATAGTGAAAATCCAAGATGTTACATTCTACCCATTGTAAGCAGTGCATCAGAAGATATCCCAATGTCGCCGTTAAGCTTTCTCATAGCCTTCCCTTGAAGGGCTGAGATAACGGTGTCGACACTCAGGGTTTTATTCGTGGTGCACATTGTGTCCTTGAATGACTCATAAGACGCCAGAAGAGAATTCAACAACATATATGCTTGTTCTTCATCTTTCATTACTTCCTCCATATCCAGTAATTTGTAAACCAATTTATTAAAGTTGCTGATGTGAGTCTTTAGATCTCCACCCTCTGCCATCTTGAAGTTATACCACTGCCGCTTCAAGCGTAGATGATTTTTAGAGGATTTTTTCGTATAGACATCCTCTAACTTTGCCCATAACTTAGCCGGAGTTTTCTCCCTCATGACGTTGTATAAAACCTCATTCGTGAGACATAAATGGATCGATGATAAAACTTTCTTATCAATAGTATTCCATTCATCATCAGTCATAGTAGACTTTTGCTCCTCAAGAGCACCATCTTCGCCTTGCTTGATTAAGGAACTGATCATCTTGACATTCCATAGTTTAAAATTATTTTTTCCTGAGTACTTCTCAATCTCATACCTAGTGCTCGCCATTATTACTAATCCCTTAGATTTAGATTTGTGCCCCAACGATTGTTCTGATACCACTTGTTGGGGATTTGTGCCGCGAAATCACACAGATTTAGATCTAGGATAGCAATCCAATGGCACCAAGCAATCACAAGAGAAACAAAGATTTAACGTGGAAAACCCTTGCCGGAAAAAGCCACGGCACAAAGCGACAGAATTCCACTATGAAAGCATAAATTATAAAGAGAAATGATTTACCCGATTCGAACAACCTTGAATCTCACCCTTGTTACACCCTTTAGAAACCCTAAAACTCTTAGCAACCATTGGAAACCCTTTAGAAAGCCTTTGCATTACTTAGAAAAGCCCTAAGGACCCCTATTTATAGTTTATGAAACACCCCTTACGCAATTTCTAAAGAACTGACTTAAATTTATGCAGTCAGTACAAAATCTGTGCAGTATCTGTGTAACCCTCAACTAGTTGAGCTAGGGTCTCGACTGGTTGAAGGACCCCTTCGATCGGTCGAGCCTGACCCTCGACTGGTCGAGCAGCCAGGATCTCCAAAAAACATAGCACGCTGGACTTCGAGTCGAGCGAGCCTCGACTGGTCTAGCAGGCCTCTCGACTGGTCGAGCAGCACGATGATTTACAAGATTTAAGACATCTTTTGCAACATGATTGAACAAACGAGTTTGCACCCCTTTAAATAGGGATACTAAGCTGTGGAGTAAGTTTCAGAATTAAACTAAGAACTTCTCAGATTCAGTGCAACTCCTAAAGCCCAACGGATGAAGAGTTATACTCAAACTAAAATTTACTATAAATAGTAAAAACGAAATTAAAATAGGAATTTGACTATCAATCTAATGATATTTCGCAAATTTGGCGTGGGTAACCTGCGTAGCATGTTGGGTGGCTAAATGTAACGCCTCGACTTTTCAGGACCCGAGTATATGACTCGTTTCCCAAAAATCCGAGTGTTAACCTTAAGAGATGATTAAATTCGGTTGTATATATTATATATATATATATATATATATATTATATATATATATATATATATATATATATATATATATATATATATGACTATCAGAGTAAGCAGATGAGCGTAGAATGGACAAGTAAGCATAAAGGAAAAATTTGCAATTTCATTTAGAATGTATAAGAGGTTGCCCATGATGACTTATACAAACCAATGTTTCAACGTCAACAATTACAAGATTTACATACATGAGAAATATAAAAGAAAATATATGAACGAAAGCCGCATGACCGTGCAGCTTTCTTGATAAGTACAACAACGCATCATTGACCATAATAACGGCTCATCGTTAGTTTGAACCTGCATATCACCTAAGACACCTGTACTACCTGTACGGTTATATATTCGATGAATGAGTGTCCAGCTCAGTGTGAATTTCCTCAAGATTACACACCGCCGCATTAGTTAAGCATAGTTTTAAAACATACAAAACATTTCATGATGCAATCTTGTTTAAGTGCATGGATGCGTGAATGCACTTCAACTGGGGATGCACATCCAGTTGGCCAAGTGAATGGACCTTTCAAACAGTCAGTCCATTCATGCAAGAGAATGAGCCTTTCAAATAGTCAGCTCCTTCAACTTGCAGAGTAGTGGGCCTTTTAAACAGTCAGCTCACTTAGACATGAATGAGCCTTTCAAACGGTCATCTCATTCATGCCTGGGGATGGGCCTTTCAAACAGTTAGCTCATCCCAGACAGGGGAATGGACCTTTCAAAATCGGTCCACCTAGGCAAGAGAATGGGTCTTTCAGACAGTCGACTCATTCAACTTGCAAAGGAACGGGTCTTTCAAACAGTCGACCCGCTCAAGTAAGATAGTGGGCCTTTCAAACAGTCGGCGTACTTAGACAAGAATGAGCCTTTCAAACAGTTGGCTCATTCACGCAATAAGATGGGTCTTTCAAATAGTTAACCTTTTTTTTTTTTTTTTTTTACAAGAGAATGGACCTTTCCAACAGTTTGTCCATCCAAAAATTGGAGTGCCATGTATGCATGATTAATTCCAGCTATTATTATTTGAATTTGCAAGTAGCCAATTTAGGTAGATATTTAGTAAGTGTCATAGTTCAAGGTTTATAAACAATTTATAAACAATCTATAAACATGACGGATACACAAGTACAACATGTGAATATTCATATAAACTAAGTGTTGAGCATATGATTGAAAATCAGATTCAATATCTAACACAAGTTATCATGAATTAGAGATGTCAATTATCAATTAAAATAAAATGAACTACTACTTAAGCTAACAAGGAAGAGGAAAGCTTAGGGGGAAAGATTCATCACCTTATATCTTGAATCGCCAACTGATGTTGCTAGGAAGCGCGTTCCCTTAAAATCAAATCCTACCATAAATCAGAACTTGTGTAATTAGATCCAAGTCCCACAATTACCTAGAGTTCATAACCTGGGGTTTCAATTATTTTATCTTTAGGGTTTTAGCATAGACTTAGGATTTTCATCCTAGGGTTTAATTCTAAACTTAGATTCTAGGATTTAAATTGTAGTTAGTGTAAAATAAGTCACAATGTTAATTTAATAATTAGAAAATAATTATTATCCTTAATGTTATGGTTACTATTAGCTTGCATAGTGATGATAATCATTATGATAATAATAATACCATAACCTACCTGAATTATGAAATTTCCACGGTTAGATCCAAATTTCACACACTATCTAGGTTTAGATTTTTAAATTCAATTACTAATGGTGTAATACTAGTATTAACAATGTTACTAATTTTAAAATAGAAATCCAATAATGGCTAATGATGTATTGTCGATCGAAATGCTAATAATACTAATAATTTCAAAATGACCATTAATATTAACAATATACTTAGTATTAGCTAACAAGGCATTAACGGTTATTGTAATGAAATAAATAGTATGCTCTAATCATCAATGATAGTATTTAAGGATAAAACTCTAACATTTAAAAATGACAATTTTTGTATGTAATAGATAATTCACTAATGGCCATATGTACTATTAACAACCCTAATGATGTTAGCAATGGTAGCAACGATATCTATAATCGAAATAAATTCAATATGGAAAGAGAAAGTGGACTCACCTAGGTCGACCTCGTTCGAGCCGAGTTGACTAGGCCCAACACAACCACTCTTCTTCCTTCTTTCTCTTTTTCTTTTCTTTCTTTCCTGGGGTGAGCCGCACCGGACCAGGCCAAACGGGGCATCAACTTAGCCCAAACTTGGCTCAGTTCGGCTGGACTCGGTTTCAACCAAGCTGACTTGATAGCCCCCAAAGACCCAAACTCTCTCTTATTTCTCTTTCTATTCTCTTACTCTCTTCTTCATCTTTCTTCCTTTCCTGCCTTTCAACCTAAAGGAAACACCCACGGCCAACGACAGAGCTTAACTGACTCCGAGTCTATCTTGACTCAGTGCCGAGTGGGTGAGTCAACTTAATCTAGCTTAGTTTGAACTGAAGTTGATGGGGCGGAGGCAGCCTGATGGTGGCTGATCTCGGCCCATATCTACGACCCAGGATGATGGCTGGATGTCAGCCACTGGACGGTCTGAAGATAGGCCCAACCCCTGTGCATCTATCGGCCCATTTTGTAGCCAAACAAGGCCTGGTTAAGAAGATCAAATGGCTCTGTTAACCATGGTGCGACCCACTGTGAAATAGTTACCTGACCAGCACCTGGGCATGGGTGAATGGACGGCTGCCTGGAGGCCCATGTGGTGTGTGGGGTGCGGCCCATCATGTACGTGGTGCGGCCCACTGACGGCAGCAACAGCGGCAACATCATCACTCCACCTCTCTCTCTCTCGTTCTTTCTTCTTTCTTCCCTTCTCTTTCCATTCTCTCTTTCTGTTTTCCTTCTTCTTTCCTTGTTTCTCTTTCTCTGCTGCACCCAAAACTCTATCAACAACATATCAGCGATCGAGGATAACTGAGGAAGACGACCCGCTGTTAATGGCGTCTTGAAAACCTCCTCTCTTTCCTCCAATCCACTCCTTTAGGAAGGTTTGTATCGTTCCTAGGAAGCTTATAGGTAAGGTTTTTCGGAGCTCGGGAGAGATTTAAGCGGTGGGTTCGCTAGAGGAAGGAAACGACGATTTTTCTTGGACGGCTGCGAGAATGGAGGACGACCTGTTGCTGCTCGATACATCCTATTTTATTCACTAACCCTAGCATCCCAGAGCCGTCGGATTGATGACAAACGGTCCAGATTTGTTCTGGTTGAAACTGCCTTTAAATACCATGGGTAAGAAAAATCGGTCATGGTTTTGTTTGCAAGGCCTAAATCACTAGCATCGGACAACTGTGAGCCTCCTAAATGGACGGCCGAGATCAGCTAAAGATCCCTCACATGGATCGTGACAGCTGGTCTAAGAGAGCAGTTCTTGTTTTTGGAAGGCTTGGTTGCACATAGCTCCTCTTTGCCAATGTTTGTGTGCACGGGTGGTCGCATCTTCACAAGCGACCCATTGGGTTTTGGTCAGGAGAGGCGTCCGCATCTGATGGACGGATCGGATCACGAAGGTGGCCCCACGTGATGGGCCACCGATCAACGTTTCTGACGGCCCTTTTCAAACACGTCACAGGCGAGAAGAGAGAGAAAACTCTCTTTATTTGGAAAGATCGGGTCAGCTGCGGTTTGACCGGGTCGCCCAGGCCAATGCACGGCGGGTGTACATCCTCGCTGCGCACTTGCACTGTGAGGTGGGGCCCACCATGATGTTTGTGGGAAATCCACTCCGTTCATTTCATTTGGTGGGCCCAAACATAAGCTTTGACTCAAGAGCAGGTGGGTCCAAGGTTCGGGTGGGCCATATTCTTGAATTTCTAGTTCAAATGGTGGTTTTCCGTGGATCTAATGGCCAGATCAGTTCCATTTCGACCCTCAATGTTTAAAATGACCTAAGGGACCACTTATATGTCTAAGCACGCCGTCATATGCTACTATTCAAATAATATATAAATTTTAGTATTAATATACTATCATATACATGTTATGGATTACATGTTTATTAGTATTTAATTCATAATATATAGTATTATATTATCCATGTGAATGAATTTAAGAATGTACAATATATATTAATTTAAAATCATATTTGTATTCCATAATATAAAATCTTATTCTAGTAAATCTTGTACATATTTATAGAAACTATTTTGTACTACATTGTAAAATTATTATTCAATGTAATATCATTTTCTTAATATTTTATATATGTTAGTTATCTACATATTACTCTATTACGATACATTTTCATACATTATTTTATGATAAATAAATTATCAAGTATATCCATAATTCTTTTGATCTATGTTTGTGTAAAACTTATAATGTAACATATATATAATATATATATATATATTATAATATATATATATATTATATATATATATATATATATATATATATATATATATATGTTACACACTTATTAAATACTACTGGATGGTTTGATATACATTGGGGATCACTAGATGTTGATGTGTAAGGAAAGCTACGTGTGTTTCCACACGTGTGTAAACTAGTTTAGACTTCCATGGCAACAACCAAGTACTAGAAAGTACGGGGTGTTACACTAAACTAGCTCGTCCATCCCCAAAATCATGTATGGTATGTCTGATAGCTCATTCTGATTTGTGAGATACATCCGTTTTAAGTTTTGACGGTCCGAATCACCTCTGTCTTCAATCGGGCCTTTTCTAGTCCATCTTGGCCATGAAACTATCTATGACCCGCTCTACATCAACCACATAACATGAAACAAACACCCATGATTGAAGCCTCCCCAGGCTATAAAAGTTTTGCATAAGGTTGATATTTGTGGTTGAATGACATAAACTTCATGGTGGTCCCTAAGAAGTTTCAATTATTGGATTTCTATCCCATTATTTCTTATGGTGGAGCCCATTCCAACGGGTTGGTCTTATCACGTGAATTTATTGAATATAAACAAATTCCCTTTTGTGACGAGAAACTATTGAATATAAACAATTATCACGTGGTTCACATGTTCCATGGCTCCCACATGTGTTGGCCATGTGTACATGGCTTTACATGTATAGTTAGACATACATGCATGATCAAAAAGAGGTACAAAGATGGATTACAAAGTGGGCCATAAATGATACATGGTGCACAGTGGGACCATAGATGGATGATCTTATGTGTACAGTGAGCTAGATCGTGACCGTTAATTCTTCAAACATAGATGGATGATACTCATAGAAGGGATTGTAGTGGCCCCACGTGTATAATGAACTTGGTGTATAATGGGTCATAGATGGACGATGGTCTATATCATTGAACCATGGATCCGGCCCTTGAAAGAAAGGGAGAGTGAGAATGCCGAAGTTGTAATTTTCCTGCATTGAAAATTTTTTAAAAAATAAATCTGTTGCATGTAATCTAGTTACCTATGATATGAAACATGCCATTTTGTCATGTTGCATGTTTTAAATTATAGTTGTAATATAATTACAACTTGTAATCTTATTACAAGAAAATGCACTCATCTAAACGATCCATGTAATCTGATTACTACTTAAAGACTTTACAGGCATCCAAACCACCAGCTAGATTCTATCTTCATTTCTATTCTAAGACCTAAAAGAAAATCGGCGAGATCCACGGATGAGTTGGACCACACCACAAGAAACAATGAGGATGGGATGACAAACATAAGTTTGTGTGTGGGCCATCATGATGTATATCTTTCATCAAACCTGTAATCAGGTATAACTCATTAGGATGATGTGAAAATATAAAAAGAAGCTTGATCTAAATATTAGGCAAGCCATACTTTGTGAGCTTAGATGCTTTGTTAGTATTTTTACAAGAGTCTGGATCCTTTGCTTGCCACAAGCATTAATTTTTTATTTGTTGCAATATGATTAGGTTGAAATGGCGGTGAAGACCGCACTAGTTGAAGTCAGAATATGCCAATATGTCCTAAAGGGGGGTGAATAGGTCTTTTAAAAGTTTTTATGATTTATTTAAAATCCTATTACACTAATCCTAACAACAGACACATATTAGGATTACTCAAAAGTAACTCTACTGGCTTCCAAGCCTGGTAGAGGATCCAATCACAAACTGCTTAAAGAGTAAACAATATGAAATCTAGTTCATGATGGATATGACTGTGTGTGTGTGTGAGGAGTGATCAGATATTCAGATATGGAAGTATTAAAGCAAATCACTCAAACAAAATAACAATCTCAAACGCAGTCATTTTATAGTGGTTCAACGATAAGTCTACTCCACTCCCGGTAACCGCACTCAACCCTTGAGTGTACTGGATTTCACTAAGGAGGTTTCACATGGTTCACCTCTAACCTAAGGTTTTAAATCAGGTTCACCTTCAACCTTTACAACCTACACTGAGTCTGACTGTTTATACTCTCACGAGTAAGGGTCAACACAACGCACCCACTTTTAGGCACACTAGCCAAGGATCTTCCATAAGACCCTACTGGAGGTTTCACCCGGTTCACCTCAAACCCAAGGTTTTACACGGTTCACCTCAAACCCAGAGTTTTACTGGTTCACTCCTAACCAGATGTTTATGCTCTCTACAGAGCAAGGGTCCACACAACGCACCCACCACGTACACTCCCGTCGAAGGCCTCCTTGAGGATTTCAAAGGGTGAGAACCACTTAAGACCCAATCCTAGAAAGGAATGATCACAAGTGTCCTATTGAACTCTGAATACTTACAAATAAGCTGATGAGTCCCGTTTTAGCACAGTGCTGAAGATCTCCTCCTCCTTGTTGACGAAGAGTCTTCTGCTCCCTTGATCCACAACACAAGATAATATACCTATACTTAGCTTCGGGTTGGGTCAAGGTTATGATGGAATCCTACTCTCTAAAGATTTTCCTATAAGAAAGATAGAGTAGATCCAATCATCTAGGCATTCAAGGCATCCCAGCTTAATGATTTGCCATTAAGGTAGTAGCTGGAGGATCCTTGAATGCGGAAGTTCATTCCTCAATCCACTCTATTAAATATCAATGATGAGGGTGGATTGGAGGATGAACTCCCTCGAGAGAAGGGTTTTAGATATAAGATATAAGTTGAAACACTAAAAAACTCTCTCTATTTTCTCTCATAGCAACAAAAAACAAGTCCTTATATATAGGCAAAAAGTTCCAACGGATATAAAACGGTCACATTTATGACAGAGTTCGATATCATCGAGCGTATACTCTCGATAGCATCGATGGTCTGCTCGATGACTCGGACTCAATGTCATATGCTTTTGAAACTCTTTGCCAATTGGTCGATGAATCGAAACTATTGTCGATGTCATCGGATTTCGAACTCCGATTCCATCGATGACAGGTTCGATCCATCGACACTTGAAAAAATGAGAGAGACTTGACTTTAAAATATTTTAGGTTTTCATGAATGATCAGGGAACCATTGAGATCATCAGAATTTGAATGTCGATGATATCGAGATCAGAGTCGAGGCATCGATAAATCTAGCTAATTTGTCTTTAAGCTTGCTGAACAGTTTATGACCTTGTTTGATGCAACCGACCTGGTGCCGATATCATCGATATTTGAATATCGATTCTATCGAAGGGCCCTGATCATAGTTAAAAACGGCCTGAAATATCTACTGTAAGAAATGCGCGCCCTCGATCGATATCATCGATGGACTTCCGATGTTATCGATATTTGATTTCAGATCATATCGGAAGAGCATCGATATATCGAAGCTATTTGAGATTTTTATTAAAAAACAGGGGCGCCGGAAATCTACCTGTCGATCTTATCGAGCCATTCTCGATGGACTCAAGATTTGAATATCGATGATATCGATAGGGGAATCGATATATCGATAAATCAGTCCAAATGAGTATTTCATTGCTGGACATTTTCAGTTCTTATATCGACGATATCGATACATCGATAAATCCGTCCAGATGAATATTTTGTTGCTGGATACTTTTGGTCCTCTTATCGATAATATCGTTAAGGTATCGAAGACATCGACAGAGCAGGTCGATCATATCGAGGGTGTTTCGATAAAATCGACAGGGCAAGAAAAACTTAAAGATTTTTCTATTTTGAAAAAAGTTTTCTCACCCTAAAAACCCTATAATTTCTAAGTTGTTTTTAAGGGTTTTCTTTACCTGGTGTTTTGGGTCATGGGATGTGAGGCTTTAGTTTTAGCTGTGACGAGCTTACACACATCCGGTTGAGGCAGATGCTTGAATTGATCTTCCTATCGACCTCTGTAGACAGTCCGACCCACCACTCATGTAACTTGACAAACCAGGGCACTTTCATAGGTCACATAAACATCGATTGCGTTTAATGCAGTAGTACTCACAACGTCAATGATGACATGGACTAATCACATTGTGACAATAAAAAAATCTGATGAGGTCACGACATCTTTGACTACATTTAATGCTTGTGGCAAGCATAGGATCTGGATTCTTTTTACGATGTTCCCAATGATGTGGCCCATTAGAGGCTTTCTTGGACTGATGTTTCATATGAATGATTTGAATGATGGTTCTCACCTAATGGACACATTGGCTGTATATGATGCTTGATAAGTAGGCACTCATAAATTAGTAGCACTCACAACATCAATGATGACATGGACTAATCACATTGTAACAATCAAGAAATCTCTGCTTGTGGCAAGCACAGGATCCGGATTCTTTTTACGATGTTCCCAATGATGTGGCCCATTAGAGGCTTTATTGGACTAATGTTTCATATGAACGATTTGAATGATGGTTCTCACCTAATGGACACAGTGGCTGCATATGATGCTTGATAAGTAGGCACTCGGCTGCATATGATGCTTGATAAGTAGGCACTCATAAATCGTACATATGACATACATTAACTTAAATAAAATTAGCTAAATTGTGTGGTCCACCATCCCCAAGTCACAATCCCAGGATCAGATGGACTGAACAATCATAACCTCTGATTCGTGGACACTTGTTTGAAGAAATAGGACCATTGGATGTTTTTCATTTTTAACAATCCAATAAATGCCTACCAATCCAGTAGTTCATCACATATCTACATTGGGTACCATAAGTTGGATGGTTTTATTTGACTACTTGTATTCTATCTTTGCAATTCTTAAATAAGTTCTAAGAGATCCGGTCTATTAATTAATTAGGGTACCTCATATGAGTTTTAAGAAATTCTTGCCCTCTATTTAGAGGTGTACAAGAGTTGAACCGAGTCGAGCTTGGCATAGCTCGCCTTGGCTCGGCCACTAGTCGACCCAGGTCGAACTTCGCTTGGCTTAGTCCTCAAGCCTGACTGGCTAGCTCGGCTTTGTTCGGTCAGCAACTCGGTCAATTCGAGCCGAGTTCGAGCCTGAGTTCGAGCCGAGATCGAGCCTGTGCGGCATTTTCACAAACATATGGAGTGCACTTTCAATTTCTTACTGTATGTAAAACAGTAGCAATTGTTTGCTGGTATTTCATCAAACACCTTATAGGTAACATTAAATCAAAAAAAAAAATGGTATTTGTTTTATATAGATACCTTCCTTGCCACCAGCCGACACTTCGTTGAGTCATTTCATCGAACACTTGATTAGCAACATCAACATCAAAGTAACCAAGTCACCGAATTGGCTCGATCCGAGTTTGATTCAAGTTGGGGTTCCATCTGAGTAAAGTCGAGCTCGAACTCAGTTCAAAATTTTTTTTGAACTAAAAAAATCAGCTCGAATCGAGCTTTTTCGAGTCCAGTCGAGTGAGCTAACCGAGCTAACTTGGTTTGTGTAGAGCCCTACCTCAATTAGAGGAACCAAAATCCTCTATAAAACAAATCGCGACCTTGTAAAACACCCTAGCTCTGGGACCCGCCAACGTGTAGAGCCCCTCATGTCCATTGACACTAACACGTCCGCTCACACTTGTGCCAACGTGGCATGATAACTCCAAGATCCAATCCATCTGTTACAACGGCACGGCTATATTAATGCTTTAGGGGAAGAATCAGGTTGATCCGTTGGTTGGGTGGGCCACAGTTTGCAAAACAAATATTCGACACTGAAAACCTGAGCTGAAGTTTTCTAACCCATCGACCTGTTTCCATTACTAGGGCCATATTTTGAGCAGACCAGATTTATTTTTGGGAAAACAGGTAACAAGTTGGAGCAACCTGAAGGATGGATTGGATCTCGCACCTATGTGTAATGCTAGCACGTGTGGCTTGTACATAACCTTAAGAGTTGTCCAGTCAGTCACCATGAATTTTGGTCCACAGCCCATCAATGCAGCAACCTGCCATATCAACGGTCTCGATTGCCATAAGGACGCCGGTTACCTACAACCTGCAGCCGCTGTAATCAAAAGCTCTACGGGGCCTACCATGAAGTCCGTGTGACATCGACCTTCTCCATTCCTGCGGGAAACGGATTGGCTACTCCCCCTACCACTAGCCCGGTGGCCGATGGACGGTGCTCTGTGGGCCCCTCCATGATGTATGTGTTTCATCCATGCCGTTCATCCATTTTTACAGATCATGTTATGGCTTGATCCATAAAACGAGAGGATAAAAATCTCAGGTTGACCACACCACAGGAAAACAATAGTGGTTAGATATCCATCATTAAAATCCTCATAAGGCCCGCTGTACTGTTTATTTGAAATCCAATCCGTTGATTACGTCCAACAGACTTAGATGAAGGGAAAAAACAAATATCTTCTTGATCCAAAACTTTTATGGGCCCCAAAAAAGTTTATAATGATCGACGTTCATTCAACACTGTTTCCTGTAATGTGGTCAACTTGAGATTGTGATATAATTCATCTTTGGTCTCATACCCTAAAATGATCTATAAAAATAATGTACGGCATGGATGAAACACATACATCATGGTGGGCCCCACAGAGCACCGACCATCAGCCATCGGCTGGTGGAAGGGGGAATAGCCAATCTGTTTCCATTCCTGCGCCGGTTCGTATTAAGACGTGAGCCTAAAAATGAAGAAGATTTAAAACTCAAGTGGGCCACATTACATGAAACAAACACCTACCGTTGAAACCTTCCTGGGCTATAAAAGTTTTGCATAAGGCTGATATTTGTGGTTGAATGGCATATAAACTTCACGCTGGTCCCTACGAAGTTTCAATTATTGCATTTCCATCCTTCTATTTCTTATGGTGTGGTCCACTCCAACAAGTTTGGTCTTATCATGAGGATTACTTTTCGAGAATTTATTGAATATAAATAAATTTAGTTTTGTGATGAGAAACTATTAAATATAAATAATTACCGATGATCTTATGTGTAGTGGGCTAGATTGCCGACTGTTAATTCTTCAAACATAGATGGATGATACCCATAGAAGGGATTGTAGTGGCCCCACGTGTATAATGAACTTGGTGTATAATGGGTCGTAGATGGATGATGGTCTATACCATTGAACCATGGATCCGGCCCTTGAAAGAAAGGGAGAGTGAGAATGCCAAAGCTGCAATTTTCTTGCACCGAAAAATTTCAAAAAATAAATCCGTTGCATGTAATCTATTTACGTATGATATGAAACATGCCATTTTGTCATGTTGCATGTTTGTTTTAAATTATAGTTGTAATATGATTACAACTTGTAATCTTATTACAAGCAAATGCACTCATCGAAACAATCCATGTTATCTGATTACCACTTAAAGACTTTACAGGCACCCAAATGACAAACATAAGTTTGTGTGTGAGCCATCATGATGTATTTCTTTTATCAAACCTGTTAACTAGGAATAACTCATTAGGTTGAAGTGAAAATATAAAAAGAAGCTTGATCTAAATATTAGGCAAGCCATACTTTGTAGCTTAGATGCTTTGCGAGCATTTTTACAAGAGTTTGGATCCTCTGCGTGCCACAAGCATGAATTTTTTGTTCGTTGCAATGTGATTAGGTCACATAAACACCGACTGCGTTTAATGTAATAGTACTCACAACATTAATGATAACATGGACTAATCACATTGTAACAGTCAAGAAATCTAATTAGGTCACAACATCAATGATCGCATTTAATGTAGTAGTACTCCCAACATCAATGATGACATGGGCTAATCACGGTGCAACAATCAAGAAATCTCTCCTTGTGGCAAACGTAGAATCTGGATTCTTTTTACAATGTTCCCAATGGTGTTGCCCATTAGAGGCTTTATCGTACTAATATTTCATATGAACTATTTAAATGATGGTTCTCACCTAATAGACGGAGTGGCTGCATATGATGCTTGATAAGTAGGCACTCATAAATGGTACATATGGCATACATTAACTTAAGTAAAATTAGCTAAATTGTGTGGTCGACCATCCCCAAGTCACAATCCCAGGATTAGATAGATTGAACAATCTTAACCTCTGATTTGTGGACACTTGTTTGAGGAAATGGGACCATTGGATATTTTTCATTTTTAACAATCCAATAAATGCCTACCAATCCAGTAGTTCATCACATATATACATTGGGTATCATAAGTTGGATGGTTTTATTTGACTACTTGTATTCTATCTTTGCAATTAATTCTTAAATAATTTCTAAGTGCCCGCATATCATTTATCACACTCTTTCAGAGTATCGAAAGTTTTTCTCATAGGAAAATCACTCCAGAAAATCACTTCCCCACATGCACATTCACACATGGGTACATGTGTCACAAAATGACATGCATGTGAGATCTAAACTTTCCATCGACTGAACTACATTGTTAGATATTCTTGCATGAAAAATAAGGCTATTTCGCACCTGAAATGGACCACCATAAATCAAAACAATTGAATGTTTAGAAAAAAATGTAACCATTTAATTTGATTCATATGTTGTGGCCCACCGGAAGAGTAGAATTGTCTCATATTTAAGCATTATTTTCAACCTTATGAAAGTCGAATAATGTTTTATAGGTAAATCCACTTCTTTTATCTGGTAAGAGCCATCATCTGAAAGGTACGTAAAAAGATTATGCTAATAAAAACTTTGATGGATCACACTAATGAAAATAATATAAAGCTACTCTTATGTCCTGTATATTTATATGGTATGACTTGCCTGCTATTTGGATCAAGCTGATTTTGTATTTACACTTTATTATAGTGAATTACCAGCATCCAATAGAATAAACAAACCATGACGGCCCCATACACAAATCTATGGTTTGCATCTCATCCCTGTTGTTCTTTGTGGTGTGTCCTACTTGAGTCATGGATCTTGCTTATTTTTTTCATTGTTTATGTCATGAATTGGAACTTGTATTAGGTGGTGTTGCCGACACCAGCTTCAGTATTGATAAAAATGTTAGACCATAAGGAAGCTATCAAATCTTATTTAAATTAGGTCAGCTTATCTTTGAGGTTCCATACATTAAGACTATGATGCGTGGATCTTACTTATTTTGAATTGGGACCTGTATTAGATGGTGTTGCCGACACTGTCAGTATTGACAAAAATGTTAGACTATAAAGAAGCTATCAAATCTTATTTAAATTAGGTCAGCCTATATTTGAGGTTCCATACATTAAGACTATGATGCGTGGATCTTGCCTATTTTTTTCATTGTTAATGTTCTGAATTGGGACTTGTATTAGGTGGTGTTGCCAACACCAGTGTTAGTATTGACAAAAATGTTAGACCATAAAGAAGCTATCAAAACTTATTTAAATTAGGTCAGCCTATATTTGAATTTTGAGGTTCCATACATTAAGACTATGATGTGTGGATCTTGCTTATGTTTTTTCATTGTTAGTGTCTTGAATTGGGACCTGTATTAGGTGGTGTTGCTGACACCAGTGTCAGTATTGACAAAAATGTTAGACCATAAAGAAGCTATCAAATCTTATTTAAATTAGGTCAGACTATATTTGAATGTTGAGGTTCCATACATTAAGACTATGATGCGTGGATCTTGCTTATTTTTTTCATTGTTAATGTCATGAATTGGGACCTGTATTAGGTGGTGTTGCCGTGTCGATATTGACAAAAATGTTAGACCATAAAG
This sequence comes from Magnolia officinalis, assembly GCA_021015155.1. NCBI lineage: Eukaryota > Viridiplantae > Streptophyta > Magnoliopsida > Magnoliales > Magnoliaceae > Magnolia > Magnolia officinalis. Next base: position 53,439,188 of record JAJHSJ010000015.1, read on the forward strand.
AAGCTATCAAATCTTATTTAATTTAGGTCAACCTATATTTGAGGTTCCATACATTAAGACTATGATGCGTTAGGTGATGTGGGGCTAAACATGATGTACATGTATTTGTTTTATTTTCATGCTTTTTATTTTTTATTTTTTTATTTTTTTTAAAGCTTAGTTTAGTGCATAAACCAAAAAATGAAGCCGACCTGAAGCTCAAGTGGACACTACAGTGGAGTTAATGACACTCACACCCAATGTAATGTTTATTTATAATCCAACCTATTGATAAGGTCACTTAGACCTGGGTGAAGGGTATCCTGTTCCAGAAACTTTTGTGACCACTAAGAAGTTTTTAATGGTGGGCATTCCATCACCACTGTTTCCTGTGGTGTGGCCCACTTAAGCTTTAGATCTGCTTTATTTTTGGGTTCATCATCTATAATGGGGACAAAACGGATGAATGGAGTGGATATGAAACATATACATTACATTGGGCCCCACATTGCCCAATACATCAACACACCACAGCCGGGGGTGGTGTCGGCAGCAGGGTGGGTAACACGTCAGTGTCTGTTACCGTTACGGTGGGGCCCACCTTGATGAATGTATTGTATATCTACGCCGTCCATCCATTTTTCCAGCCTATTTTAGGAATTGGTCCAAAAATTAAGCAGATCCAAATCTCATGTGGATCACCCCACAGGAAAAGGTAGCGGTTGAATGCCCACCATTAAAAACATCCCATGGTCTCACATTAAGAATATCCGTAATGTTTATTTGTCATCGAAGCCGTTGATAAGGTCAACCAGACCTGAATGAAGAGAAAATGCAAAGATCAACTTGATCCAAAACTTTGGTGGCCTACAAAAGTTTTTAACAGTCATTTACCACTTTTTCAGTGGTGTGGTCCACTGGAGATTTAAATATTCTAATTAAGAAAATGTTCAAGGTCCACACCCCAACTAGTTGCATTTATTCATTAAGGTACCGTTAAAACAAAGGGGTGTGGGCCCACCTTTGTATTTGCACCGTTAAAACATATTCATTAAGGTGGGCCCACTGGAGATATAAAACATATTCATTAAGGTGGGCCCCACACGGTAAGGATAGCACCTAATCCGCTCCCGACCCGGATATGAACATGACCGAATTGCGAGACGGGTCTGAGAAATTGGACCCGGATACGTTAAAATGGGGCGGATCCATTGTATACCTGTAGATCCGGGTTCCTAACAGAGACTCGATCGGTGAATAAACCAAACACATATCCATTGGATATTCCTGAAGTGTACCACACTACAGGAAACAGTGTTGAATGAGCGTCAACCATTAGAAACCATTATGGGGCCATAAAAGTTTTGGATGAAGCTGATTTTGGGTTTTTCCCTTCATCTGGGCTGTATGACCTAATCAACATATTAGATGTCAAACAAACAGTTTGTTCGTTGGGCCTCAGGAGAATTTTAATTGTCAATATCCAATCAATATTATTTTCTTGTGGTGTGGTCCACCTGAGATTTATATCCCTCTCATTTTTTGGAACAAGCCCTTAAATGAACTGTAAAAATGGATGAATGGAATGGACGAAACACATACATCATGGTGGGGCTCACAGACCACCGACTACCAGCCATTGGCTGGTGGCAGGCGGAGTAGCCAATCCGTTTCCTTTCTATATTTTACTCATCCTCCGTTGCTTTCACTCTCCTAACGAAAAAACCTTCCTTCTCAAAATAACCGCCTTTAACTCCCTTTCAACGATAAATCGACGTACGAAGGTTTTTCTTCTCATTTTCTGATCGGAATCTCCATGAATCATCTAGATATCATCATTCTACATTTGTCATTTTTCATCTTGGCTAGGGTTATGTGAAATCCCACGAAGTGGATGCATTTGCAATCCTTGAAAAGGTTCAAAATATCCCTTACTCCAAAGCACCTCTCTTCAACCAACATTTGACTGGTACTACGGTAGTCGGTGGTATAGATATTTTTTAAAAAATACCCGACTCATACAATTGCATTGCATGCGAAGTTCGGTCAATTCCATGTGTTAGGCTTACTCAATTTCATGCGTTGGGCTTAGTTAATTTTATGCGTTTATCGGTCAAATCCATGTGAAACTCGCTCAATTCCATTTGAAGCTCATTCAGTTCCATGTTAGGGCTAACTCGATCTCATGATATGCTCACTGAATTTCATGTTTACCTTGCTCAATTTCATGCTAGGATCGCTCAATATAATGTTTGCCCAGCTTAATTTCATGGTAGATAAGGTCAATTTAATGTTTGCCTTGATAAATTTTATGCTAGGATCCCTCAATTTAATGTTTGCCCAGCTTAATTTTATGGTAGATAAGGTCAATTTAATGTTTGCCTCGATAAATTTCATGCTAGGATCGCTCAATTTAATGTTTGCCCAGCTTAATTTTATGGTAGATAAGGTCAATTTAATGTTTGCCTCGATAAATTTCATGCTAGGATCGCTCAATTTAATGTTTGCCCAGCTTAATTTCATGGTAGATAAGGTCAATTTAATGTTTGTCTCAATAAATTTCATGCCAGGATTGCTCAATTTAATATTTGCCCTACTCAATTTCATGGTAGATAAGGTCAATTTAATGTTTTCCTCGATAAATTTCATGTTAGGATCGCTCAATTTAATGTTTGCCCAACTTAATTTCATGGTAGATAAGGTCAATTTAATGTTTGCCTCGATAAATTTCATGCTAGGCTCGCTCAATTTAATGTTTGCCCAGCTCAATTTCATGGTAGATAAGGTTAATTTAATGTTTGCCTCGATAAATTTCATGCTAGGATCGTTCAATTTAATGTTTGCCTAGCTCGATATCATGTTATGCTCGTTCGATTTAATGTTTGCCTCGCTCAATATCATGCTATGCCCGCTCGATTTAATGTTTGTCCAGCGCAATATCATGCTATGCTCACTCGATTTAATATTTGCCCTGCTGAATATCATACTATGCTCGCTTAATGTTTGCCCAGCTCAATATCATGCTATGCTCGCTCGAAATATCGTTTGCTCAGCTCAATATCATGCTATGCTTGCCCGATTTAATGTTTGCTTGCATAGCTGAATTTATAGTTTGTCCCGCTCAATTTTCAGTTTGCCCCAGCTGATTTTTCAGATTTTCCTGCTGAATTTTCCACTTTGCCCCGCTCAATTTTCATGTTTGCCCCGTTGAATTTCATGTTTGTCTCGCTCAATTTCATTTTTACCCCGCTCAATTTCTAATTTGCCCTGCTGAAATTCTACTTTGCCCCGCTCAATTTCATGTTGGTGAATTTCTAGTTTGCCTCGCTCAATTTCAGGTTTCCCACGCTGATTTTCTAGTTTGACCAGCTGAATTTCATGTTTTCCCCGCTCAATTTCTAGTTTGCCCCGCTCAATTTCTAGTTTGCCCCGCTCAATTTTAATGCTTGCCTCGTTCAGTTTCTAGATTGCCGCGCTAAAATTTCATACTTCCTTTGATCAATTCCTAGTTTGCGTTGATTAAGTTTCATGCTTGCCTCACTCAATGTCATGATAGATAGTGTCACAAAATTAAATGAGCACGACATGAAATCATTCGTATCGTTGAAGGCCTAATCCGTATGAGCTCTGGTTGTTTATTTGATGCTAGCTCAGTGAATTTACTGATGGAGTTATTTGATACTAGGTAAGGTCAATTTAATGCAAGTTGATGCGCATGTGTTAGGCTTAATCAATTTCATTCGTTAGGCTTAGTTAATTTTATGTGTTGATGGGGATTACATACACTTGATTTAATGTTTGCTTGCATAACTTAATTTATAGTTTGCCCCACTTAATTTCATGCTATGCTCACAGAATTTCATGTTTGTCTCGTTCAATTTCTTGTTTGCCCTATTGAATTTCATGCTTACCCCGCAGAATTTTATATTTGCCCTGTTCAATTTCTACGTTGTCTCACTCATTTTTCAGTTTGCCCTGCTCAATGTCATGGTAGATTGCCTTACTTAATTTAATAAAATACGACACGAAATCATTCGTAGAAGGCCTAATTCATATAAGCTCTGGTTGTTTACTTGAAAATTTAATGCGTTGCTTATTCTTTATTTCCTTAAGCTTTGTATCATTCTCATCTATAAGAGAAAGTGAGTTTTCGGTCTTCTATTATTTAATTGAGTTTTGTCTTATGATAAGCTTCCGTTGTTTAACGATTTATTAATAATTTGTCATTGTATTGATTTCCAGATAATGGCTATGAGAATCATCGGTTGCTATAGCAGGGAGTTAGAATGTGAAAACAAGTAAAGGACGTACACGAGTGGAAGTATGAAAACTATTTCGCTACATGTGATACTACGTACGAGAAACTTCTATCTAAAATGTACAAGATTATTAAGAGTACACTAACAGATTGTGATATTAGGATGAAAGTTTTGTATCCCTGCACCAATAAATCAATACCTCCAACCGTACTCGAGGATGACGATGACGTAAGAGAGTTCCTGACAACGCAGTTGGAGCATTCGAAAAAATTCATCCCTTTAGTCATCGAGACAATCTAACGGATTAATATGAAAGCACACGTGGACAGTGTGGCAGAGGAGCATGGCGTGGAATTTGAATATAAGCCAAATCCATTACAAGTAGGAGGAACAAATGATCAACTGTCCGAACCGCCCCAAACATCAAAATTTGTGAGTAGCCAAGTCAGCGGTGCACGTGACCTTGACCTCATTTATGATTACATGGCACCGCCTCTAGCAACAACAACAGATCCGCCGTCATCATCCACCACCCGAAGATACATCAAACCTGAAAGCGACACCCCGTATCCAGACCTTCCCGAAACATTAAACTTCATCACTCGTCAAGTTCCGGTGCCATTTGATGATGCTGCATTCACTAATGCAGCAATGCTCGAATATACGGATTTGTTGTGTGAACCGAACGATATAGCCGTTGGGCAAACGTTTAAGGACAAGAGTCGGTGCCAGTATGTTTTGAGCCAATTTGTAATTCGAAATAAATTCTAGTACAGGGTACTGTACTCAAATTCTAGGAGATTTATGGTTGTGTGCTTTGAAGATAGATGCGAATGGAGGGTTCATGCATCTCGTGTGAGTGATGCTGGAATATTCAAGATACGGACTTATACGTCAAAACACACGTGCGGCATGTCATGGATGAAGAGCGATCACTGGCAAGCAAGTAGTAAGTTAGCGTGTGATCTGGTTGTTAGCCGCATTGAGCAACGCCTGGGGTCGAGGCCATGTGATATTATCTTCACCATGCAAGAGAAGTATAATATTGTTATCAGTTATAAGAAGGCATGGGCAGCTAGGGAACTTGCAATTAATTAGGTGATGGGGTCTTATGAAGACTCCTACAATCAACTCCCCTTATATTTGCATGAGTTGAGGACGGTCAACCCAAGGACAGTGATATCCCTGCTTATTAACAAAGAGACTTTCAGGTTCGAGAGATGTTTTGTTGCACTTGGACAATGCATTAGAAGTTTTTAAAAATCATTGCAGAGGGTATTAGCCATTAACGGGACACACTTAAAGGATAAATAGAAGGGTGTTCTATTCATCGCTACAACCTTAGATGAAGACAATCATATATTTCCAGTTGCGTTTGGCATCGGGGAATCGGAGAACAGTAGCAATTGGAATTGGTTCCTTACTTACCTTAACGATGCGTTAGGGTCTTGGAGGATCTTGTGATTATATCTGATCGATATAAAGGTCTACTGAAAGAGGTTCCCCAAGTCTTCCCACGTGCAATTCATGGGTACTGCACGTATCATATCTACAGAAACTTGGTGGACACCTTTAAAGACAAGTCATTGGAGATGTACTTCTGGCAGGCAGTGAAGATATGTAGGAGGGCTGAATTCGAAAAATTAATGCATGATATCGAAATGACCAACCCCGCAGTACATGCATGGCTGACAGAAATCAGATACGAGAGATGAGCATCTTCGTACTTTCCAGGAAAAAGATTCAACTTGGTCACTACAAACATTTCTGAGTGTGTTAATGTCTTCTTCAAAGAAACACGCGAATACCCCATTACGAAATTGATAGAAGGGGTTAGATTTAAGATACAAGAATTGTTTTACAAGAGAAAAGAATCTATGACATCATTTGTAGGGCCATTGACGCCATGGGCGGAGCAACAGTTAAAGGATCTTGTGCAGAAAGCGCGAGATGTTCGCTGTCATATTATTTCTCGAGATGAGTGCTATGTTGTGGGAGATTATAACGATACAGTCAAGCTCAGTGAGTTTACGTGTACATGTCACAAGTTTGGCGTGAAGGGGTACCCTTGTATGCATGTCCTGTCAGCATGTATAAACTACAATCTCCCTCATTACTCATACTGCTCTCCATTCTACGCGGTACAAAATTACATGGCCACGTATAGCGAATCGGTGTACCCAGTACGCGACAAGAGTAAGTGAGAAGAAATTTTAGTGGGCTTCAAGGAGTATTGTGCGCAGATTAAAGCCCCACGATAGAGGAGGTCAGTTGGAAGACCCAAAAAGCTTAGAATTCCATCACATGGAGAGGAATCGAAAACAACAAAGTGTGGGCGATGCAAACAAACAAGGCATAATCGCCGGAAGTGCAAGTTTTCTATACCTGAAAAATAGCATAGTTTGTAATTTATTTAGTGTTTTGATGTATAACATACTTTGTAATCTTGGTGGATGATGAAATGAACTTTCTACTTTGTCCCACTATATTTTCAGTTTGTCCCGCTATGCTCGTCGAAAAGGAAAATGCACATGGAACTCAATCGGTGGCAATTGCGTAGATACTAGAATGAGCAAAAGCAAAAACATGCCTGATAGACAAGAACTTCACATACATAGAAGAGAAACCCCTTGGATTCGGGGATGTTTGAGATGATGCCTACTCGACATGCTTGGAACCAACCTCCAATTTTAAACCAACCAACATGTACGATGACAAATCCCCATCCGCTCAATTTCTAGTTTTGCCCTACTGCATTTATAGTTTGGCCCGCTCATTTTCATGTTTCCTCCACTGAATTCCTAGTTTGCCCTGCTCAATTTCATTTTTCCCCGCTGATTTTCTAATTTGCCCAGCTCAATTTCATGGTTGCCCCGCTCAATTTAATGTTTCCCCCGCTGAATTTCTAGCTTGCCTCGCTCAATTTCATGTTTCCCCCGTTGATTTTCTAGTTTGCCCCGCTCAATTTCATATTTGCCCCGCTGAATTCCTAATTTGCCCCGATTAATTTAATGTTTGCCCTGCTGAATTTCATGTTTGCCCCGCTCATATTTCAGTTTGCCCTGCTGAATTTCATGTTTGCCCCACTCAATTTTATGTCTGCCCCGCTCAATTACATTGTTGCCCTGCTCAATTTCATGTTTCCTCGCTGATTTTCTAGTTTGCCCAGCTCATTTTCATATTTGCCCCACTGAAATCGTAGTTTGCACAACTCAATTTAATGTTTGCCCCACTAATTTTCATGTTTGCCCTATTCAAATTTCACTTTGCCCCGCTGAATTTCATGTTTGCCCCGCTCAATTTCTACATTTGCTCCGCTCAACTTCAGTCTCGAGGCGGAGATGCTAAAGTAGGAAGCAATCATTAGACCCTCTACATGTCTTGAAAGTTAGGTTTGGCCACGCATATCAAACACAAAACTGCTCCAAGGAGAACTGTTGTAGTATTCCAGTATTCTGAATATTAGATACGCAATCAATAAATTAAAAATGATATAAGCCGAAAAAGGAAATGTCCAAATAGCTAATGTGATATCCATCTTATTCAAATCTTCTAATCAAATGTTAAAAACGTAAAAAATAACAAATAAAAATAACAACAAAAACAACATTGACAATGACAACAAGGACTGGAAAGACAAAAGTATCCATATTTAACGAACCTATTCATCCACTAGGTTGTTGGCATGCTGTGCAACATCAACTACAAATTATATCTACTCGTGTTCTGAACTCTATACTATCTGGGCTGTTTTAAGAAGCACTTGTTGGACTGCTGATTTGTGTATGAAGACGAATATTTATAGACTTATATTCATATGTATCCAATGTTCAAAGGCCAGGATTATTAATGAAGCATGATAGGTAGATTATGGCTTCCAAATGGTAGGGAACAAGAATGGTTCAGATCATTCAAAGAATGCAATCCATTAACGAAAGTCCAAAATGGGATTACAGAAAATGAATTCAGAAAATAAAGAAAATGACATAGTAGGTAAAACAAGATCCCATGGATCTTAAACCAATCCACTGACACGACCACCATCACCTTAAAATCCATCCCATTCCTGCTAATCCCATGGACCCGGCGACCCTGTTTTCAAGGAATGGGATGGACCCGGTCGACCCCGATTCCCTGACCACATGGACCCGGTCGACCGTGTTGACCTGGTCGACCCTGTTTCCCTGACCACATGGACCCGGTCGGACCGGGTTGACCCCAAATTAATTTAAAAAGTGAAGTTATAAAAGTTAAAATTTCAAGATCATGATGATGAAATTAATATAAAAAGCACTTAAAAGAAAAACCCAAAGCCAAAGCCTCCACCGTTTAACTTTGACAATACTGATGCACCATAAGGCTTTTCCTTTCTGATGGAAAGGATCCAGACTCCAAGCCTCAAACAGCTGCTAAATGGAGTTCGGTTTTGACCACACCCCATCAAATTGATTCAAGCATCAGCTCCTGATAGTAGACACGAATGAACAACGGATAAGGAGGTGATTTATTCTTCCAGTCACTCAAACACAAGCAACACCCATTAACGATTATGAGGTTTCTTTGATGGAGGTGTTTGATCGTTAAAATATGACCACTAGCCTATGAGCTATGCAAATATGATATCCCTTGGGGTTGCCTTCCATTTCTACATCCATCCTCTGGGAGCATGAGGATCTCCGCTAATGGACAGCTTGCAGAATACGGATTTAACCAATAAATTCTGAGGAGGGTCCCACAACCAATGAAATTTAGATGTGTAACCTTGTTCTCACTTCTCATACCCTGAGATTTGGGGTTAAGCTAGTCCAAGACCTATACCCTTGTCACCTGTGCTTGTACTCATGCAAACATAGCTTCAGATGGTTAGCCAAGTCACTAGATGAAGCATTTGACTTGTCTGGGTATAGTGACTTTAGAGTTCAGAAGATGAATGAACATGATCAAAGCTGCTCAACTGGCATTTGACATCTATTTTTAGAGCGATGTGTCCTGCCTATAGAAGTCAAATTATCTTACATGCCTAACTCTTTTGAAATTGTGTGCTATAATAATCCTTCTTTTTTTGGGTATTTCTGGTATCTTGCCATATTCATGTTATCTTTCTATTCATTTATCATTTCTTCTGCTTCCCATTCTTCTTATTGTTAATCTTTATTTGAGCACTCTTATCATCCACATATTCCGTCCATCAGTACTTATATTTTTTCCTTGAATCATTCCCATATACTAGTTTGTTGTTACCTTTATGTTATCAGTCTCCATTTTATCTTCACATCTTGTTAGTTCAGTGAGCACAGAACTAAGTGTCAAAGTCTGGGCCGACTTTTATTCATCTTTACTGTAGATGATCTTTTCTTAAAGGACTGTTTGGATTGGTTGAAAATAAGAAGAGGAAAATTGATTTCCTTGGAAACAACATTTCCTAGGAAAATTGGTGGAAATGAAACACAATGTCCCACAAAAATTTCTATCGAAATTAGTCATATTTTCCATTTTTGTTCTTTGGCAACCCAAAATTTTCCTGTCTAAATGTGCCTGCTAGACAATCATGGGGTCACAAGCACTATCCAATCTATCCTTGTCAAAACTACATGGATCCATTGAATGGGCTTGTAGGGCAATCTATGCCCACCTCTTAATAGCTCTTTTGATGTGTGGCAAATCGAGGAATGGGATGGCCTTGCATTTCCAGATATGTTGAACATGCTGTTCTCAAACAATGCAGTCCAGATTTGGGCTAGGCCACACAGGTCACTATTGATCAAGGTTTGTTAATAACCTCTGAAATAGGCCCTTCAGTAAAGCCTAGCAGCAAGCAGTCTCCTTCAACCACTTCACTCCCTCCACAAAAGCCTTCTCAACAGAAAACTCCACTAGTCAGAAACAATGTCAAACTCAATACCTCAAAATCCTGGCACCTGGTGGTCCACTGGCATGCTAACAATGGCACCAGATTCTGGCATGACTAGGCAAGTGGTGATGGACAGATTCCAACGAAAGAGTGTTTTGCTATGTAACAAACCCACCTCCTACACACATCTGCCATCCATGGGTGCCCTGTGCTGGCCATGGTGACAGGGAGGGCTGAGATTGGCTTCAAGACAGGTTGAGAAGGGCTCGATGTGGAAGGATTCAGAGGGAAAACCGATTTTCCTGTAATGAGGAAATTGTGCTTCTTAGGTTTTTAGAAGGGAAGAAAAGGGCAAATTTCAAGGAAAATCTAAAATGTGGTAACATATTTTCCATTGAAAATTTGAGAGAACGTGAAATGCAAACAGCAGAAATATCAAGGAAACTTGATTTCCATCCCATAATTTCAACAAATCCAAACAGGCCTTAGGATGACTCAGTCAGAGCCCATTTTGCCGTTGTAGAACTGAGTTGAACTGTTTTCTTAGGTTCTCTAGTGTGAAAATGGATGTGTATAAAGTTCTGGTTGTACTTCTCTTTTCAGTCTGATTTAATAGAAAGATGATCTTGTTTATTATTGGGGATAGAAGTTTCTGTACCAAATGCAACTTCATTTATAAAGCCCATATTATAGCTAATACTGAGAAATTATACGTTTCAGCTTTTACATATTCTACTTGTGAAACATAATGAGAACAATTGTTTCTCCACAAAGAAAAATTACCATTTCATTGAGATCTCCAGGGGTTGGTAAAAAGATTGCTTGGAATAGCATGTTGTCAAAAAACTTTATCTTGTGCCACAATGTCATTTTTCCCCACGTCCTCTGTACTGTGATCTGCTCTAGTTAATAGTCCAATTACCAATGAAATTACCCATTACAAAATATGAAACTTCAAGACTCAAGATTGAATGCATAAAACCATAAAATGGAGGTCTGACATGTGGAATACCTCAGAAAATCAATTAAATATTTCATTCAAATTTATGTTAGTGAGCAGCTGACCAGACAACAGAGAATGTTCATAGTTTGATAGTCATTGCCGTTCATCCAAGTATTGCATAAGAAGACAGTATCCGAGAAGAGACTGCCTCACAAGCTAATGAAGATTCAAATAACCTGTTTCCAACAGTAGGCGACGGAAACATGTCTCTTTCCTTTTCTTTTATTTTAATTTTATTATTATTATTTTTTTAATGGCATGCCTCTTGTACTACTGGATCAATGTGTTGGCTAGTCACTGTGATTTTGGTTTAATTTGTTAATAGCTTAATATAGGTTAAATAAATGCATCTGATTTCTCTAAATGTGTGTATAAATTTTCCTGACAAACTTCATATATCTATCAATTTGTTTATAGATGTGTTTTTAGTTTTTTCCTTCACAAAAATCCTGATTCACATTTTTTTTTTTTTTTTCATTTTCTTTTAATGTTTTCCCGATTTGCCCCGCTGATTCGTCCTATATTGTTACCAGAATTGGCAATAAGACTCGGGTTCAATTAGGGGACAATTTACACTGAAGCAAAACCAAGTTTTAAATCATTTTGGCAACCTTACTTAGCAAGTTAATTCATTGGAGTTCTGGTCCACTGTCCAATTAGGAAATTGTTAGCAAGCAAAGATTGGTGTTTGGGTAAATGAGGGATCCTATATACAAGGGCTTAATATAAACAAATAAGTTTTCACATTTGAAAGTTATTCTGATGTGTTGGGAAAGAAATGAGTTTTTGGCTAGTGTATGTTAATTGGCAGGACCCACAAGTTAAATGCTTGGATCTTACAAAAGATTTACACAATACATGCTATGCACTCCTTTATTACGCATTTCCTCCTCGTTTGAAAATAATAGATACCAGCTTGCGAAATTCAGCCCATGTAAAGGCCGACAAGCACCTAAGCAATGTAGCATTCACCACTGATAAAGTTAGTCCTCATGTTTCTTTTTTAGATGGGCAATCAGCTAGAGGCAACAATGGAACTGGCTGCCCAACTTTCTTTGGCTTGTGCTTGGGCTCCTTGATAAAATGGGTTCCGTTATACCAATAAAATGGCTAATATAAAGACTCTTCTGAGTGATTTTCATTTAATGAAGGTGTTTAAAGGCCTCTTGGATCGAGAGGTTTATTACAATATTAAGAGCCTTTTATATGGATTTACTTATCCTTGAAGGGAATACTCTCAAAATTTTCTTAGATTGGACTAGTTTAAATCTTTGATAATTCATCCTTTACCACAAGGCCTTGTTAGACTACCTAATTAATTAGAACTAATGCTAGGCCAGGGCTAGGGGATAAGGGAATAGGCGTGGCTAGAGGGCTAACTATTCCCACCCCTCCAATAAGACAATGCTCAGGTCATCACTTATCAACCCTCCAACAATTTTTCAATAATGAATATGTGTCACTCACTCATCTTTTAATCATTCTTGATTAGAAGGATACATTAGTCTCATGATTGAGGTGATTCATTTGGGCATGATCATTCTAAGATGGAGGCCATTAAACAAATGGCTTACATCACCAAATCAAAAACTCCACCGTTGATGCCAGCTTCATCTTACAAAGAAGCAGCTCTAGAACATTCAAGAGAAATTCAGCGGGGCAAACATGGAACTCAGCGGGGCAAACTGAAAGTTGGGCGGGGCAAGTATGATATTCAGCGGGGCAAACATGAAATACAACGGGGCAAACATGGAATTCAGCGGGGCAAACTGTAAGTTGAGCGGGGCGAGTATGAAATTCAGCGGGGCAAACATGAAATTCAACGGGGCAAACATGGAATTGAGCGGGGCAAATTGTAAGTTGAGCGGGGCAAACATATGAAATTCAGCGGGGTAAACATGGAATTGAGCGGGGCAAACTGAAAGTTGGACTGGGCAAGTATGAAATTGAGCAGGGCAAACATGAAATTGAGCGGGGCAAACATAAAATTTAGCAGGGCAAACTGAAAATTAAGCGGGGCAAACATGGAATTGAGTGGGGCAAACATCGAATTGAGCGGGGCAAACATGAAATTCAGCGGGGCAAACTAGAAAATCAGCGGACTGAAATGCATAGACTTAGAAATTTTCTGCACTCCAAGATTACTGTAAACCTCATACAATGTATATTTAATGATGTATATAATACAATGTATATAACATGAAATGGTACATGAGTGGGACACCAATGTACAATGTATATTCAACAGCAAAATCAATACTCCGTATATTACAACATCTTTTCAAAATTTCTCTCATGCCCTGGACAAATATCATTTATAGACTAGAGACAAACAATCATATGCTATTGACTTCCTCCAATCGGTGGTGAATTTTTGCATGTCTGTTCCCGCCAAGGTGAGACCACTACACAAAATGTCGATGAATTTCATTACGAATATGTCGCGGTCATAACCATTGTCCTGCTTCGGCGTAGATTCATCGACTCTAACTGTCCACTTCTTCCCTTCAAGCGCAATGTTGTCTCCAGTGGCATGAAAGAGAATGGGGAGTGCATCAGTCATCTTTTTCATCTTCTGCTTGTAAAGAGGCATTAGATTTGTGCATAAGCTATCCACAATAACGATTTCTCTTACTCTAGTATAGATGACCAACAAAAACCAATGTGAATTTTCATGATTTATGGGCGTATAGACCTGTCCATGGTTCACAAAATAATATATTAGGCAAAACATGATAGAACACATAACAGTAAGAGATGATGTTCTGTGACGAGTGCGTTACCCGTTCATAACACCAAATTACTTTGGCGTATGGTTTATCTCGCTGCTTGCCAATTGCGTAGGCTGTAGTCAGCTGGCCTATTAACGAGGCCCGTTCTGACACCGATTTGGAGGCCCGGTATGCGATCAAAACTGGCAAACACCCCTCAAGGCTTTGCTGTTACAAACATGATCAAAGTTCAATACATGTAAGATAATAAAATGTTCGAACGGATTCAGGATTGCTGAAATAAACAGTTACCGTAAAATATGTAGGACAAAACTTACAATTCTGAGGATATGCTATTGAAAGGTCGTTATGCCTTTTCTCAAGGAACTTAATGTATGTGTCAATAGCCTAATCAATAGGATAGTACGATTTAGTCATAGATTAATATAACAATTAATTATATGTCAATCAATGCATATAGAGAATAAATTAGTAATGCTTACCTCACTATTAACCCACGCATCCTTCATCCATATCGTACTGAACCATTTCTCCGCTGCCATGTCCTTATTTGCTTCATACCAGTCCTCTGCCTCTTTTACCTCCTGCGCGGATAGTATCCTGAAAGGATCCATCTGTAAAGGAAATGGTATTAGAGAAGTAGCAAAAGCTATTACTTGCTTGGGTTCAGGAACCACCCTAGGGGTTGTATCGAATGCAGACAGGGACAAGTACGGAGAAATCTTGTAATATGACGGCTGCAGTATCCTTTTGGTTTTCCTTTTATAAACGGGATGAGAAGTGGATGCATTTAATACATTACCTTTGACATTACTATACGATTGCACATCCAGATCCCCATGTCCAGGTTCTTTATCTTCAATATCATTTACTTCCCCTCTCTTCCTCAACTCATCACACTCCTCCTCCATCACAAAAAGTCTCATCTGTGTACGACTACCTTTCTTTTCCTTATTAAACTCCTCCCTCTCATTTGCTAACTTTTTCTTGTCCTCAAAAAATAAATCCTTCTCCCTCCTCAATTGTTCTTTCTCTTTCGGTAACATCTCCCTCTCATCAAACATTGATTCTTTCCTTCTCATCTCTTCCCTCTCTTTTCTCAATTCGTCCCTCTCCTTCTTCAATTCCTCTCTCTCCTTCTTCAACTCTTCCCTTTTAATCCTACATTCCTTCATAAAAACAACATTCTTCGTAATACCCCCCCTCGGTCCCTCTCCCTCCACGTCTTTCTCATCGTTATCATCTGACTCGTCATCCTCTTCATGATCAATCTCATTACCCTCCTCATAATCTTCTTGGGTTTCAGTGAGCCACAAAATGTATAGATGAATATGTAAGAGTAAGGATAACTTTACAATGACAAAAAAAATATAGTTCATTTTTCATAACATCTCACTTGAAAACTGTCACGCACCGAGCGAACGGCATCCGTTTCCCATTCTCGTAGCGTTGGTTCTAATTTCATTACTACTGATGTCTGCAAAAGAACAAATAGTAATGTTAAATAAAAAATCGATAAGGCTGTCAAGTTAAGCGAAGTAAATGCTGGAGATATATATAAACTTACAGCTTTACTCTCGAAAATAGCATGTATTCTGTTGTACTTCAAACCCTTCTAGCCTTGATATTGAATGAAGCGTGAAATTTGATGGAGAACATACGAAACAACACACTCTTGTAGGGCCTGTAATATCTCTACTGCCCATACCTATTAGAATGAAATTGCACCAGGTTAAAAATTCAAAATTGACTATAGAGGGAAAACATATAGAAAATAAAAGGTGTTCTTACTTGTAGAGGAAGGACGCAACCACATACAGTGTACCGAGGGGAACTCAATACGACAACGACAAATTCGATTCCTTGCGACGTTGTATAGTATCCCAAACTACCCCAGGGATACTTATAGAAATCATCTAACGAGTCTACCAGGTGAATATAATCCATGTTGCACATGGTTTTCGATTCTGTTCCCCTAAGAAAGCACTCCACAACTAGAAGTAGGGCAACCTTCACGACATCTTCATGCTTATTGGTGTCAACTAATCTCTCAAACATGTCCATTAGGTGCTTCTTTAATACTGAATATTCTTTGAAGTATTTGTCTCTTAGTGTACTCATAGTGCAACGATTCTTCGGTACAGTAAGATCTCCAGACTTAAGACCGGTAATG
Organism: Magnolia officinalis; assembly: GCA_021015155.1. Classification (NCBI taxonomy): domain Eukaryota; kingdom Viridiplantae; phylum Streptophyta; class Magnoliopsida; order Magnoliales; family Magnoliaceae; genus Magnolia; species Magnolia officinalis. Next base: position 53,455,185 of record JAJHSJ010000015.1, read on the forward strand.
AGGGCGAAGTCCATCTTGGTAAACTGCAATTGCCTCTCCTTGATCTCACATACTAGATCATCTTTGTATCTTACAAAAAGAAGGTGAAATAGAGCCCCTATAAATCTAAAGGATGTAATATGCAATAGAAACGAGAAAGGGGATTGCCTACACAAATTTAGTCGACTATCATGCTTCTCCACTCCACCCTTCACTTTGTCAAATCATCATGTTAGTGTACACCTAGATATTGGGTTGGAGATTATGACAGAATATTCGTCGCCTGCAGAGATGAATTGAAAAACATATCAAACATAAAATTCACAAGATAAACATAGTGTACAAAATCAGACATAATTGAAAGCAATGCAGCATTTCATTAATTTGAACAAGCTTCATATGAAATAGAGATAGAAATTGAGCGGGGAAATACCGGAAATTGTGCAGGACAAACTATCAACATAAACTAGACAAACTATAATTTGATCGGGGCAAACTGCAAATTGAGCGGGGCAAACTGGATATTGACCAGGGCAAGCTAGATATTCAATGGGGCAAACTACCAGAAATTCAATGCGTAATCTCAGCATTCAATGTGTATTCCTGAATAATCTCATTTTTCAATTATTCAACCAATGCATTTTACCAAGTTCAACGTTAGCCAGATTAGTGAACATTTATATTGATAGTATCAACAAGAAGATGTTATTTGTAACTGTTGGGCCCACTATGGTTTCAACGGCGGAAATCATTATGCCCACTTTTTCTCGTGGTATGATCAACTTGATCTTTTGATATGCTTCAATTTGGGGCTAAACCACTCAAATTAGATGGAAAAACGGATGGACGACGTGGATATACTACATACATTCAATGTGGGCCCAACTGAGTTTACTTAGTACAATGGGAGCGTACTGACTAACTCAGTACACAATCCGATTACGCTTTCTACGCCCCACAATGATGTTTTATTTGTAATACGTCATGTTCATCGGATTATGTAATACCCCTCCGTTTTCATCGGAGTATTATACACCAAAACCCCATATGTGGGAGGGAACCTAGACATTGAGCGGGGCAAACATGAAATTGAATGGGGCAAACATGAAATTCTATGGGGGAAACATTCAATTCAGCGGGGAAAACATGAAATTGATTGGGGCAAACTTGATTTTCAGCGGGGGAAACATGAAATTGATCTGCTCAAATCATGAAATTCAATGAGGTAAAGATAGAATTGAGCAGGGCAAATTGAAAATTGAGCGGCGCAAACATGAAATTCAACGGGGCAAACTAAAAAATCAGCGGGGCAAACTAGACAATCAGCGGGGCAAACTTAACAGATAATTTCATGGCTTGAACCGAAAAATCTAAACGTATCCAATGTTCAAATGGACCACACCACATGAAATTTTGAATTGAACTTCTAATGTTGATCATTTCTTAGGGGCCACAGAAGTTTTGGATCAAGCTTATAATTGTGTTTTCTATTAATCCATGTTTGTATGATCTTATGAATAGGTAATTTGATAACAAACAAACATAACTGTTGGGCCCACTATGGTTTCACCAGTGGAAATCATTATGCCCACTGTTTCCCGTGGTATGATCCACTTGATCTTTTGATATGCTTCAATTTGGGGCTAAACCGCTCAAATTAGATGGAAAAAAGGATGGATGGCGTGGATATACTACATACATTCAATGTGGGCCCAATTGAGTTTACTTAGTACAATGGGAGCGTACTGATTAACTCAGTACGCAATCCGATTCCGCTTGCTACGCCCCACAATGCTATTTTATTTGTAATACATCATGTTCATCGGATTATGTAATACCCCTCCATTTTCATTGGAATATGTATACACCAAAACCCCATATGTGGGAGGGAACCTAGACATAGAGGGAGGGAACCTAGACATTGAGCGGGGCAAACATGAAATTGAATGGGGCAAACATGAAAATTCAGCGGGGAAAACATGAAATTCAGTGGAGAAAACATGAAATTGATCGGGGCAAACTTGATTTCAGTGGGGGAAACATGAAATTCAGGAGGGCAAATCATGAAATTCAACGGGACAAACATGGAATTGAGCGGGGCAAACATGAAATTCAGCGGGGCAAACTAAGAATTCAGCGGGGCAAACTAAAAAATCCGCGGGGCAAACATGAAATTCAGCGGGGTAAACTAGACAATCAGCGGGGTAAACATGAAATTGAGTGGGGCAAACTAGAAAATCAGCGGGGCAAACTAGAAATGAGTGGGGCAAACTAGAAAATCAGCGGGGCAAACATGAAATTGAGCGGGGGAAACATGAAATCAGCGGGGCAAACTAAAAAATCATTATGCCCACTGTTTCCCGTGGTATGATCCACTTGATCTTTTGATATGCTTCTATTTGGGCCTCAACCCCTTAAATTAGATGGAAAAACGGATGGACGGCGTGGATATACTACATACATTCAATGTGGGGCCCAACTGAGTTTAAAATATACCTGTGCTGCGTGCTTTCTTCATTGGACCGACCATTTTCAGAAGAAGACAAAATGCTGATAAGGGGGGCCCAGAAAATGAGTGTTTTTCGGTCTTTCTACCGAAACGGAGTGTGAAAAGGGGGTGAAAGCAACAACAGTGAAAACGACAGTGGAAAGGGAGAGGAAAAGCAAACAGTGGAAAGGGGGTGAAATCAATGGCAGTGAAAGCAGCAGTGGAAAGGGAGAGGAAAAGCCGCGACAGTAAAAAGGAGGGGTATTTTCGTCCTAGAAATCGGTAACTGCACGTGCAGGTCTAAGTTCGGAAGTTAAGTTTGTATTGCTTCATAAAAACCGCTGGATAAAAAGTGGGGTCCACAGTCGTAAATTTCTCTTTTGAAAATGTGAAATGTCCCGTGTTTTAAAATATTTGAAACGGGTCGCATGCAGCTAGTTGCATATTACAAAACATGCAACCACCTGTAGTTGGTGCCCACTATGGTGCTTGCATGACATCTAATCCATCCAACGGCTATGCTGCATCATAAAAATAAAATATCCCAAAACTCCTGGTGATCCAATCGTTATGTGGGCCACAAGACTGAAATCAATGGACAGCCACCCAGAAACCTCAAAATTCATGAAGTGGCTTACTGGTGATGGTTGAATCGGCATGATCTCAAGGGCATCCCATTTTCATTTAAGGAATGCCGTACATATACAAAGGTGGGCCCACACCCAACTAGTTGCATTACAGCATGACGTGTATCAGACTTTCCCATGTTGAGAACGTATGAGGGAGAAAATTAGGACTGTGGACCCCACCTTTTAGCCAGCTGGTTTCATGAAAGAAGACAAACCTTCCTTTGCAACTTAGACCTCTACGTACGGACAACAAAATTGAGGATGAAAATACCCCTCCTTTCGAAGACGAGCGCTGACGCTCCTCCAGCCAAGAGTTGTACGAACGGCTCAAAAGAGATCAAAGTTACATGGCCCCACAACTATGTATTTATTATATCCACAACGTTCATCCATATTTAGAGATCATTTCGGAGCATTATCCAAAAAAGAAAATCATATCCAGATCAAATGGACCACACCACAAAGAGCAGCGGGAAAACTGATTTTCACCGTTAAAAATTTTGTAGGGCCCACCACTTGATAGTTAGATCTGTCTTATTTTATGTCTCAAGCTTAATATGAGCTCGCCAAATCGATGGACGGTTTGGATATAACACAGACCTCATGATAGGACCCACAAATGGCGGTGGGATTACAACAGAAAAAAAAATATTAAAAAAAAAAAGAAAAAAGAATCAATAGCTACGGATTATAACCTTAGCCATATCCGTAGCCTAGAAAATCAGCGAGACAAACTAGAAAACGGCGGGACAAACTAGAAAACGGCGGGGCAAAAACGGTGGGATAAACTAGAAAATCGGCGGGGCAAGCATGAAAAACGGCGGGGCAAACTAGAAAATCGGCGAGGCAAGCATGAAAAACGGCGGGGCAAACTAGAAAATCAGCGGGGCAAGTAGCAAATTGGCGGGGCAAGCATGAAAAAATGTGGGGCAAATTAGAAAACGGCGGGGCAAACTAGAAAAACGGTGAGACAAACTAGAAAATGACGGGGCAAACTAGAAAAACGGCTGGGCAAGCATGAAAAACGGCGGGGCAAGCATAAAAACGAAACGGCGGGGCAAACTAGAAAACGGTGGGGTAAACTAGAAAAATGGCGAGGCAAACTAGAAAACGGCGGAGCAAACTAGAAAAACGGCGGGGCAAACTAGAAAACGGTAGGGCAAACTAGAAAATCGACGGGGCAAACTAGAAAACGGCGAGACAAACTAGAAAAACGGTGGGGCAAACTAGAAAAACGGTGGGGCAAACTAGAAAACGGCGAGGCAAACTAGAAAAACGGCGAGGCAAACTAGAAAACGGCGGGGCAAACTAGAAAAACGACGGGGCAAATTAGAAAACGGCGGGGCAAACTAGAAAATCGGCGGGGCAACTATGAAAAGCCTGAAAATCGGAGGGGGAAACTAGAAAATCGGCGGGGCAAGCATGAAAATCGACGGGGGAAAAAAAATTCCATGTAACGTCGATATATCGACATATTGTCGATATATCGATGCTTGATTTTGTCGATATATCGACATATGGTCGATAATATCGAATAAGTCCTCATTTGTCCAGCGACTTAACCAAAAAATTCCATCTAATGTCGATATATCGACAATATGTCGATATAATCAATGCTTGATTTTATCGATATATCGACATATGGTCGATAATATCGAATTAAGTCCTCATTTGTCCAGCGACTTAACCAAAAAATTCCATCTAATGTCGATATATCGACAATATGTCGATATATCGATGCAGTCTGTTTGTTTATATATATATATATATATATATATATCTATATATATATCTTATATATTAATTATATATAATATATATATATATATATTAATATATATATATATAGCTTTTGTGTTGCTTTTATGGGTCCCATCATGATGTCTGTGTTATATCCAAACCGTCCATCTATTTGGCGAGCTCATATTAAGGCTTGAGACGAAAAATAAGATAGATCTAACTATCAAGTAGACCACATTGTAAAATACAGTGGGGAATTAAACGTCTACCATTGAAACCCTTTTAGGGGTTACAGAAGTTTTGGATCATTATGAAAATTTTTTTTTCCTCTTCATCCAGGTCTTTGTGACCCTATGAATGAACTTAGACGGGGAGGATTTCTCACAAACATCACAGTGGGCCCCCAAAAAGTTTTTAATGGTTGATGCTCATTCAACACTGTTTCCTGTAATGTGGTACACTTGAAATTTGCATATACCTCATTTTTTGTCTCATACCATAAAATGATGTGGAAAAATATATAGACGGCATGGATGAAAAGCATACATCATGGTGGGGCTCACAGACCACCGAACATCCACCATTGTGTGGTGGCAGGGGAGTACCCAATCAATTTCTGTGAAAGGAGGGGTATTTTTGTCTAGAAATTCTGTCCCCCAACCCACCCCCCCCCCCGCACGTGGAGGTCTAAGTTGCAAAAGACGGTTTGTCTTCTTTCGTAAAATCAGCTGACTAAAAGGTGGGGTCACGGTCCTAATTTTCTCCGCATTAGGTGGGACGCGGATTGCGTACTATCCTGTCAGGACGGACTCGTTCTTGCAGGGAAGCGGATTGGCTGGTGTACAGCTGTATAGCTGGTGTATTGCCGTCAGCAAGTTCTGTGGTCCCATCATGAGGTATATTTTATATCCAAACCGTCCATACATTTGGAAAGCTTGTCTTAAGTCTTGGGACGAAAAATAAGATAGATCTAACGAACAGGTGGACCACACTACAAAAAGCAGTGGGAGATTGAACGTCTGCCATTGAAAATCTTTTGGGGCTCACAGAAGTTTTGGATCAAGATGAAATTTGTTTTTCCTCTTAATCCAGGTCTTTGTGACCTTATGAACAGATTGAATGGAAAATAAACATTATGATGGGCCCTAAAAAATTTTTAACGGTGAAAATCATTCTCTGCTGCAATTTGTGGTGTGGTCGAGTTGATCTTTGGATATGATTAATTTTTTAGATAATACTCTAAAATGATATCGAAAAATGGATGAACGGTGTGGATATGATAAATACATCATTTTGAGGCCATGTAACTTTGATCTCCTGTGAACCATTGGTACAACTCGGAGCTTGATGAGCGTCAGCGCTCGTCTTCGTACTTAGCCAATCCGCTTCCGTCTTGCAGGGAGTCTATGCGGTCCACCTTGATGTATATGTTTTACCCACACCGTCCATCCATTTTAAGGGATCATCTAGAAAAGGAGGCAAATCCAAGGCTCAAGTGGGCCACACCACAGGAAGTAGTGGTGATAATGACACTGAGGTTGAAACCTTCCAATGGTTATCATGATATTTATTTGCCATCGATCCTGTTCATAACGTCATGATATAAACTTAGGCGAAGGGAGAAAAATAAATATCAGCTTGATAAAAAAAACTTGATCAAGCTTTTGATCAAGCTGTAATTCTTGGTGTCCCTTCATCCACCTTATCTGACCTTTTCAACATATCGGATGGCATCTAAACATTACAGTGGGCCAAAAGAAAGTTTAACGGTGGAGATTCAATGACAGCTGTTTCCTATCGTGTCGTCCACTTACAGATTTTGGATCCCACTTCATTTTTTCAGACCATATCTTAAAATGAGCTTAAACCAAAAACAAAAACCAAAAAAACCCGATGGACAGCATGGATATACAACAAATACATCATGGTGAGCCCATGGTCAAATCAATACCCACTGACCTGTCACTCATGCAACCCCTAATCCACCCCTCCAATATTATATTATCACCTCTACTTCTAATTAATTAGTTAATTAATTGGAGGATATTGCTAAAATCAGTTTCCAAAGGCTTTTACTTACTCGTGGATGGTGATATGATTATGACCGTTCATTCAATAGTACCATTATTATAGGTTGGGGGTAGGAACTTTAATAATACCTTCTGCATTATTAAATTGTCCCCATCAGCAATAGCTTGCCGATGTCTGTGTGATTTCCAATCCATCACAAATCCAAATCTTAAGTGGGCCACAACATTAGAAAAAGTTCCATAAGTTGATTTTTGCAGTATGGCTTGTTTCCCATTATTAAATTTTTTTTTTTTTAAATGAATTATGGTACGAGGGTTGGTTGGAAGTCCACTCAATGGGAGATCCTATGAGGCCTGTATCCTAGCCCGTACTATTTCGTAGGCTTCCGCGGTTCTCCCGGTCGAATTCCGGCAACTCGCGATCTGTAGTCGGCATTTGCACGCGATCCTGAGTCGTGTCTCGTATATCAGAGTCAACTCGACTCGAAACTTGTAATCTTGCGACCGCGCCTTCGCCACGGTTCCGATGTTGCGTCTCACGCACCGAGGTGATACCCAGGCTCGGAGATGTGGGCCCGCATTCAATTCGAAGAAAACGCCGCGTAATTGTAAAATCTAAGAGAGAACATGTCAAATCAATCAAATCAATCCCATCAATCACCACATCATGTCAAGTACAACCACCCCTCCCCTAAAGTCAACTCTCCCTCTTACAACCCATATATGTCAAGTACACATTCATCACCCATCACACCCATCCCTCTCTCTTACAATCTCTCTCTATCTCTCATCTCTCTCTCCCATTCTCCCAAGCAAGAGAGAGTAATCGTCCATGGCTTTCCAAGGGAGAAGAGAGAAGCTAGTGTGGCCCGGCTTTGATGATTTGAGGGCCCACATATGTGGGTCCCATCTTGATGTACGATTTGTATCAAAGAGGGACCCATAGTGGCGGGGTCCCTCCACTACTCCGATCTCTCTCTCTCTCTCTCTCTCTCTCTCTCTCTCTCTCTCTTTTTGTGATGACCGTGTGGCCCACCTGATTTATGCATTTCATCCAACCGTCCATCTGTTGGACCGTGCTATAGGGCCACACCGTGATGTATTTATTTTATCCACACCATCCAGGCCATCTAGACGGTGCTGGACCAGTTGGGACGATGGGGATTCATCCCACACGTGGGCCCCTTTCTCTTGGAAATGGAAGTGGATTAGCTGGTGTGCCGCACCAGCAACCCTTGCTGCTGCTGCGTTTGACGTCAACAAGCTCTTGTGGGACCCACATGAGGCATGCTTTTCATCCAACCGTCCATTGGACGAGCAGCAGCATCAGCTGCTGTGTAAATGTCTTCAAGTTTTAGGGGTCTGATCATTAGGTATGTATTATATCCTGACCGTTCAAACGGAGGGACCCACTGCTGTGATTCCGATTGTCGAGGACGATTCTGATTTGTCGAGGCCGATTGTATAGGCCAATTCCAATTGTCGAGGCCGATTGTATAGGCCAATTCCGAGTATTGAGGCCATATACCGTTAGGCCACGTCTCCCACTGTGTCGTGGTCGGTTGGAAGGGGGTACGGCCTTACCTGCCAGAGAGGAGGGGGCAATGCTAGGCTGAGTCTTACCAGCTCGAGGAATGGTTCCACTATTGACGAGCCAATGGATGGTCTGAAGATAGGCCCAACCTCTGTGCATCTATCGGCCCATCTTGTAGCCAAACAGGGCCTGGTTAAGAAGATCAAATGGCCCTGTTAACCATGGTGCGGCCCACTGTGAAATAGTTACCTGACCAGCACCTGGGCATGGGTGAATGGACGGCTGCCAGGAGGACCACGTGGTGTGTGTGGTGCGGCCCATCATGTACGTGATGCAGCCCACTGATGGCAGTAACAACAACAACATCATCTCTCCACTTCTCTCTCTCTCTCTTTCTCGTTCTTTCTTCTTTCTTTCCTTCTCTTTCCATTCTCTCTTTCTGTTTTCCTTCTTCTTTCCCTGTTTCTCTTTCTCTGCTACACCCAAAACTCTGCCAACAGCAGATCAGCGATCGAAGGTAGTTGAGGAAGACGACCCGCTCCAATGGTGGATTCCCATCGGGCGGATTTTTCTCCAAAAGGAGGCATCTACGTGGTGAGTACAGGTCCCCGGGAGTTTGGAGAGACGATACATTGAAGCTTCATGGAAGCTTTCATGGTGGGTTCGATGGGAGAAAGAACGGACGATTTTTCTCATGTGCGGCTGCAAGGAATGGAGAGTCAACCCTTTTGCTATATAGGCTTTCCTCTTTCGAAACCCTAGATCTCCCAGAACCGTTGGATGCAAGCCGAATGGTGGGGATTTAGCTTGCTCGAAACTGTCTTTAAATACGGTGGGCAAAAACTGAAACCGTCCACGGTTTCGTTTGAAACGCCCCAAGCAGATGGAAGGTCGAGATTTTGCTTGTTTGGACGTTCTAGATCGTGCTAAACAACTCTCACGCGGATTGCTAAGTGTTTGCACGGAGAATAGTTTCTATTTCAGAAAGCTTTGTTTTTGTGGGTTCGGTTTTGGTCGGTTCTTGTGTGCATGAGGGTGCACTCAGCACGTGGAGGTTTTGGGGTTTTGGTCAGGGCTGAAGGATGCACACGATGGACGGTTTGGATTGTCCAGCTGAATAGTGTAGGTGGGCCATTGATCACAAACACGGACGTACGTCCGTCCACTATTTTCAAACAGAAAGAGAGAGGGAAATCTCTCTGTTTATAGAAATTTTCGGTCAACCTGCCTTGACCAATTTCCTTTGGATTGGTGCACAGTGGGTGCACATCCCTGCTGTGCACGCACGCTTGAGGTGGAGTCCACCATGATGTTTGTGATAAATCTTCTCCGCCCATTCTACTTTGGAGGCCCCAAGCAGCGTCCTTGATCGGATATCAAGCAGATCTAACGCTTAGGTGGGGCCCACAACTTGATTTGGGTCCCGTTTATGGATTTCCTGTTGATCTCTTGGTCGGATCAGTCTGAAATTTAACGTTGATGGTTAAAAGAGTTCAAGGGTCCACTTCAGGCTTTCATCATGTATTATTAACTAATACTAATATTATTAGGGATTTACTTGTAATTAAAATAATTAAAAACTCATACATATATATAAATATAATTTCTAATATTAACATGCTACTATTTACATACTATTAATCACATATGTATTAATATATAATTCATAATTTACAATATCATATTGTACATATGAATGAATTGAAGATTGTACGATATCACGTTTAATTAAAATTATATTTGTATTTATTAATGTTGTAAAAAAAATATATACAATTCTATTAAAGTATGCAATGATTTTTGTATAAGTACTTACGGAAGATATTTGATGCTACATTGGTATTTATAATTTGGTTTGATGTTGTGAAATCATTATTCATTATGTTCATTTAATATAATATTATTTTCATAATATTTATATACATTAAATACGTACATATCATTTTAGCATGAAATTTTAAATCTTTACAAAGTACATACACTTCTTAGTGTATATATTTAGGTTGCATTATTTATATATTTATATTAAATTAATTTACATGGTAACGCTCGAGTACTGTAAAGTACGGGGCGTTACAATCTACTCCCCTTAAAGAGAATTTTGTCCCCGAAATTTCATACTTCTGCCATGTATAGGAGCGACAACAATTTAGTTCTCGATGCTTCTAAGCATTCACCAATTTTCTTAAAGGTTGTGTGTTTGTGCAAATGTATACGAGTAATTATGAAAACTGGGGTTATTACAATCTACCCCCCTTAAAGAAAGTTTCAACCTAGAGAATTAATAGCGTACATCTAAATTATCAACACCATCTGAATGGTGTACCCTATATCGTAATTGTCTAAGCATGCTTAGATTTAAACAAGTTATAGGTATATTTTTCTAACTTTCATATCTCATTTTTAACAAGTCGGCCCATGTATATGTCTAAGTATGAAAACCCAACAAGCTATATACAGACCTGCCATAACCCTTAAGTATCTAGTCTAGTGGATCAATTGGTGTTTTAGGTTCTACTAACGGTTAGAAATCCTTCGAGAGTTAGGGGATTATCCTATCGCTTGTCAACATCAGAATTATTATTATTATTTTAGATTACAATCCCATCCAGGTGGGAACTAATAATAATATGTTATCTTTCTCTCTATCATTTAATGACAGTCCCCAATATCTAAAGTACAATACGATTTTCTAGTTCTTGTGTTCTAAGTAGCACAAATGGATGGTCGTACTAGGTTCGAGATCAATACTTCGATCATAATAGAGGATTTCGGTATCCATTCATAATCCTGTTAAATCTTTATCCTTTACTTGATCAGAGCATTGGAGTCATTGAGATTTGCTAGGACTTAGAATTCGAGTCAAACCATGTAAACTTCGTTTAAATATGGTTCCATCAACTCGTGATCCCGTTTATTCTAGACTCCTGGGGATTATCATGCAACCTTCTAAAACACACAAGAGTGCCCGAAGTTTACGTGAATGGACGTGAGTAACCATCATGCTTCCAATGCGCACTCTTATCAATGCACTACTAAAAAAAATTTGGACCGAACTTCCTACATGGATATTTGAGTTTGAAATTTCTAACTCACTTAGAATTTCAAATCTAATCCTAATATGGGTAGCCTAGGGTTGAAAACTTACTCGTAATTCTATATCTTCACCTCTAATTAATTTTTAGTGCTAAAATTCGTAAGAAATATAATTTGTAAGTAAAGAGATGTATTAAGGGATTTAAGTTACATTCATAGTATGATTTCTTAAGTTCAGGGGGCGCTCATGCTTGATCCTATGTACAATCTAGGGGATAAGGAATTTCCCACGATGTTTAAGTTCGTCTCATTTGCTGATCATTGCGACAATGCTATTTCCCGCCAAGAGGTTTGTAGAATCGTCAAGTCTATGTTTCTAAAAATTGTTCATTACGAGTAAAGTTCAAGGAATGGTCTTATTCCATCTCAATTGCATCATAGTGGGTATTTGTCCTTTCCCAGTATGTGAATTTAATTTCTAAGTTCAAACGATATTTCCGGTAGTTTTCAAGGGAACCAAAGTTTCCATTTCTAAGTTCAAATGGCTAACCTAAAATGTTAAAGGGACTTAGGTCCAGTTTGAAGTTTCTAAGATTATCCAACAAATTTCTTAAGGGACCTAAAACATTGAATATCTATATTTTCAAAGAGACCTTAGATCATTTATAAGTTTTACGATCGTCCAAAACAATTATCTAAGGGCCTAAGTTTTTGAGTTCCTATATTCTCAATTTCTCTTAGCTACAGGGAAAGTTCACATAAGTTCAATTTCTAATTTCAAATATCCTAACTTAAGGCATTTAAGGTTTGTATAAGCTCATTTCCCAAGGCCAAGTTTGTCTAAACAATGCTCTAATACCAACTGTAATGCCCCGACTTTTCAGGACCCGAGTATACGACTCGTTTCCCAAAAATCCGAGTGTTAACCTTAAAGGATAGTCAAATTCAATAGATAATAATTTTCCTTTATCAGAGTTAACAGATGAGCGTAGGATGGACAAATCCACATAAAGGAAAATTTCATTATCATTCAAATATACAAGAGCTGCCCATAATGACTTATACAAACCAATGTCTCAAAAACTTACAAATAAAAGAATTACATGATCCAGTACATGAGAAATAATAGAATGTAAGTAAATTTAAGCCGCAAGACCCCTCAGCTTCTCAAGGTAGATACAGTCAAACCCTGGCATTTGAATTCGAATCCTTATCAGCCCGAACCTGAAAATCACTTAAGCCACCTGTGCTACCTGTACGGTTATATTTATTTGATGGATGAGTGGCCAACTCAGTGTGAATTCCCCTCAAGATTACACACTGCTACATTAGGTAAGAAATAGTGTAAAACATCCAGGCAACCAAAACAGAGTAAATGCAATCTTGTTAAATGCATGGACGCATGAATGCAATCATCGGCCCGGGTAAGACATCCAGACGGCCTGTGCCCCGGGTAAGACATCCAGACGGGCGATACGATGGTGTGCATCGGGTAAGACATTCGGACGGGCGTCACCCATGAACATGACTGGTCATCAGTGCAACATTCAGCGTAATCGCATGGGCATGATGATCCAAGTCATTATCATAAATTGAATGATTGGTCATTAGTGCAACATTCAGTGTAATCGCATGGTCATAATGATCCAAGCCATTGTAAATAAGTCATGTATGCATGATTAGCCAAGTCATTATTAGTCCATTTACAAACAACCAATTAAGTAACTCAATGGTCACTATG
>JAJHSJ010000015.1:53468461-53587261 GCA_021015155.1 Magnolia officinalis
AAAAAATCGTAGGGTCCACCATAACATTTAATTTTTCATCCAATCTATTCATAAGGTCACAAAGACCTGGATGAAAAAGAAAAACAAATTTCTTATTGATCCAAAACTTCTGTCACCCCCAAAAGGGTTTCAATGGTAGACATTCAATCCCTCACTGCTTTTGATCGTGTGGTCTACTTGATAGTTATATTTGTCTTATTTTTCATCTCAAGCGTTACGATGAGCTCGCCATATGGACGGACGGTTTGGATATAACACATACCTCATGATGGGGCCCGCACAACTTGGTGACATCACTTCAGTAGCGAGTCTTGCTACTCAACCTGTCGGTAGCTAATCGGCGTTCGATATCAACGAGGATTGCACCCTAACTCCTCCCTCTCCCTCTGTCTCTCCTTCTCTCACTCTGCACCTCTCTCTCTCTCTCTCTCTCTCTCTCTCTCTCTCTCTCTCGCCAAAATCGGGTGCAGGCAAATGTATCCCATGAAAACTTTGCTCTCTATCATTCTAAATGATTTTTCATCAACGATCACAAATCTTGCATACCACTCTTTTGTCTTCTCTTTTTCAAACTTATGAGTGAAAGTTTACTTTGAGAAGCATCTCCTTCAGACTTGCTAAATGATAACAACTGTTGGTCTATAATTGAAATTTTTGGTCTGTTTGAACAACTTTGCCTATGTTTGTTTAAATTAGTTGACCCCCCATGATTTTTGCTGTATAGTGCTTTGCAGTGCATACATCTTATCTTCCGCACATCATTAAGTAGAACTTCTTCAAAATTATCGCACATTTGACCTTTTCTTTCCTTTAATTGCGGTTTCGGTTGCAGCTGAAGACCCTTCTCCTTTAACAATAAGAGGAGATGTGGCCAACACACCGGCACCAGGGGTAGTTGGGACCTCCTCATTAGCCATCTATAAATATAAAGATAAGAAACTAACTTTTAGATACTTATTAATACAAGTAGTGTGTATGTAATTATATCCTCTCAAATTTCTAGAATTTCTTAAGTGTCTAAATCAGTCACTCATTCAATGTTGAATAGAATGTAATGTTTTCATTTTTTTAATTTAAATGTCATGTCAAAATTTTGTCAGCATCTCCCCTTATGTCTTCAGAATATATTAATCTTGTATTTGATTCCTACGTCAACTATCCACACAAAGTGTTGATATTTGATGAGAAAATAAATGTAATAAATATATCCGGAGAGAATAGGAGGGACGAACCGAAACTGCATGTGTATTTAAATTAGAATAAATGAAAACATTCTTATCCATCCAACATTAAACTATCTAAAAAGAGAATTTGAGAATTTCTATGCATAAAAAAACATATTGAATCTATGTCTGGCAACATAGAAATCTTCAAATGAGCAACTAATTATCCTATGCTATAACGATAAAACATTAAAAAAAAATAATTAATGTTACTGATTAAACTATAAGAAATTAATAATAACAATAACATTAATTAAATTAACAATAACAATAACATTAATATTAATGTTAAGTTAATTTAGTTTAACATTAATATTAACAACCTAACATTGACATTAACAATAACAATTAACAATAAGAAAAAAATAGCATTAACATTACTTTAATGTGGGAAACATTTAAAATCACATAATTGTAAATAATAACTAAAAATTACATTAAGTCATTTACAATCTAAATTATAACATTAACATACATGAATCACTTATCAATCTAACATTAATTTTATTTATATATATAATATTAATATATTATAATGTATTTATTATACAATATATATAATTTATATTATATTTATACAACATGCATCATTCATCCACCACCCATCCAATTATCCATCACATCTATGATCCATCCATCCATCCATCCATGATTCAACCAATCATCCATCCATCTCTCCTAAGTCCCATCCATCCAACCATCTAACAATTCATCCATCCATCCTTCGCATCCATCCATCCATCCATCTCAATAAAGGTTTTACGATTTTTAATATTATATAATATATATATATATATATATATATATATATATATATATATATATAATTTTTATGTATAATATATAATATAGGGTTTATGATTTTTTTTCTTTAATAAGTAATATATAATTATGTATAAATATAATATATAATATAGGGTTTACTATTTAGCATGGAAACTCATGATTAATTATTGTTAATAAATGACAAGGGGAATATCCCAAAACCTAAACTTATAACCTTAACCTAAACCTATTCTCAAATCCCAAAACCTATACTTATAACCTAAACCTAAACCTATAACCTATACTTACAACCTTAACCTAAACCTATTCTCAAATCCCAAAACCTATACTTATAACCTAAACCTAAACCTTAACCCATTACCTAAACCTATACTTATAACCGTAACTTAAACTTATAACCTTAACCTAAACCTATTCTCAAATCTCAAAACCTATACTTATAAACTAAACCTAAACCTTAACATATAACCTAAACCTATAATTATAACCTTAACTTAAACTTATAACCTTAACCTAAACATATTCTCAAATCCCAAAACCTACACTTACAACCTAAACCTAAACCTATACTTATAACCTATAACCTAAACCTAAACCTAAACCTATAACCCAAACCTAACCTATAACCCAAACCTTAACTTATAACCTAAACCTACAACCTATAACCTAAAACTTAAACCCGATCCCGAACCCGAACCCGATTTCCTAAACCTAAACCTTAACCTATTCTCAATTCCCTAAAGCTATAACCTATAACCTTAACCTAAACCTATAACCTAAATATATTCTCAAATCCCTAAACCTATAACCTTAACCTAAACCTATTCTCAAATCCCAAAAAATATACTTATAACCTAAACCTAAACCTTAACCTATAACCTAAACCTATACTTATAACCTTAACCTACACTTATAACATTAATCTAAACCTATTCTCAAATCTCAAAACCTATACTTATAACCTTAACCTAAACCTATAACCTATACTTACAACCTTAACCTAAACCTATTTCCAAATCTCAAAACCTATACTTATAACCCAAACCTAAACCTTAACCCATAACCTAAACCTATACTTATAACCTTAACCTAAACTTATAACCTTAACCTAAAACTATTCTCAAATCCCAAAACCTATTCTTATAACCTAAACCTAAACCTTAATCTATAACCTAAACCTAAACTTATAACCTTAACCTAAACCTATTCGCTATTCTCAAAACTTGTACTTATAACCTAAACCTAAACCTGAACCTATACTTATAACCTTAACCTATAACCCAAACCTTAACCTATAACCTATAACCTAAATCCTAAACCCGATCCCCAACCCGAACCCGATTTCCTAAACCTAAACCTTAACCTATTCTCAATTCTCTAAAGCTATAACCTATAACTTAAACCTAAACCTATAACCTTAACCTAAACCTAAAACCTAAATGTATTCTCAAATCCCTAAACCTATAACTTTAACCTAAACCTATTCTCAAATCCCAAAAAATATACTTATAACCTAAACCTAAATCTTAACCTATAACCTAAACATATACTTATAACTTTAACCTAAACTTATAACCTTAACCTAAACTTATTCTCAAATCCCAAAACCTATACTTAGAACCTAAACCTAAATCTTAACCTAAACCTATAACTTATACTTACAACCTAACCTAAACTTATAACCTTAACCTAAACATATTCTCACAAAACCCCAAAACTATACTATAACCTAAACTAAACCTTAACCTAAACCTATAACCTATACTTACAACCTTAACCTAAACTTATAACCTTAACCTAACCTATTCTCAAATCCCAAACCTAACCTAAACCTAAACCGATACTTATACCCTTAACCTAAACCTATAACCTTAACCTAAACCTATTCTCAATCTCCAAACCTATACTTATAACCTAACCTAAACCTTTCCTCAATTCTCAAACCTATACTTATAACCTAAACCTAAACCTATACTTATAACCTATAATCTAAACCTAAACCTAAACCTTAACCTATAACCCAAACCTTAACCTATAACCTAAACCTATAACCTATAACCTAAAACCTAAACCCAAACCTAAACCCGATCCCGAACCCAAACCAGATTTCCTAAACCTAAACCTTAACCTATTCTCAATTCCCTAAAGCTATAACCTATAACCTAAACCTAAAACCTAGATGTATTCTCAAATCCCTAAACCTATAACCTTAACCTAAACCTATTCTCAAATCCCAAAAAATATACTTATAACCTAAACCTAAACCTTAACCTATAACCTAAACCTATACTTATAACCTTAACCTAAACCTATTCTCAAATCTCAAAACCTATACTTATAACCTAAACCTAAACCTTAACCTAAACCTATAACCTATACTTACAACCTTAACTTAAACTTATAACTTTAAGCTAAACCTATTCTCAAATCCCAAAACCTATACTTATAACTAAACCTAAACCTAAATCTTAACCCATAACTTTAACTTTAACTTAAACTTATAACCTTAACCTAAACTTATTCTCAAATCCCAAAACCTATACTTATAATCTAAACCTAAACTTTCGCCTTCATCTTTGTGATTTTTTATATTTTTGTATTTTTGTTTATGATGTTAAGCTTATATGTAGGGCTGAAAGTCGGGCAGGTTAGGTCGGGTTGGTGCTCAACCCTAACCCAACCCAACCCAACCTCGAGTTGGGAATTCTCAACCCAAGACCAACCCAAGCGGGCTTGGTCGGGTTGATCGGGTTGGTCGGGTATACGTGTTAATATTTTCATTATTACATTAGTTTATTAGATTTCAATATAGGGTTTATTTTTTGTATCTATGATTTTATTAATTATATATGTGATTATTCGTCATAAAGAACTTCATTTTTTTTCTTTAAAAAAACAAGCTAAAATATAGGACAACTACTCCTTTAAAAGTCATGTAGCATAGCAAACAATCTATTTGGGAGAGAGATATCCGGCATATCTTGTTAGCCTGAGTCATTGGAAATGATGTGGACAAATGAGACCCGACATCACTAGTGTGCCTTCGACACAAACGATCCAGACTCAATTATAATTTATAAGTAACTTATATATTGATCGGGTTTGGGTTGGGTCGGGCAACCCGAGACCTTAACCTGAGCCCAACCCAAGTTTTATCGGGTTGGTGTTTGTATAGCCCAAGCTTGAGATCGGACCCGATATATCTTGCCCGAGCCCAACCCAATGTTGAGTCGGTCACGGGTCGGTCGGGTTAAACCCGTCCAACTTTCAGCCCTACTTATATGTATTTATGCGTGAATGAATGTGATGTGGATAAGATTGTTTGTGTTTAGATGAATGTAGTTGTGTTTGGATGGATTTACTAGTTTGTGTTTAAATGGATGTGAATGTGAATATGATGAAATATATATATTATATAGTAGGGATGATATGATGAATGATGAAATATATTGTAACAGGTGTATATCAAGAAGTTTGTGCGGAATTTTGTATCGGGATTTTTTTTTTTTTTTTTTTTAAAGAGACTTTTACCTACGAAAATTTTCGTAGGTAAAGTTTTGTAAATATCGAAAATTTTGTCGGTAAAAGTTTTTTAATTATTTAGTTTAACATTTATTTTTTAGCGACGAAAATATTCATCGCTAAAAGTTTTGTACAAGTTTTTTAGTGACGAAGCAATTCGACGATAAAAGTTTTTTTAGCGACAAAAAAATTCGTCGCTAAAAAGCTTGCCTTTGCCAGCGATTAAAATTTTTAGTCGATAAAACCTTTTGTGTCGGTCTTTTAGCGACGAATGTAGCGGAGAAAATTTTCGTCGCTAAAACCTTTTAGCGACGAAAATTTAACTTTTAGCTACAAAAATTTTCGTCGGTAAGGGAGGGATTTCTTGTATTGGATCTTTGGGTCATGCCTTAGAAAATTATCTCTAAATGAATGTACTATGTGGATACAATGCATACATCATAGTGGGGTCTACAAAACTTCACCACGTCACTTCAATAGAGAGTCTCGTTGCTCAACCAGTCAGTATCTAATCTGCGTCCCCATGATATGATTGGTTTGTATTGAGTTACATGCCTCACATGAAGTGGCATGCGTGCATGCATATGAAAATTCGTACTCTCGCAGGTATCATGCATATTAAAATTCATACTCTTCGGCTTGACCATGCATTACCAAAGCGTACAAAAACAATGAACGAAGAAATGTCGCACCTTGCATCCACGTCAGCATCCCAAGTAGCGATAAATACCGCTGCATTTCACAACCAAAGCCTCAATTTCTCCTCTCACTCTCTCCCTCTCTCTGTCTCTCATCTGACGCTTGAATTCTTCTGTCTTCTTTTCGTTTGGGGGTATTTCCATCTTCCAATTTAGACCTTTTTTGCTCTTTATTAGATTTTTTCTTTTTCTTTTTTTTTTTTTCCCCTCCTCGTCTTGTTGTTTTTCTTCTATTGCATGATGGGTGGTATTTTTACTGATGGTAGATCATTTTCAACGGCTCAGATTGCAGAATACTGTGATTGTTTCTCAACAAGATCAAGAGCATTCGAGTTTTGAGATTTCAATAACGTAAGTGAATGATATTTCAATAGCTTGTCTCTAATTATTTGAAAAAAAAAATTGAACAGTTTGGATTAATGATTCTGGGTGGGAATGATACTAGTACTTTTAATTAAATTATTAAATAGCTGAGTCGCGTCAAGAAAAGTTCTGGAAAAGACTCCAAATAAACCTTTTTGTACTCGGATTTTTGAATTATGCTTCGGTGAATGGTTGATGGCTTATAATAACATAGTATCCAATAAGGTTTTAGCCATGGGCACTTGTATGGCCTTTTATTATTATTATTTTATGTTGTAGCCTACTTGAGTCTTTAGTCTATTGCATGTTTTTTTTTTTTTTTTAAATTTAAATATAGACGTTGTGAGAGCCGTTCAGCTGCTTTGTTTATGTGCCGTGCCATAGTGTACTGAATCACTATGTTGGATGTTTGGAGGGGTACTGAATCACTATGTGCCGTGCCATAGTGTACTGAATCACGGTGTGCCCTAATGCACTATGTTGGATGTTTGGAGGGGTAACCTAGCTAGGGACGGACAGTCCTACCAAGGGTTTTGTGGGGCACACCGTGATATGTGTTTTATCCACGCCGTCTATCTATTTTGACAAATCATTTTAGAGGGTAAGCCTAAAAATGAAGTAGATTGAAGGGTCAGGTAGACCACGTCGCAAGAGAACAGTTGGGATAGAATCCCCTAAGATCGTCCGTCTCTTGCTAGGTCCTGGTATCCAGTCCGTGTCCTGTTTGGAACGGGAGACAAATACAAGAAAGGTAGGGTCCATTCATGGGGTCGGTGATACCCGGTGGTGGGTCCCACTTATGAGACGCCAAACATGAAAAGACCCCAATCAAGACCGGTTTAACAGGTCAGAGTTAGGTGATCAGAGACTGACTGAGGGTAGACTGGTTATCGGCTCCCACCAAACTGCACACGCGACTGCTGACGAAGGCCAGATTATAACTTTGTCCCGCGGGACTATGGAAAATCACACTAACGCACAGACCCAACGGTCTGATTGGATGGCTGTGCTTCGATCTGACCGTCCAAAATGTTTACCCTATTAAGTAGTGATCATAGGATAAATGGACCATATCAAAAAGTTGTTGAGGGAAAGGAAATGTCACCTAAATAAAATTGTCATAAGGCAAAAAGATCTCCTTAGTGGGAAGGAAAGAGACATAAAAACTAAAATAGAAGTTGATTTTTCCTAACCATATAAGCAACGTAGGCCGCAGATTAGGAAGTTCTTCAAGTCAGAAACTATGTGGGGTCCACCATGACAGCAGGAACAGTGAAGATTTAACATCCACAAACATTCATGAGGCTTATGTAATTTTTAGCTAATAGCATCCTCGTAGGAATGAACTTATGAACGGTTTATATGGCATCTACACATAACGGTGGGCCCACCCGGTGTTGTACATTTGAGTTTTGGGCCTATTTCAATTTTGGGCTCATATCCTTACCTAAGCTGGTAAATTGAATGGACGGTTTGGATTGAGTATATGCATCACATGTGCATGCATATGAAAATTCATACTCTTGCAGTGTATGGCATAGTTAGTCCTTTGCTGTAAGAAAGGAACGCGGATCGCGTCCTAACCTGTCGGCTCTGAGTGCTCACCGTGATGTATGGGTTCTTATCCACACCGTTCATCCATTTTATACTTTGGAATTTTATAGAATAGGTAGAGTTGGGCATCGGATCGAGTCGAATCGGATTCGGCCCAACTCGACTAGGTCTGCGTTTTGCATGGCCTGACTCAAACTCGGTCAAATCCGGGACCGAGTCCAGGTCCTCTGACCCAATTCGATCCTAAATCTTGTTGACCTGGACCGATCCGAGTCCGACTCGGTCAGGAAAACCGAGTCGGATCGGATTGGCCCAAGTTCGGATCGAGTTTTTTTTCCCTTATGTAAAGTTGTAGTAACGGACATCGAGCGTTCGTTACTACCAGTAAGGGTTGCGCCAGCATTCATCTTATTTATCAAGAAAATAGGGAAGAAAGAAGCTGTGTATTGGGTGGAATGCAGACCTCTGTTATGTTGGAATTTTCATGGGCCACCAGCATTGTGACGATCTGCGACACATTAGCATCTCCACCATCCAAAAGATTCGAAATGAGCGGCGTGTTGGCTGGTGTTGGAGCGAGAATACCCATGGGCGAATTCAATAGGCCTTCAAAAGGGGGGAACGGGCGTGCATCGAAAGAGAGTTTCGAAATCTCTGCCTCTTCCTCAACCATCTGCAAGAGGGTTTTAACCTGGCCACGCAACAGCACCTCACTCGATCCTGGTGTCTGTTTGGCTTCGCAGCTGTTCTTTGCCACTGAATTGGGTGTTTTCAAGCTTCCCATCGCAATCCCTATGATTGGTGAATCATTCGTGATGTCGAAAAGTGCCGACCGATCGCATTTCCCTTTTCTTGATCTTGAAAAAACCTTCTCAGATTCTTCCTGCTTCCCCGCACAAAAGGAAAAAAGAAACCAAGATGGTGAGATTCAAATCTCTGAGAATTTCAGGTTCAAATCGTGCGTTCGTTCGGGTGGGACAGTGATGGACGTCAAGCGCTGAAAAAGAAGAGGAGACTAGAGAGGAAGAAGATCGGATAGGGTAAGAAAAGATGAAGAAGATTTAGAGACTATTCAGTAGGGTAACTTAGTAAGAAAGAAAAGAGGGTCGCTTGTTCTTCGCTCGGTAGGGTAACTTGGTAAGAAAGAAAAGAGGGGTGGGGTTAGAGTAAAAATCAAAATGACTATTTATAGTACCCGCCGGGTCGGATCTGTTCGGTTCGGGCCGGATCCATTCGGTTTGGGTATCCGGGTCGGGTCGGTCCGGATACACCTCTATACGCACCCGACCCGAAATACGAACAGATCTGGGTGGCCAGACTCTATCAGGCCGATCTAAGCCATCGGTTCTGTTCGAAACGGTACCGAGTCGGGTCAGATCCACCGGATCAGGTCCCAGATGTCTACCTCTAAGAATATGTCATAAATTTAGACACATTTAAGCTCATGTGGACCACACCACAAGAAGCAGCGGTGATGATGATGCTTACCGTTGAAACTTTTCTAGGGCCCACCGTGAAGTTTATTTTCCATCCAAACTATTCATATAAAGTTACATAGACTTGGATGAAGGGAAAACACAAATATCAGCTCCATCCAAAACTAACTTTCGTGGACTCCAAGAAGTTCTCAACGGTTAGAGTTCAATACTCATTGTGTGGTCCACCTGTATATTGGATCTACCTCAGTTTTGGAAGAATGCCCAGAAATGATAAGGAAAAATGGATGAACGGTGTGGATGAAACCCATACTTAACGGTGGCCACTCGGAACCCCTGCCAGTTCTGAGCTGGAGACGGGACGGGCGGGATGCAATCCGTTTTCGTAGGGATTGCCGGCGGAAGGCTTTCGTAAGAAGTTCCTTCGGTGAGAAGCTAGGTGGGCCATCCGTGATGTTTGCTAAAAATCCACTCCGTCCATCGATTTTTCCAGATCATTTTAGGTTATTAGACAAAAAAATGAAGAGGATCCAAGACTCAAGAGGTGTACACGAGAGGAAACAGTGGGGATTTGAACGACCACCGTTGAAACATTCATATCGACACAGAAATTTTGTATCAGGATAATTTCTTTATGATTTCAGTTCATACCAGTGGAAATGACTTTATAAACGGTTTGGATGGCATATAAACATCAAGATGGACCCTAGTAAGGTTTCAAATGTAGGGATTTCTTTCCCCACTTTTTCCTACGGTGTGCCCTCATTTAGTTTTGGATCCACATAATTTTTGTTCTCACAATATAAAATGAGATGAAAAAATAGATGTACGGAGTGGATTTATCAGAAACATCACGGTGGGCCCCAACTAGCTTCTCAGCGCAGGAACTTCCTGGAAAGCTTTTCCCAGTCAATCCGGCCTAAAAATAATAATAATAAAGTAACGCATGCGACACTTTGAAGACATGGCCCACCACGCATCCACGTCAGCATCCCATGTAGCGATAAATACAGCTGCATTTCACGAGAATCACAACCAAATCGTCCTAATCGTCCTCTCCTCTCTCTCTCTCTCATCCGACGCTTGAATTCTTCAATCTTCTTCTCGTTTGGGTATTTAATTTCGTCTTCCTCTTTAGACCTTGTTTTCGCTCTTTCCTTGATTTCTACTTCTCTTCGTGTTGTTTTTCTTCTATTTCATGATGGGTGTTATTTTTACTGATGAACCATCATTTTCAACGGCTCAGATTGCAGGATTCTCTGATCGTTTCTCAACAAGATCGAGAGCATTCGAGATTCGAGATTTCATAACGTAAGTGATTGATATATGGTATGGGCATGAGTTTTTACCTTTTTGTGTATGATGTTATCGAGAAAATGGGTGAAAATGTCAACTTCTACGTTTAAAATTACCCGTCTTTTTTTTTTTTTTTTTCGTACACGCCCTTTGTTTCTCTGATTTTAACTAGTATAAAATATCCAAGGCGCGTGTAGCAAAAAAATGGGGTTTAAATAAAGATCGAGTGTTGCTATTCCTACACGCAGTCAGACACGTCAACCTGAATGGGTGTAGGACATCTGATCCGTGTATAAGGTGGACCCAAGGTGTAGATCATGTGGACATGTGTGACACATATACAAAACTGAATGGTCGATCTTAAAATTCATGCAAGTTTTTCTAGGCCGTTCTTTGCTAATTAAAGAGCCCGGTTTTTTGGGTGCGGATTGGGTGAGGCCCCGGATCCATTAGGAGGGTGAGACCCCTGACTGTGGGGATCACAGTGAGGTATATGACTTAAATCCACGCCGTCCAACCATTTTCAAAGGTCATTTTATGGCGTGGTACCAAAAATGAAGCATGCCCAAATCTTAGGTGGACCACACCACAAGAAACATTCATGATTGAATCCCCACCATTAAAAGCTCCACCGGAATTTTTATTTGCCATCCGACTTGTTGATAAGGTCACAAAGACTTACATGAAGAGACCACACAAATATCATCTTAAGCTTTTGTGGCCCACAAGAAGTTTTTAATGGTCGATTACTACGGATTCCTGTAATATGGTCCATCTGAGATTTGGATTTGCTTCATTTTTAGGATCACGCCCTAAAATGAGATTTCAATACGGATGGACGGCGTTGATGTAGTCACATAACTCAAGGTGGGCCCTACATCAAGGGGACCCAAGCACCTCGGTTCATCTCCTGTTAAACATTTTCTTTTCTAGTTAACTCTGACACTGATCCAGTCCACGTGGCACAAGTAAATGGTATCCATAGGTGGGCCTCACCATGGAACGCACCAGCTAACATGATATTTCCCATTTAATTTGGACCGTCGGTCTGTATTTTCTCTATCTTTCAATTAACTACGTTCCAACTTTTTCCATT
Source organism: Magnolia officinalis (assembly GCA_021015155.1). Lineage (NCBI taxonomy): Eukaryota > Viridiplantae > Streptophyta > Magnoliopsida > Magnoliales > Magnoliaceae > Magnolia > Magnolia officinalis. Next base: position 53,480,436 of record JAJHSJ010000015.1, read on the forward strand.
CTACGTACTTTTCACTATCAGCACACATTAAAGCCTCCATTGGACGGTTTTGATTTTGCCCAGGACCCTAACAACGTGGGCTCACCTGATGAACGGCTTGGATTTTGCATGTATGCATGTTCAATCGCCGGTTGTGACGTTACCTATTATTTTCTTACCAAATCACTCTAGTCAGGATTTCTAGGCCATTCGTTTATCATTCCATTCAAGATAGAAAAATCATTACGTAAATCGGCTGCATATGAACTTTCGCATGCAACAATTTCTTTCCCAGGCAAATGTCCCATTTGAAGAAGATCGGAACCGTTCAAAAGGTTTTACGTACAAGGGAGATAATTTATATGAAATATGAGAAATCAACGTATCCAGAAGGATACAAAATCAAATCAATGTAAATCCGTTGGTTGGACTAATTGCTACATTGTGGCCCTTGGAATGAATTTATTGGATTGATTTTCATTCTAAGTAATCAACATGGTTCCAACCACATTTTTCACGGACCGGATTTTCAGAAAATGAAACACGTAGGCAGGAAAGAAATGGGTGCATGTGAGAGAGTTCATGCATGCCATTGTTTTGGGGGGGAGGGGGGGGGGCGGCTTAGGGGTATCATTTTAGCAATATAGTTATTATTCTGAAGCGTGCCGTCTTGATGCATTAACCAAATAACAGCGACCGAAAATGTCACCTGATACACCGCTTGGATGCCCTACACGTGTGCCACTGGCGCATGCTTTAGCCGTAGAGAGGAACAGGTGTGTAGTGGGTTAACCACTTTCTCATTTAGCATTGGAAAAATAAAATTCGGCTGTGTTAGGTATGACATTGATCTGGCCTTTGGATGCATGACACGTGGCAGTATGTTCTTATCTGATCCATCCAATGGTCGATCGTGGGCAATTAAGGTGGGCCATTGATATATGCATTACACGTGTCCACAGAGTGCAATTGCATATGATCGCACGACAAATCTTTTATGGTGCTTGTATTCCCACTTGAAAAGGATCTACTTTTATCACCCACATTCCCAAGCCATTTGCGGCACGTGTGGTGTCGTGGGTGGGATTAAGATCTGGCCACACATCACGTGGGGCCCACTGTGTATTTAGTCCGAGCTAAAATTATACGATCCTCATTCGTCTTTTGGGCCACCTATATTCAATACGGACCTCGGCTCATCATACTCCATCCACTCACTTCTTCTCATACACGTGTCTCCCATCTGTTGGGTATTGAAATTATTTTTTGCCAAGGACATTTTGCAAATGGGCCCCACCAGATGAATGGCCCAGATCTTGGTCACGTGTGCCAAAAATCACTCTGCGCTAATATTGACCGTGAACCTTTCTTCCAGTCTGATGTCATGATGATGGAAGAACTACGGCAGCACTTCCAACAGCGCGCGTACCCGCACCCGCTCATTAGTGGGCGGGTCCACATGCTATGATGTTACGTAGATATCCACCATATTATCGATCAGAACCGTTCATTCTCTAGATCACTTCGTGTATGAACCTCATTGCAAAAATCTCACCAATCGTCGTATCTTATCGATGGACCTTTCCTTTTTTGTGTACATCCGTTCAGATGGTCATGATCAGTCTCACTGGATTGCCAATCTAGTTGGAACTTTTAACATCACCGCTCATCCAAAATACACCCACCCAATGAACGGTCCGATTTACTCCTTTTTTTAGTTCACCAAAATACGCCCACCCAATGAATGGTCCGATTTCCTCCTCCTTTTTTTTTTTTAGTTCACCTAGCTCATGACATTCTTTATAAATACTTCCCACGTGATTGCATAGTGCAGCTCACCCACCTAAGAAAATTCTTAAAATAAAAGAGAAATCATGGCAGCCACTTCACAAACAACATTCCATGATGGACGGCCCGACATAAATTCAGAAGAACAACTTACCAAATGTGGCGTGGCGGTGAGCTTCTCACCCTAACCACTATAGTTGGTGGTGATGTGATTACTTGATGAGATTAAAGTGGCTCATGGTAGTTGGGGTTGTAGGTATGTGCCGGCGCTTTCAAAAAAGTTAGAAAAAAAGGTTGTAGGCCCATTTACTGGTAGTGAGTTAAATCTCAACAAATCACACTCATTGTGTTTTTTCTTTGATTCTTCTATCCTAAGTTTTCATCTTCTAGTAAATTTACTTTTTTCATATTTATCCATCATTCAAACCTTAAAAGGCCTGAATTCATTCAACTTAGCCATACGTATGATGGTATGGCCACACGTGTGAATCTCTAAGATTGGTCGTACAGCCATTCATTATGTTTTTGGTTTTGCTTCAACCTTTAAATCAAAGCGCTCTTCTCTTTCCCAAAACCCCAATTATAAACCTAAAAATTTCTAACTTTCATGCTTTCACAAATTATCAAATCCTAATTTCTCTTACTCTTAAATTCATTCAAAATCCTTACACCCATTATCCCTAAAACCCTAATTCTCACATCCAATTCTATAAACCCTTTAATCCTTTCATTTAATTTGATCCCATAATCCCTAATTCCTAGATTATCCCAATTCATCTAACCCTAATTTTATGATAAATAGTATTAGGTCTTCTATTTTTAAATAGGTTTTACCTTATGCTAATCATATATCCCTACATCCATTAAATTTTAATTTCTTTTTATTTAATCACCAAATAGTCTTTACACCAATAATAACTATTTTTCTAGCTCTTTTTTTTTTTTTTTTTTTTTAAAGAAATTTATATATCAAGCTGTTTATTTGAGTTTTTTGCCTGTTTTATTTTTAAGTTGTTATCCTGATATAGCAAAACGGATGGACATGATGAATTTGTATCAAACATGACTGTGGGCCCCACCTACTTAGCTTCATGTCATATGGTTTTTATCTTGGTAATTGGAAATTTCTCAATAATCTCACGGAAATATAAATTTAAAAATAGTGTATTAAAATAAATTGATTTAAAATTTAAATATAAATACGCAGTGATTATTGAAAATTTACCATGAATCGTATTAATTTCTTGGAAAATCTCAACCTAGATTTAAGTGTGAAAGATCGAATCCATTCATCAGAAGTATCTCAACATATAGATGGCATGTATAAACGAGTTCGACCATCCAATCATCAGGGCATCCATATCCATTCATTGAATATGGACTGTGGTCAATTTCAACTATTCACTAATCCGTTGATCAATCAGTCCGATAATCGTGGGGCCCACCTGATGAGAGGCTTGGATCTTACATACTTATTGTAAGTTTCCACACGAAAGGGTATGATCCTATTCTAATTCTCATCTAACAGGTGTGCTCTCCACTCTCAGAGGCGCAAAATGATCATCAACGTAAAGGAGTCGACTATGGTGCGCCCGGCGGAGGATACGCCTCAAATTGGACTGTGGAATTCTAACGTGGACCTGGTGGTGCCGAGAATGCATACTCCTAGCGTGTATTTCTACCGTCCAAATGGATCGTCCAACTTCTTTGATCCGCACGTGCTGAAAGAGGCCCTCAGCAAAGCCCTGGTCCCATTTTATCCAATGGCTGGGAGGCTGAGGAGAGATGAGGACGGTCGGATCGAGATTAATTGCAACGGTGCAGGCGTCCTGCTCGTCGAGGCGGACACTGGATCTGTGATCGACGATTTTGGGGATTTTGCACCCACCATGGAACTTAAGCAGCTCATCCCAACCGTTAATTACACCGAGGACATCTCTTCCTACTCTCTTCTGGTGCTACAGGTGAGAAATCTATTCTTCTTCTTTTTGGGGCACGCTTGAAAGTCAATCCAGACCGTGGATCGAACATTGCATTCTAGTGGAATGATTGTAACTGTCCAATTGGTGGCTTTGGAGTGGACAATTAGGATGAATTGGTCAGCAATCCAAATCCTCACAGGGGAAATGAGTTTGTTACCATCATCCTATCAATTTGATTTTTAGGCTATGGTCCATCTCAAATTGTGCCAGAATTTTGGACAGTCTAGATTTATAGATATCAGGCCTGTTTGGATTTCGACAAAGTTGTGTCATTGCTTGTCATATTAACTCAAATGCTTAAACTCACCAATTAATCTCTGCCAGGCCACTGTGATTTATGTCTTTTATCTATCCCGTCCATTCATTTTACCATCTCATTTTAGGGTGTGAGCACAAAATTATAGCATATGCAAAGCTCAAGTGGACCACTCCACAGGAAACAGTGTGAATTGAACACCCACCGTTGAAAACTTTTTAGTAGCCAAGGAGATTTTTGGATCAAGCTGATAAATTTAATTTCGACGGTGGACATCATTATTCCCACTGTTTCTTGTGGTGTGGTTCACTTTTACTTTGGATATAGTTTAATTTTAGAATCATGCCCTAAAATAATATAAAAAAAATAGATGTATGGTATGAATACGACACATATATCCATAGTAGGCCACACATAGTTTACTCACTATGCTTAAACATATACTGAGTACACAAGACACACACACACACACACACACACATATATATATATATATATATATATATAGATGACACACACACGCAGACTATGTGCGCGCGCGAGAGTCCAAGTGGAGTATAACCTAATTCTATCATTATATGGATTAGATAGGTTGAATCTTGGGTTGGCATAGAAATTAAAATTTGAGTTGTCAATTAAATAATGTTATAAAATTAGTCAAGTCATAGTGACTATCAATTTTTTAATAAAAAATAAAATGACCACCAGCATAGATTTAATGGGTATAATCATATGTTCAGGACCTTCTAATTATTATGATTTTATATAATTGTTATAGGCAGTGGATGGGTTAGGCTGATCTAATATTCAACTGGGCCACACCACAGAGAATGGTTAAGATGGGACACCCAAAAACAAAATTAAAAAAAAAAAAAAAAACTTTTCAAATTATGTGTGGGTCCCACCATGTAATGTGTTTGCCACCAGAATGAATGAACGCATTAAAAATGGAGATTTCCGGAACTTAGGCACACCCATGCTTTTACATGTTTTAGTCATGCCTCTCACTATAGGCCCACATATTCAAGGTCAAACATACTTTAAAAGGCTTTGCAGTAGAACTGGCCTACTCACCTACCAGAGGGAAAGTGATATGGGTAGATCTGTTGACAAAGTCAGTAGCATATTAGGTGCGGCATGGTTCTCACCCTAGACGTATCACCCTTATAATGGGGCCCACCTTGATAGATCCATCAGTCAATTCATTTTGCTGGGTCATGTACGCAAAAATGAAGAAGATCCAAATCAGAGGTGGACCATACTATAAGAAAAAGTGGTGATTGAACACCCTATCACTAAAAACTTCCTAAGGCATGATATAATATTCATTTGCCATGGAGGCCACGTAAACTTGAATGAAGTGAAAAGACAAATATCAGCTTAATCCAAAACCTTTATAGCTCATTAATGGTCTATTACTATTCTTTTATGTTTGAGAAATGGATTTGCTTTCTTTTTGGGTTCATGCCCTTAAATGATACGAGAAAACAGATGGACGATATAAATATAGAATACATAAAGCAAAGTAGGCTACCGTAATGTTTTTGTAAAATCCATTCTAACCACCAAGTGCATCACTCCGCTCTTGATTTTGATAGGCCCCACCATAATGTTTATTTAAGATTTACTTTGTTCATTACACACACGCATGTTTATTTAAGATCCCCGTTGTGGGATTTATTTCACCGCTTATGGGTATTGGACCTAAGACAAAGACCGAATCCCTTCATTAGATATTTAGTCCAACATTAGGCTCAAAGAAAAAATGAATCTGATTTGTGATTCTTGTCACCTTAATAGGAAATAGTTGGGAGAGAGACATCTACCCTTAGTTTTTATATCCACCATGGTTCACATGTTCAACTAATTGATATATGAGAGAATGACCACTGTAGACAAAACCTTTTACCCAGCGGTTCTATGAAAGAATACAAACTTTAGTTACCAATCTAGACTAGCACGTGCGGACAGCGACTTTGAGGACGAAACAACTACCCCTCCTTTCACGGAAACGGACTGGGTACTCCCCCTGCCACACCGGCCAATGGCTGATGGTCGGTGTCTGTGGGCCCATCATGATGTATGCTATTCATCCATGCCGTCCATATATTTTTCCATATCATTTTATGGTATACGACCAAAAATGAGGTATATGCAAATCTCAAGTGTACCACATTACAGGAAACAGTGTTGAATGAGCGTCGACCATTAAAAACTTTTTGGGGGCCCATTGTGATGTTTGTGAGAAATCCTCCCCGTCTAAGTTCATTCATAGGTCACAAAGACCTGGATGAAGAAGAACAACAAATTTCATAATGATCCAAAACTTCTATAACCCCTAAAAGGTTTCAATGGTAGACGTTCAATTCCCCATTGCCTTTTACAGTGTGGTCTACTTGATAGTTTGATCTATCTTATTTTTAGTCTCAAGTCTGAATATGAGCTCGCCAAATAGATGGACGGTTTGGATATAACACAGACCTCATGATGGGACCCACAAAAGCGGTAGGGATTACAACAGCAAAGAAAAAAAAAACAAAAAAAAAACAAAAAAAAAAAAACCAGGAACTTATGGCTACGGTTTTCATAGCTACGGATTATAACCGTAGCTATAATCGTGGCTACAGGTTACTTTCAAAAAAATTCTCTCTTCTTTTTTTTTTTTTTCATTTATTTCATTATTCATTTAACAGGAATATCTTCTAAACTAAAATTAGTTACTTGACGTACCACATATGATTTTGGGGTAAGAGAAGCTAGTTTAGCCAACCAACCTAGTTATTTTCCAAGATTCCATTAGGTCGATGGTTGAAAATACATTTCATTCACTTCGCTGTCAATTTCAGTCACTTTCGCGGTCAAACTAGAAATTGAACGGGACAAATATGAAATTGAGTAGGCAAATTGAAAATTGAGCGAGGCAAGGTAGGAATTGAGCGAGGGAACCTAAAAATTGAGAGAGGCAAGGTAGGAGTTCAGCGAGGGAATCTAGAAATTGAGCGAGATAAGCTAGAATTGAGCGAGGCAACGTAGAAAATGAGCGAGGGAACCTACGATTTGAGCTAGGCAACCTACGAATTGAGCGAGGAAGTTAGAAATTGAGCGAGGGAAGTTAGAATTTGAGCGAGGGAACCTAGAAATTCAGTGAGACAACTAGGATTTGAGCGAGGGAAGCTACAAATTGTGCGAGGGAATCTAGAAATTGAGCGAGGCAACCTAGGATTTGAGCAAGGCAACATAGGAATTGAGCGAGGAACCTAGGAAATGAGCGAGGCAACGTAGAAATTCAGCGAGAATCCTAGAAATTAAGCGAGGGAAGCTAGAAATTAAGCGAGGGAACCTAGAAATTCAACGAGACAACCTAGGATTTGAGCGAGGAAGCTAGAAATTAAGCGAGGGAACCTAGAAATTGAGTGAGGCAAGGTAAAAATTCAGCGAGGAAACCTAGGACTTGAGCGAGCAACCTAGGAATTGAGTGAGGGAAGTTAGAAATTGAGCGAGGGAAGCTAGAATTTGACGGGGAACCTAGAAATTCAGCGAGGCACATAGGATTTGAGCGAGGGAAGCTACAAATTGTGCGAGGGAACTTAGAAATTGAGCGAGGCAACCTAGGATTTGAGCAAGGCACCTAGGAATTGAGCGAGGTAACCTAGGAAATGAACGAGGCAACGTAGAAATTCAGGGAGGAATCCTAGGAATTAAGCGAGCGAAGCTAGAAATTAAGTGAGGAACCTAGTAACTTTAGTGAGACAACCTAGGATTTGAGAGAGGAAGCTAGAAATTGAGCGCGGGAACCTAAAATTGAGTGAGGCAAGTAGTGACAAGTTCATCGCGAGGAAGCTAGATTGAGCGAGGCAACCTAGGAATTGAGCAAGGGAAGTTAGAAATTGAGCGAGGGAAGCTAGAATTTGACGAGGGAACCTAGAAATTCAACGAGGCAACCTAGGATTTGAGCGAGGAAGCTACAAATTGTGCAAGGGAACCTAGAAATTGAGCGAGCACTACCAAAAAATGAGCAAAGGCTACGGATGATTGGAGTCTTTAGCTACGGATTAAACCGTAGCTATTTAGCTACGGATTAAATCCGTAGCTAAAGACTCCAATCATCCGTAGCTTTTGCTCTAATTGATGGTCTCATACAAGTTCTATGGGGCCCACCACAATTTTTGTGTTCAATCTAAACCGTCCATCCATTTTGACAGATAATTTTAATGTGTTAGCTCAAAAATTAGATAAAGTTAAAGTTCAAGTGGACCACAACCATATATAGAAACAATGGAGATTAAGTGTCTTTTGTTGATTTGTGGTGTGGTCCATGTGAGTCTTCTATTTGCCTCATTTTTTTCGAATAATTCGTAAATAATCTCTGAATTGAATGGAAGGCACAGATGAATGATATACATCATGGTGGGCCACATGGAGCCCCCCTAACATCACCGTTCATCTCCGTTCGGCGGCCGCGTGCACAAAAAAAAGGCCCCCGCCACTGCTATTTTCATCTCGCGCCCCCACCTCTCTCTCTCTCTCTCTCTCCCTCTCTTCTCCCTCTCTCCTCTCCCTCTCTCTCTCTCTCTCTCTCTTCTCTCGCTCCTTTCTATCTTCTCCCCATCCTCTCTCTGTTGCTCCCTCTCTCTGCCTCTCCTTCTCTCCGTCTCCGTCTCCGTCTCCGCCCTCTCCCTCCCTTTCTCTGCTCCCCTCTCCCTCTCCCTCTCCCTCTCACTCTCACTCTCTCTATCCCTATCTCTCTCTCTCTCAAAACCCTACTCCTCTCTCTCTCTCTCTTTCTATCTCCTCGGTCCTCTGCTGCAACATCAGGTATCTCCCTCTCCACTCGATCTACCGCACATCAAGGAGCATTCTGCTGCAATCAGGTATCTCTCTCTCTCTCCTTATCTATTCATATCAATTCGGGCATTTTTTTTTTGGCATTTTCTAATCCTTCAAGTAACATTGTCCAATGATTTGTGTATTGAGAATATTTGAGTTTCGAATCCCTAATTAGGGATTTGTAGTATCGATTCCCTAATTGTGGATTAGTGTAGAGGTGTAGTCTAAGAGAAGACAGTCATGTATCAGAGATCTTTTTGGGTTTAGGGCCTTGTGGATTTGTAGTGTCGATTCCCTAATTGTGGATTTGCAGTGTCGATTCCCTAATTTTTTCGATTTTGGCTAATTTTATTTAGGGCTTTGTCAATCTAGCTTGTGAATAGTGGCCATGGGATAATATTTTAAGTAAGAATATGCTGCAACAATTTGTATTCAAGCAAGAAAATGTTGTATATTAACTATGTATAATCTTGCAGTCCAAGAGATTTTTAGTGCATGAGCCATCAATGGATGGACCCACCATATCAATTGTTTGGATCACTCAAGCCGTGGGTCCCACTTGTACAAAATGGAAACCTAGTCTATTCTCCAGAATGTCAGCCCTAGCATTACATTAATACTCTTTATTTATCTGTGGTTTGTTGTTTCATAACTGAATTTGGTGGACTATGATTCTTCATAGAGTTGATGCCATGAAATGTTTCTTCAGGTTTCTTCATCCCAAGTAAAAAATTTGAATTCTTATGCTTTTGAAAGTTGAATTATGATGGTTGATCTTGAGTTGGTATTTAATAATGAGGTTGTCTGAGACATTCATATCTTGTAATTAGATGAATGAATAGGGATTGATTTCTATGGGCTTTGGTTGCACATGTTGCAGTTCTTATTGGTGTGCAGTTCTTGTAAGAAAATAGAATACAACTTTGAATATATTTCCAATGTAGTGAATTTTTTAAGTTGTATCTGGTGGTAAACAGGGGCACTTATGTGATGAGATTTGAGGCTTCATCTCATCATCAATAATGCCAGGTTTGCTATTTTAAGATACTAGATTGTAATATCTTACTGATTGGATGTGTCTGAGTGTCCAAAAATAGTTGGACAACAAGTTTTAGAAAAGCCCACTCATTCAATGGTTAGGATCACAATGTGGGGTAATTTGAAGATAATTTTCGGGTTTGAAATGTCCATGCGATATTTCGCATGTTACTCTAGTGTTACAAACTTGAGATTTAAAACTTTCTGAAAGAAAGTTGATAATTGAATACTATCTATTTTGGAGGCTATGTATTGCCGATTTTGTTCAGGCCATGACTGTCCAACAAGTTGAGGCACCTATGGATCTAAAGAAAGAGATGGGAAGATTAATATTTGAACAAAAGTATGGGGAAGCATTCACTCCCATGATTGTTGGATGTTTATTTGGTTTTTAGATGATGCATATTTTTTTAGTTTTTTAGAGTTTATAATTGAGTAGATGAGCGTGTGCTCTTGAAGTATTGTCTCTATTTTTTATTTTTTTTATGACATCTCATCCTTATCCTTTTCTATATTTTTAGTTCTTCAATTTTGGGGCCTAACTTTTCTGTATGATGATATTCATTGTAGGATGAATTAATTCATATTGTAGATTTGAGTCCAAACTCGTCTTTTGATTTTTAGGTTGCAAATGGATTATTGCCACTACAAAAGCTTTATCCAAGCAGAATATACCAAAATCACTAGGAAATTGATTTGGGTTTGTTTTGGATTTTTAGGTTTTTAATTCCAATTGCATAATCCATGTAATCATTCCATTTACATTTTCTTTCTATTTTTTCACGATGATTGATTGCTTTTATTTAGTTGGTCATTGAAAAGGGAACTGGTGGCCTACAACTAGCTGTAGTTTACCTAACACGTCCACTTTTACAAGCATTTTGTGCCAGGTCCAATTGGAAACAAAATTCCTAGGCACATCTTTTTTTCATATGCAGGCTAGTGCATTCAAAGGGCCTGTTTTCACCCATGCAGATGTCAAGCCTGATATGGAAAAAAAATGATTTAGTTACCTTAGCCTTGTATGAAAGCTTTGAAATGTTGGCCTTTGTTACCTTAGTTACCTTAGCCTTGAATTTCTAGGTTCCCTCGCTTTATTTCTAGCTTCCCTCACTGAATTTCTACGTTGCCTCGCTCATTTCCTAGGTTCCCTTGCTCAATTCCTACGTTGCCTCGCTCAATTCCTAGGTTGCCTCACTCAATTTCTAGGTTCCCTTGCACAATTTGTAGCTTCCCTCGCTCAAATCCTAGGTTGCCTCGTTGAATTTCTAGGTTCCCTCGTCAAATTCTAGCTTCCCTCGCTCAATTTCTAGCTTCCCTCGCTCAATTCCTAGGTTGCCTCGCTCAAATCCTAGCTTTCCTCGCTGAATTTCTACCTTGCCTCACTCAATTTCTAGCTTCCCTCGTTCAAATCCTAGGTTGTCTCGTTGAATTTCTAGGTTCCCTCGCTTAATTTCTAGCTTCCCTCGTTTAATTCCTAGGATTCCTCGCTGAATTTCTACGTTGCCTCGTTCATTTCCTAGGTTCCCTCGCTCAATTCCTACGTTGCCTCGCTCAAATCCTAGGTTACCTCGCTGAATTTTTAGGTTCTCTCGCTCAAATTCTAGCTTCCCTCGCTGAATTTCTAACTTCCCTCGGTCAATTCCTAGGTTGCCTCGCTCAAATCCTAGGTTTCCTCCTCGCTGAATTTCTACCTTGTCTCGCTCAATTCCTAGGTTCCCTCGCTCAATTTCTAGTCGCTCAAATCCTAGGTTGTCACGCTGAATTTCTAGGTTCCCTCGCTTTATTTCTAGCTTCCCTAGCTGAATTTCTACGTTGCCTCGCTCATTTCCTAGGTTCCCTCGCTCAATTCCTACGTTGCCTCACTCAAATCCTAGGTTACCTCGCTCAATTTCTAGGTTCCCTCACACAATTTGTAGCTTCCCTCGCTCAAATTCGAGGTTGCCACGCTGAATTTCTAGGTTCCCTCGCGTAAATTCTAGCTTATCTCGCTCAATTTCTAGCTTCACTCGCTCAATTTCTACCTTCCCTCGCTCAATTCCTAGGTTACCTCGCTGAATTCCTACGTTGCCTCGCTCAATTTCTAGGTTCCCTCGCTCAAATCCTACGTAGGAATTGAGCGAGGGAAGGTAGGAATTGAATGAGGCAACGTAGGAATTAAGCGAGGGAACCTAGAAATTGAGCGAGGGAACTTAGAAATTGAGCGAGGGAAGGTACGAATTGAGCGAGGCAACGTAGGAATTAAGCGAGGCAACGTAGGAATTGAGCGAGGGAACCTAGAAATTGAGCGAGGCAACGTAGGAATTGAGCGAGGTAACCTAGGAATTGAGTGAGGAAAGGTAGAAATTGAGTAAGTGAAGCTAGAAATTGAGCGAGATAAGCTAGAATTTAAGCGAGGGAACCTAGAAATTCAGCGAGGCAACCTCGAATTTGAGCGAGGGAAGCTACAAATTGTGTGAGGGAACCTAGAAATTGAGCGAGGTAACCTAGGATTTGAGTGAGGCAATGTAGGAATTGAGCGAGGGAACCTAGGAAATGAGCGAGGCAACGTAGAAATTCAGCGAGGGAAGCTAGAAATAAAGCAAGGGAACCTAGAAATTCAGCGTGACAACCTAGGATTTGAGCGAGGGAAGCTAGAAATTGAGCGAGGGAACCTAGGAATTGAGCGAGGCAAGGTAGAAATTCAGCGAGGAAACTTAGGATTTGAGCGAAGCAACCTAGGAATTGACCGAGGGAAGTTAGAAATTCAGCGAGGGAACCTAAAATTTGAGCGAGAGAACCTAAAAATTCAGCGAGGCAACCTAGGATTTGAGCGAGGCAACGTAGGAATTGAGCGAGGGAACCTAGGAAATGAACGAGGCAACGTAGAAATTCAGCGAGGAATCCTAGGAATTAAGCGAGGGAAGCTAGAAATTAAGCGAGGGAACCTAGAAATTCAGCGAGACAACCTAGGATTTGTGCGAGGGAAGCTAAAAATTAAGCGAGGGAAACTAGAAATTGAGCAAGGCAACGTAGGAATTGAGCGAGGGAAGCTAGAAATTGAGCGAGGCAACGTAGGAATTAAGCGAGGAAGGTAGGAAAATTAGAAATTGAGCGAGGGAACCTAGAAATTGAGCGAGGCAACGTAGGAATTGAGCGAGGGAAGGTAGGAATTGAGCGAGGCAACCTAGGATTTGAGCGAGGGAACCTAGAAATTGAGCGAGGCAACGTAGGAATTCAGCGAGGTAACCCAGGAATTGAGCGAGGGAAGGTAGAAATTGAGCGAGTGAAGCTAGAAATTGAGCGAGATAAGCTAGAATTTAAGCGAGGGAACCTAGAAATTCAGCGAGGCAACCTCGAATTTGAGCGAGGGAAGCTACAAATTGTGTGAGGGAACCTAGAAATTGAGCGAGGTAACCTAGGATTTGAGTGAGGCAACGTAGGAATTGAGCAGGGAACCTAGGAAATGAGCGAGGCAATGTAGAAATTCAGCGAGGGAAGCTAGAAATAAAGCGAGGGAACCTAGAAATTCAGCGTGACAACCTAGGATTTGAGCGAGGGAAGCTAGAAATTGAGCGAGGGAACCTAGGAATTGAGCGAGGCAAGGTAGAAATTCAGCGAGGAAACCTAGGATTTGAGCGAGGTAACCTAGGAATTGACCGGGGGAAGTTAGAAATTCAGTGAGGGAAGCTAGAATTTGAGCGAGAGAACCTAGAAATTCAGCGAGGCAACCCGAGATTTGAGCGAGGAAAGCTACAAATTGTGCAAGGAAGATAGAAATTCAGTGAGACAATATATAAATTGAGCGAAGGAACCTAGGAATTGAGCGAGGCAACCTAGCAATTGAGTGAGGCAACGTAGAAATTCAGCGAAGCAACCTACGAATTGAGCGAGGGAAGCTAGAAATTGAGCGAGGGAAGCTTTGAAATTCAGCAAGAGAACCTATGAATTGAGCGAGACAGCCTAGGAATTGAGCGAGGGAAGCTAGAAATTCAGTGAGGCAACCTAAAAATTGAGCGAGAAAACCTAGGAATTGAGCGAGGAAACCTAGGAATTGAGCAAGGGAGACTAGAAATTGAGCAAGGGAGGCTAGGAATTGACCTAAGCCTTATCCCAACTAATTGGGGTCGACTAAATGAATCAATTTCCACTATTCTATTCTATCAAGATAGGTAATATATAATAATTATATGTGGGAGGTATAAACTGTATCATGAATTGTATGATAGGTTAAGCATTAAAGAGGGAGAGAAAGATGCATCAAGGAAGTGGAAAAGTAAGACAGATCTAGCTATCAAGTGGACCACACTGTTAAAGGCTGGGAATGATTATGGATTGAATGAAATGGATTTTTTACCATCGACCTGATGGAATCTTGGAAAATAGCAAGGTTAGTTGGCTAAAGTAGCTTCTCCTACCCCAAAATCATATATGGTACGTTAAGTAACTAATTTTGGTTTAGAAGATATTCTTGTTAAATGATTAAAGAAATAAATAAAAAAAAAGAGGGAAAAAAATTTTATATGCTTATATATACCTATTTATATAAATATGTATTAAAGAAAATTGTAGGTAGAATAAATTTCTCCATGTAAAAAATAAAAAAATAATAAAAAAAATAAAAAATTTCATAGAGTGGCACTGATTACAGTTATGGCTAGGGTTATAATCCGTAGCTAAAGGTAAAATACCTTTTTCAAAAGGAAAACTCACTGGACAGTTCTGGACCATTTTCGATCGACGGTTTTTTTTTTTTTTTTTTTTTTTTTTTTTAAATTTTTTTAATTTTTTGCTGTTGTAATCCCACTGCTTTTTGTGGGTCCTATTATGAGGTATGTGTTATATCCAAACCGTCCATAGTTTTGACGAACTCGTATTAAGGTTTGAGACGAAAAATAAGACAGATCTAGCTATCAAGTGGACCACACTGTTAAAGGCTGTGGATGATTGAACGTCTACCATTGAAACCCTTTTAGGGGTCACAGAAGTTTTGGATCATTATGAAACTTGTTTTTCCTCTTCATCCTGGCCTTTGTGACCTTATCAATAGATTGGATGGAAAATAAAGGTTATGGTGGACCCTACAAAATTTTTAACGGTGAAAATCAATTTCCCCGCTGCTCTTTGTGGTGTGGTCCAATTGATTTTTGGATATGATTTTTTTTTTTGGATAATGCTCCGAAATGATCTTGAAATATGGATGAACGTTGTGGATATAATAAATATTATATATCTGTGGGGCCATGTAACTTTGATCTCTTTTAGGCCGTTCGTACAACTTTCAGTTGGAGGGGCGTCAGCGCTCGTCTTCGCAGCGAAAAGGAAGGGTAGTTTCGTCCTCAAAGTCGCTGTCCGCACGTGCTAGTCTAGATTGGTAACTAAAGTTTGTATTCTTTCATAGAAACCGCTGGGTAAAAGGTTTTGTCTACAGTGGTCATTTTCTCTTGATATATGGAGTTGATTTTTGGGATGTTGACCTGACATGAGCAGACACTTCTAGCGGTTAGGGTAGATTTTTCGTAAACATGACAGTGATGCTGTCGGGGCCACCTATCCATTTTCTCTCAATTATATAAATTAATGAGGTAGCTCTTTGAAAAAGGTAACAGAATGTAAATTAAATATTCATTAGATAATTTGTTATAAAATTCTTATTATAAAATCATAATATAACCTTTTACAAGAGTTAGGAACTGACTCATTATTTTTGGACCATTGACATTTATTTATTGTCCACTTAATCTCAGGTAACTTACTTCAAATGTGGAGGCGTATCGCTAGGCGTAGGAATGCAGCATCATGTCGCTGATGGCGCTTCCGGCTTACATTTCATCAACCATTGGTCAGACGTGGCCCGCGGTCTAGATCTCACCATCCCACCGTTCATCGACCGGACCCTCCTCCGTGCACGTGACCCACCCACCCCAATATTCCACCACATTGAATATCAACCGGCACCGTCCATGAAAACCCTACCAGAATCCGACAAACCACAATCCGACACGTCAGTCGCTATCTTCAAAATCAGACGAGATCAGCTCAATATCCTCAAATCCAAATCAAAAGATGCACATAACACTGTCGGATACAGCTCGTACGAGATGCTCGCGGGACACGTGTGGCGATGCGCATGCAAAGCACGTGACCTCCCCGATGATCAAGACACTAAGATGTACATCGCCACCGATGGACGGGCACGCCTCCGTCCAGCGCTCCCACCGGGCTACTTTGGCAATGTGATCTTCACCGCTACGCCGATCGCAGTCGCTGGCGACCTGATGTCGGGCCCACCAACGTATGCAGCTGGCCGTATACACGACGCGTTGGTTCGTATGGACAACGACTACCTACGGTCAGCATTAGATTACCTTGAGCTGCAGCCAGATCTGACCGTTCTTGTTCGTGGGGCCCACACTTTCAGGTGCCCGAACCTTGGGATCACGAGCTGGGCCCGATTACCGATACATGATGCGGATTTCGGGTGGGGCCGGCCTATATTTATGGGACCCGGTGGTATAGCTTATGAAGGACTTGCTTTTGTGCTCCCGAGCCCTACCAATGATGGTAGTCTCTCATTGGCTATTTCATTGCAAGCGGAACACATGGTCCGCTTTGAGAAGTACCTCTACGACTTTTAGAACCCGATACGTCGCGCCCGAAATCCGAAACTTTTCTGGCCGATATATCGGATACGTGTTTTTTTTTTTCTTTTCATTTTTTCGGTCCCTATGTCAAAAGACTTACAGGAAATGCTCCTTGTCAAATTACTAAAATGCCCTTCGGGTGTGTTGAATGGAAACTGCTATTCGATAAATATGTAAATATCGCGATAATAATATTTCATCCTCTAGTTTTAAATATCGTATTTTTCATTGCAATATTTACCCAAAAAATAAATAATTAAACAATTTATTATATGAATCTAATTTCAAAATCTTAATTTTTTCTACTTATTTATGAAAGATATTAAAAATGTCCAATTTTCAGCAAGATTTTTGGGATAATATCTCTACATAACCCTCAAAATATGAAAATCTCCCGATAAATTTACTTGCCGAGAAATTGCCGAGAACGAGATCCGTTCTATGATGGTGGACCGCACCACAGGAAACAGCGTTTTGACAGCTAATTTTAGGGTATGACCCTTCATCTTGGTCTTTGTGACCTTATCAACAGGTTAGATGGTAAATAAACATTCTGGTGGCCCATAGAAGTTTTTAACGGTGGATATTCAATCGCCACTGTTTCCTGTGTTGAGGTACACCTCATATTTGGATCTCCTTCTTTTTTGATGTATAACCTAAAATGAGCTGTCAAAAAGGGTGGACGGTATGGATGTAAGGTACATATATCACGGTGGGCCCTAAAGTCAGTGAACCACCCACTTCGGTGCACCGCGCCCACAGGATACAAACTTGTCAACCAACGACTCAAAATCAATGGCTAAAATTCCTTGGATCGGTCGCTATGATCATCCATCCGGTGTAATTCTTAGGGTTCTGTTCATAGATGCTAGGTTCCACCAGATGAACGTGCCAGATGTCAATATTAGAAATTACTCTCTACCATCATTAACTGATGGATGCAGTGGTTTTGGTGGGGGTTGGTGATGCATGCTATTCAAACTTAAATTTAAATAATGAAATGAAATGATTGTTTTTTTATCTTGAAGAAGAAAAGAAATGATTTTTGCTCTTTTATTATTGGGTTTTCTCTTTACCTTTTTGTGGTCCACATTCCACCGACGTCACTAATGCCTTAATGTCACCAAGCTATGTGGGCCCACCATGATATGTGTGTTATATCCGCACCATCCATACATTTTGCAAGACCATTTTAGTCCTGGTAGGCCCTAGGAAAGTTTTAATGGTAGGCATAAAATTCCCACCGGTTTCTATGGTGTCGTCCATTTGAGCTTTGGATCTGCCTTATTTTTAGGCCCGTCCTCTAAAATGATCCTGCAAAATGGATGGACGGTGTGGATAATACATACATAGATCATGGTGTGGATATAATGACTTCAACACATCACAGGATCTCGGTGGTGTGTTGCACACCACGCAATCTGCTTCTCAATTGATAGAACAGCAGGGCCCACCCAGATTCTGTTTTGTGACCGTTGCTTTGCCCACCAACCAACCGACGTTGCCTAACATGCCCAAGTTGTCTTTCTGTGCCACTAACTATATTTATATGTATTGATTTGATGAGGTGGGGGTTTGGTACCAGCCCAAAAAATTCAAAATCCAAGCCCAATCCAACCCATGGCCGAGCCCATTGACAGCCCTGGTTGCAATTTGCAAAGCAGAGTGATTTAGGCCTGACTCTTCACCCGAAGGCCAGAGGAAGGGTCTAAATGGCATGGATTCTATACGGTGGGCCACCTATTCAAATCAACGGCAGGCATCCAATTTCATATTTTGCCCGGTGGCATTGGAATCTTGATGGTCCATGAATTCAAACACAATCCAACGGATCCAAATTCATGTCCAGACCATTGAATTATCAGATGAGATGAGGCCCACCTTGATGTATGTATTGTACATCCATATCGTCTTTCCATTTTTCATATTCAAATTACAGGTGGACAACACTATAGGAAATAGTGATGATTGACCATTAAAAATGTTTTGCTGACCACAGATATTTTAGATCAAGCTGATATTTATTTTTCTCCTACCTGTCATGACAAATAAATATTACAGTGGCCCTAGGAAGTTTTTAATAGTGGGCATTCAATCAATACTATTTCCTATGGATGGTCCACTTGAAATTTAGAAATGTTTTTTTTTTAAAAAAAAAAAAAAAAAAAAACCTAATACCCTAAAATGAGCTGGAAAAACGGATGGACTATAATACATGCATCAAGGTGGGCCACACGTGTTGTGTGAGGCCGGGCCCGCACAACCAACAACCCACACACTACTGACCTCCTTGATGTGTTGACGTCAACAAATTATGTGGGATATGTGTTATATCCACGTATTTTATCTATTTTAGGTGATAGGCCCGAAACTGAAGGAAACGGATTGGCTACTCCCCCTGCCGCTAGCAGGGTGGCTGATGATCGGTGCTCTGTGGCCCCACCATGATGTATGTGTTTCATCCATGCCATTCATCCATTTTTACATATCATTTCAGGGATTCATCCCATAACTGAGAGGGATATAAATCTCAGGTGGACCACACCACAGGAAAACAATAATGATTGGATATCAATCATTTAAATTCTCCTAAGGCCTAGATGAAGTGAAAAAACAAAGATCAGCTTGATCCAAAACTTTTATGGCCCCCTTAAAAGTTTTTAATGGTCCACGTTCATTCAACACTGTTTCCTGTAATGTGCTCCACTTGAGATTGGTATACACCTTGTTTTTGGTCTCATATCATAAAATGATGTAGAAAAATAGATGGACGGCATGGATGAAACACATACATCTTGGTGGGGTCCTGGGCCCACAGAAATTTTGAATCAATCTGATATTTGCTTTTTTCCTTCATCTTGTCTCTTCCTGGCCGAACAGCCCTTCTTTTTTTCTTTTCTTTTTTCTTTTTTTTTTTTTTAACACACGCACACACACCCCCACACACTCACGCCGTAGTGGGATTTCACCACTCTGTGTGGCCCACCTACATTGTGGATAATACTGATTCCAGGGACAGGATATGTTGGAAAAAGGCCATGCGCATGACATGTTCCATGATTTGGTACCCTGCAGACGTGCAGGAAACCGCTGTCCAATGGCTTATTCTGCACAAAACCAAAGAAAGTTATTTTACAGACAGCTACAGCGATTCCTATGCAATGGAGGAATTTTTTTTTTTTTTTTTTTTTAAAAAAAAAAAAAAAAAAAAAAAACATACCGGAAAGAATTTTAATGAAACCATACTTCAACAGGAGCGGATTAGGTGTGGCCCTTACTGTGGGTCCACCTTGATGTATGTATTCTAAATCCATGCCGTCCATCTGTTTTTTTAAGATCATTTTAAGGCGTGAACTCACAAATGAAGCATATCCAAATCTCAGGTGTACCATACTATGGGAAACAGTGGTGATTGACCGTTAAAAACTTCTTTTAAGCCACAAGTTTTGAATAAGCTTATATTTGTTTTTTCCCTTCATCCAAGTTTGTGTGACCATATCAATAGGTTGCATGGCAAATAAACATTACGGAGACATTATGATGAGTCTTAGAAAGTTTTTAATGGTGGACCATTCAATCACCATTATTTCCTATAGCATGGTCTGCCTGACATTTAGATCTGCTTCGTTTTTGGGCTAATATCTTAAAATATTCCGGCAAAATAGATGGATGGCGTTGATATATAATTCATACATCTCGCATGGATATAACCATCTTTGGTGAGGCAACGGGCCACACCTAATCCCCTCCCATTTTCACAAGGCAGTTAATGCACCAGCTGCCGTGGATAAGTGCAATATCCAAGCCATCCATCAAAACAGTAACAATAAGTGGATTTTAGGTCCCAAGAAGTAAGTGGGCAATAATTAACTGAACAGTTGTAAAATTGTAAAAATTTAATGGAAGTTTGTGTTAAAACTCCATAGAGTCTACCACTAAGGCATGGCAATATGGCATTTGCATTTGCAGGAGGCACATGCATTCACACCCTAGCAGTATTAGGGTTGTAGCCACCATAGATTTATCGTGGTTGGTAGGTATACACGTTTGAAAATATGTTCTCGTACTTGGGCGCAATGAATGCCCTTAGGTGAAAGTTCTTGAACCCTGTGATCACAAGATGCTCAAATATCTAGACCGAGTGAATTCATAAGTGCACGAAGGTTAGATACCGGTAGTCTGTGGCTCCCACTATGTCAGAGTCAATTCGAAGGGGATGTGACTTTACCCACTCGGATGCAAATGGCTATGTGCTAGGTTGATTCTAACCAGATCGTGAAATGGGTTCACTATCGACGAGCCGGGTGGGTTTGGTCTTATATGCGATGGGGCGGCAGCCAGTGTCAGAAGTGTATTAGACTCTAGTGATTCCAGATGAAAATTGTACTGAGATGTGGATTACACATAAGGATTGGCATGTTGCATTGCATATTGCATTCATGCAGTCGGGATTGTGGATACGTAAGTACAATCTAAGTGACATATAATCGTGGGCCATGGTTCCTGATAGGTATAGGATTATTCAAGATCAAGAGTCTATCATCATGAAATTACTTCATATGCTAAGTATGAGACTAACATGTGTCATAGCCCTTGGTGGGAGGTCCTACCGGCACACAATATTACGCATTACGACTCAATCATTCATCATGTATTTTTTAACCTTATATCACGTACATCTTTGATAAT
The DNA here is from genome assembly GCA_021015155.1 of Magnolia officinalis. Lineage (NCBI taxonomy): Eukaryota > Viridiplantae > Streptophyta > Magnoliopsida > Magnoliales > Magnoliaceae > Magnolia > Magnolia officinalis. Next base: position 53,501,618 of record JAJHSJ010000015.1, read on the forward strand.
ATGCCCCGCTTACATTATCCCATAGCATATATTGCATAGCCTTGGTATGGCTAATTGCACGCATAGGCATTTGTATAATTGACCCTTCATTGTTGCTACTTACTTGATATTAATATTGATAATGATGCAATATATATGTCATATACGAAGCTTATACACGTTGTTTACATGCAAGTTACGTTAGAGTGCAGTTGTTGGTGATATTTGAGTTCGCTCCTTGCTTATGCTTTAAGATATCATGTATTTACTTTATCAACATTGTACCTTGAACTAATATTTAGTGGATATGTGATTGTGTTGTTATTTTGGTACACTTGTAGTTAAGCTTCTTTTTTAAAAAAAATCATCCTGAAAATTCTCCTTGTAGGATCTCAAGATCGAAACCTGGCGTATGGAAGCTACGAGCCAAGAATGTGGTACTACAAAGGCTGTTGATACCGAATTCAATGGCAAGGAATTTAGTAAGCCCAGTTCCCAAGTTTGGAGTGCGACATTGGTCACCGCAATGGAGCATCGCATGCAAGGTATTTGATCTTGGAGCTGAAGCATTGGCAACACATTGACATCAACGATTGGAGAGAAAAAAGAGGAGATAATTGAAGTACGGTTGAGCATCGATCAAGCAACCCAAGATGGTACATTGAATGGGCTCAATCAGACAAGTAGATTATCATTTAGTGAGTCCATACTCTCTTTCTTTGTGTAGGATTGAGGGTAAGAGTTTATGACCCAAGCTTGAATAGGTTCTTCTGTAAGACCTAAGCTCTTATATAAGGCGAAATTCACTAGACACGGGTGTGTACGTATTAGTCTCTATGGGAGCCTCTGACGAGAGAAAATGTAGGTCCTTGGAATAGGACGAAGGTTGTTGGTTAGTCGATTGAAAACTAATTAAAGTCTCTTGCAGGAGCCTCTGGTGGAAGTGTACGCTAGGTTCTTATGTAGGGCTGTAAATGTTAGAGGTGAACCTGATTCAAAACCTGCGATGGTGAAATCTAGTACACTCATGGGTTGAGTGTGTCCACTGGGAATGGTGTAGGAAAATTGAACCACTATACATGTTTGTGTTTAGGATTGTTATTTGAGTACTTGCTTAATTATGCTTATGTGATTTATTAGTGAATTATATATATGCATAATTAGATAAATGCTATGAGTTAATAGTTAGCACATCCCATGCACACATGTATACTATCTTTTATACACTAGTTGTTTAGCATGTTATTTCTAGTATTGTCAATTTAAATGGTCCTTACTCTTGCTTCGGTGGTAGACTCTTAGGAGTTTCAACACCTGGTCAAGGGTTCGAGTACCCATAGGTAGTGAAATCCCATTACGGCATGAGTGTATGGGGTGTGTGTGCGTATATAAAAATAAATTATTTAAAAAAAAAAAAAAAAAAGCTTGTTTAAATTGGCATATTAGTTTAAGTAATCAATTGTGTATTTAATTGAAAAAGAAAATATATTTGGTACTAATCACCCCCCCCCCCCCCCCCCCCCCCCCCCCCCCCCCCCATATCCTTCATTTTATAGCTTTGTCAAACTTCCGCCCATAGCCATGATATCCTACACAACGTGCAATTTCAATTAGTATTAGAGCGGGTAGTTTTTCAAGGGCTTAAAGCCTTCATTTTATAGCTTTGTCAAGCTTACGCCCATAGTCGTGGTATCATACACTACGTGCAATTTCAATTAGTATTAGAGCGGATAGTTTTTTAAGAGCTTAACTACCTTGAGTTGATCCAAGTACTTTAAGAATGATTTCTACCTAAGAGGGGTGTGTCATCATACAACCCCTTTATTTTGACAGGTCTAACTATGCTTATTGGAAGGCTAGGATAGGGGGTCTTTCTGAGATCCATTGACCATATGATTTGAGCTATTGTTGAACAATGATGGACGATGCCCATGGAACAAGTCGTAGTTGATGGTAGAACCATCATCACTTCTAAAGATAAATTCAAATTGAGTACTGATGAGAGAGCGCGATATACCTATGATGCAAGAGCTCGCAATACTATTTATTATGTTGTTTCTCTCAATGAATTCAAACGTATTTGTACTTAATTATAAAATAAAAAATGAAGCGTGGAACATATTGGAAAGCACCCATAAGAGCACAAGTACAGTAAAAAGATCAAAGCTTCAGCTCTTAATTACCCTATTCAAAATTTTGAAAATGGAAGAGTCTGAATGTTTTATAGAGTTTTATTTAAAATTAAATAATATTTATAACTCCATGTAGGGTTTAGAAGAGAAGATTCCGAAAGGGCATATATGCAGTAAAATACTTAGATTACTATCGGATGGGTTCACACACAAGATAACCTTGAAAGAAAAGTGTAGAAATATAGATGAGATGAAAGTAAAAGAATTCTTAGGCATATGAACTATACTTTACAGCCCCCTCTAGTGCAAAGAAACTAGTCATCCTTGAAATATTTCATACGTATTTACGTAAGCTTAAGATTGTTAAATCTGAAAGTGATATTAATTATAAAGATGAGAATGAAGAATTCAAAAGAAAATTCAATAAAATCTTCAAATTGAATAGAGGGAAGAGTTATGATAAGAGGGACAAGACGGTTGAAAACTGCAAAGGTAAATATGTTAAACAACCTAAGCAAGTTCAATGTTACAACTGTGAGGGTTATGTACATATTGACACCCATTGCCCTAGCAAAGTAAGACCCAAAAGAAAACTATGGTGGCAACATGGGATGATAAAGAGGAGTCCGAATCCAATTCATGAGACTCTTCTAGTGTTGAAGACTTTAGTCACTTACGTATCTTACCAACCTTAACCACAGTGTCCCTCCCTAAAGACTTTGGAGACCATAACACCTTAGACAGGTAGCCTTAGAAGGTCCCTTTGGGCTGAATTAAAAATCATACGATTTCAGCCTCAATGTTGTGCTCTATAGTTAAATATAAGAATTCAAGCCTCATTAGTGAGCATTATAGGCAAATGTAACGCTCCGGTTTTTGGAACCCGAGTATATGACTCATTCTCCAAAAACCCGAGTATTAGCCTATAAAATTCAGTGTAAATTTGAACCGCTTATCATTAATCAGAGTTAACAGCAACGCAGTTAAAGTAAACCATGCATTATATAAAAACATTTCAACCAAAATAAAAATCTAAATGTAGCGCCCATACAGGACATATACAATCCTCAAATAGCAAAGTTCATTAATTAAAAAAAAGAAAACATAAATCCATCATCTAATTGTGGAGCTCAATATGGGCTGCAGGGACTCCGTCTAGCTCCTCAGCTACCCAATCTGCTCTAGCAACCCAGTGAACAGTATCGGCTCGCCCTACACCTGCATCAACTGATATGGTTTGATAGCGTCAATGGCTATCGCAGTGAGGAGCACCCTCTAAGATTACATACTCATCATTAATAATCCAGCATAAGTCACAATATATGAAGAGAGACATTAAACAATACAATTTAAAATCATAATCATATATTCAGAAATAAGTTAGGCAACATAATCTCAACATTAAGGAAGTGTAATAGGAGTCGCAATACAAGTGGACGTGTTCAGATAATCAAATAATTAACCTTACAAACTCCATAAAATGACTAGGAAACCAAGCTTAAAACCTCTACTTCACACGGAATTCATATCGTACGTGAACACCGCAAGATGTCTAGGAAATCGCTAAGCGAACGCCCACTCCACTCGAAAATCACAATACAACCGAACACTGTAAGATGAAGAGAGATCAACATACAAATGTTTACTTCACCGGAAAATCATATCGTACGTGAACACCACTCCACCCAGAAATCACGGTACGACTGAATACCGCAAGATGAAGAGACAAGCAACGTACAAACCCTAGGCCACCCGAAAATCATGTAGTACGTAAACACCGCAAGAATGCTAGAAAATCGCTAAGCGAACACCCGCTCCACCCAAAAATCACAATACACGACCGAACACCGCAAGATGGCTTGGAAACAACAAGGTATGTGAATTTAACCATAAAGCCATAAATGGGCACCAATAATCTATCAAAGCCACGAATGACAAATATATGATCTAAGCCACGTAGGGCAAATATGCAATACAAGCCATGTAAGGCAGATGTGCGATCCAAGTCGCGTAAGTCAAATGTGCGACCTAAGCCATGTAAAGCAAATGTGCGATCTAAGCCGTGTAAGGCAAATGTGGACCGCAGGATAGTAAGTTCATGATAGGTTCTATTCCTTTCATTACTTAAGCGCAAGTGGTAGCATATAGTTAATTAATATATGTATAACAAAAGATAACATGTTATCATCAAATTATTTATGCATGTTATAATTAAATAGAGATATCTATCATCTAACACATGAATTAATTGCACAACAAATTAGCATATTTAATAGTAAGGTAAGTAACTCAATTAGAGGAATAATGTCATCATCTATATCCAGATTGATGAAATTAAGTGGGAAGCTCAAAGGGTGAGTCCTCACCTCGATCAAGTAATCTAGTTGCGTGGCCCACTAGTTAGCATGTCTGAAGTCTGATTGAGTCAAATCTAGTTGATAAATATGCGACCACGACCAAATTCAAAACATTAAGGAAGAATGTTAATAATTAGATTTCTACAAGTAATAGACTCGGCGAAAGCTCACTGAGTTGACTTAATAGCGAATTGATGAAATGAGTTTCGATTTACCTTGGATTTATATCATTTGGCAACTATAAGGTTAGAGTAGGCCAACCCGAACTCAGCCCAACAACTCCACCGAGTTGACTCGGCAGGTGCGACCACAATCCCAAATTTCTCTTCTTCCTCTCTCTCTCTCTCTCCCTTTCTCTCTCTTTCTTCTCTTTTTCTTTCTTTTCTTCTTTCTTTCCTTATTTTCTTCTATTTTTCTTCTATTTTTGCTAGAATGTCCAGCAATGTCTGGACCAAGGCCCAAACCCAACTCGACTCAGTTGGACTCGGTTCCAACCGAACGGCAGCCCCACCAATATCCCTCTTGCTACCTTCTCCCTCTCTTCTCCTGCACTCCTACCGCTAGACCAGACAGAGTCTGGGCTTGACCAGACCGCACCCAACTCGGTCCGGACTCGGTCCAGACCCGGAAATGGCCTGGTACGGCAGCGAGCGGGGAGAAAAATGAGACAACGTCCACACACACACACACACACACACACACACACACACTCTAGCTTTCCCCTCTTCTCCTCTACCTCACCTTTGCTTCTCTCTCTTTCTTTGTCATTCCCTCTTTCTAAAATGACCAACGAATCCTCTGGTTCAAACCAGACTCGTCAAACAATCCCGGCAGCTCCCAGCAACGGTGCGGCAGCAGCAGTAAGGAGGACAACGTCCTCACTCTCCCTCTCTCTTTCTCTCTCGTTCCTCCTTCTTCTCCCTTCCCTCTCCACCTTGCCAGCAAACTCACACCTAGTGAGTCGCTGTGAAACATGGCACGACAGCGTGCCGGTTGCAATAAAGAAGGAAACGACGCATTCTCTCTCTCGTTTATTTCCAAAATAGTCGCCCCAAAAGAGGGCTTATATAGCCTTCTCAAACTCGTCTCTAAAATGACTTGTGACTAATCTCAGATTAGTTACGGGTCAAACTCTAATCCACACTCGGAACTGGCATTACTATTGCTCATTAAGTGCTCATTACAACTATGCCCTTGCATGACTTCAATCCAACCCCAAGGATGGATTTCTAGGTCCCTGGCCCACAAAATGGACAATTCAGATCAACAAATGTGGCCCATTAGAAGGTGATGGGTTTCTTATTCAAACCAAGAAGATGACTTCCTTACTAATGGCAAGTTCGGATCAGATGGTTATTCTAATGATCTGATGCATTCAAACGGCGTGGATTTCTCCCACAATCACTATGGGACCCACTGAATGGATGGCGATTAACATCTCTTTATGCATTAGGCTTCAACAGCGGTGATGGGTGCAACTTGGGCTGGCTATTAAGAAAGCCTTAGAACGAAGGGCCAGGATGGTTTTCAATAAAGGGCTGAGATCTCAGGAAAAGATTTCATGCAGATTGCCAGTGTGGAAAGGTGAAGGAACGGATTCCTTTCCGTTTTTGGAAATGGGTGTGTTTGTAGCCTGATTTGTGGGTGATATTGTGTGCATGCGTGTAACGTCCTGAATTTTCACTGTTTTGGATTTCCAAAAATCCTTAAATTTTTTTTAAATGTAATTAACTTATATTATCACTTACTGACCATTAACACTCAATGTTAGTTTATACACAGGTGGTACTAGTAAAGAACCGCACAAGTCCGATTAATCAACCGTAGGAAGCCAACGAATCCGTCCGATCACTTAAATACTAAATTTAGCCACATGATTTGCTCACTCAGAGCCTAAATCTAACCGACCTACCATTGATTAATCAAGACAATCATAACTAAATTAAAGGATCTACTTGAAGCCGAGTTAGATAAGGCTCAGATCTTGACTAATAGACCAAATTAACCTCATTACTCTTTTAGCCTAAAACCGACGGTTTAGAGTAATCATGACCAAATCTCTACTTTCACTAGTTATAAATAGGCCACACTATGAACATAGTTAATCCGAACCCTAATCATTGCCCACAAGAAATCTCAATACCTAATTCATTCCAAAAATGCCCCGATTTTCTGAACAAGCTTTAGACCGCTCGTTAGTGGGTCATTAGTTACAAAACTATAGAATAATGTCCGTCTTACTGGGCTCAACGTCCGTCGCAGGAGTCAGTCCTGGGTAGTGTGCAGAATCGCTCAACTTGAGCCAAAGGACGAGTGCATGAGAAGTGCAAATATCCTAAAGAAAGAAGCTGAAACTTAAGTGAATTAGGTCGTCCACTCTTATGCAAAGTTGAGAATTTCGGACCGTCGGTTTATGACCAAATTTCACACGTGGAGTAAGGATATTTTCCTACTCATATCCTTATAGCCGCGGCCTCGATCGACCATCGGTAACCATTAAACAGACTTCTAATCATATCTGTCGATCGGCGCATCCAAATGGCGGGCCGATCATGTCCATACATAGATCATCATTAAGGCTAACTATCTTACAGTGTATATCGACATGTACGCCCCATAGTGGGCCCTAGATATTAGAAAGACCCTCTCATAGGGCTAGTATAGTAAAAACCTAGCCCTTGGGGCCATTTACATCAAATCTAGCACTATATAAGGGCTTCATTTGGGCACCCCCTCTCCCCATACGGATTTACCCTAGAAGATAGAAAAAGAGAAAGAGAGAAAGAGAAGAAAAAGAGGAGAAAGAGAGAGGGAGAGCTTGGAAGTATGATGATATGTGTACCTTCACCCTCACATCCCCCTCTATAGCCACCTTGCTACTCGTGGATCCTTTGTGGAGTTCTTTCGGCGGTAATTGGAGGTAAGAAATAGATTATACTGTCTAATCTAGTATTTCGGGTTAGGATTTCTAATCCTTACAATGGTTAATATGATTATTTAGGCTTTGGTGAATTTTCCCTATAACTATAATTGTAGGAGCCTTTGAGTCAGGCGAATCATTATAAAGGTGCGGATTGTTATCCTTAGGTGACAGATTACCAATTCTAGGATGAACTTAATGATTTTGAATGCTAGATTGATATGCATGTGTAGATTTTAGGAGATTTTATCCGGGAACCTGTTTGATGTGTATGCCTAACATGCATGCAAAGATAAATTGATGTTTGATCAATCTGAAATGGTGTTTAGGCCTGGGAATTTTTCTGCATGTTCACCCTTACATTTGATTTCCAGCATGATTTTCTATACTTTTGTATGTTTGCATTTCCTGCATTGTGAATGACATATGAAATTTTTGTCTCTTAGAAAAAAATCTAATTCCATGTACATGCATGTCTAATTTTTGTTGCTAGGGGTAGTTTGCATTCATTTTGATATTCTGAAAAAATGTGTCTTGAATGCTTGTGTGTTATATTCTATGAATATTTGATGAGAAATCATGACTATCTTAATATGTTAATAATTGAAGCCCTTTTGTCTGGGTTGGTCAGGAACCTATAAATTATGAGGGCAGCCCCATCGGTTGGGTCGTCCCGAGACTAGACTGACCAATTTGGGTGAACTCGTATGTATGATAGTAGTGGAACTACATGGGTTGCTTTCACCCGATGTTGTGTGATACGTGCTCGCCTAAGTTTTGGGCAGTTGGGTTCACCAACTGACCAACCGTGTTTGTTAATCATGTTTGCTCACGCCTGTTTGGAACCTGAAACACCCCTCGCCCACTGACAACAGCTGGAAACTGATCCACAATCTCGTGAATCGGGCATGGTGGAATCGAATACTGTGTCCGAGCTGTCGGCCTACACTGGGGTGACGAGCCTCTCCGTAGTGACTGTGAGCGATCCCGCTTCCCAGCACTCTCCACGTGCTTGCAATCGGGGGTGGGGACCCCGATGGGATCAAGGATCGCGAGGTCCTGGCCTCGCGCGTTGAGGGGTCCGGGCCTTGCAAATGGATGATGGTATTGATATCGTCAGGGTGTACCAGTTTTCCCAACCTGTTAGATGAACGGAATTAACTAAATACTCGACTAACATTATCCATGCATCGCATTAGCTAAGATTTGGTGACTCGGCAGTTGAGGTCGCAATGAGGGAGTGTTGGTCATGCGTGACCGTGAAATGAAGTCGCTCGAGGGAGTGTTGTGGGCGAGGTCATGCATCATACCATAATTCAAGCATACGCATTTAACAAGATTAGTTAGAGATGTGTGAATTTATGTTTTTCATTAAATTCATCATGGAATTGTTATTTGATGTAACTTATGGCTAATGGCACCCACTAAGTTAGCTACTCACTCCCACTCTGGGACGGTGTTTTAAAACCCTAACCAGACACGTCATTAGATGCAGGTGAGGCGGAGTTCGACGAGCTGAGCGGGGTGAGCATGGATAAGGAAGAGGAGCTTCCCTACTTCCAGACTTTCGGCGGATCCTTCTAATCTAAGTTCGGGCTACCGCGGTATATGGGTCAGGGCTCTAGTCACTTTGGGTCATGTATGGGTGGGACTAGTTCCTTATTTAGATGATTTTGGATTTGTGGTTTGGATATTTTTATATTTAGTGGCAATTGATACTGCTTTATGACGTACTTATGCTTCATGCCTTGGTAAATCCTCAATTATTTATGTGATCATCTAAATGTAATTAAAATATGAAGCCCATTAGGGCACCCGTGGCACTTGGAAATTCAGGAGTCGAGTTCTTACATGGCCCTTGAAAACCTGGGGTGTTACAACGCGTGTGCAATCCAACGGGTGAAACTGTCAAGAGTTAGACGTATTTGGGTTCCCTATAGGATGGACGATTTGGATCATCAGAAAGAGCTTCAAGGTGGGCCGCAATCCTTCCCAAATGGATACAATCTGTTTGAAAGAGCTGAAGGCAGGAAGGCCTCCTGCTTTCTTACCTCTTCCATCGGGTCAAACCCGATTGACCGGGTTTCCCGGTCTGGTGCAAAGCGTGTGCACGTACCTTCTGTGCATACGCAACAAATGTGGGGTCCACAGTGATGTCTGTGATTTGATCCACTCCGTTCATCTATTTTGTCAGCCCAACTTAGGGTCCAATCCAGAGTATGAGGCAGATCCAAGTATTAGGTGGGCCATATCGTTGAAATATAGCCTTTAAGTGTCAATTATCGTCGATCCAATGATGATCTATGGTTCGCTCATGAAATCAGGACCGTTCATCTAACTTGTGAGTCAATTAGGGCCACCATTTATTTTAGAGTGATATTATTTTAACTAAATGGGTCACACAACATTTATTTCTGGGTTCAAACTATGATTTCCATCCAACCGACGATCTGATCAATTTCAGACCTGACCATTAGTGATCCTTGGAGTTTGATATTGACAGTAGACGGTTTAATCCAACCATTGAGGTGATTTATGGGGATGGATCACCCAAATATTGGTTGTAAGCCTAAGGAATGGTGAATCTAGTGACTTAAGTCTTTAAACCGATTTTCCACAACTTAATCAATCTAATAGGACATCGTATGACGTTTTACTTCAATTAGGTTCCTAGAATTAAGCCTCATAAGGTTCAATGCGGTCCTCTAGGTGATGTGATGGTCCAAAAATTATTTAGGATGGTCCATCTTGAAAGACGACGATTGGATTTAAGGGCTAATTCTTATAGTCTAGTCCTGTATCATCCACGCCCATTTCTAAGACTGATGATGGATGGACTTTTACTGATTTAATGGTCAGATCGATTCCAATTTCACATTAAGGGTTCTGTGAGTCCAATAGTTATCCGTGTGGGCATTAATAATAGGGTTTATTGCCATTTTCAATCATTCAACCCTAAATTTAATCATGAGTGGTTCCTAGGGACTGATTAATGATTCGATTTGTCTAATGAGATGATCGAAACAGATTTAGGGATAATGTGATGACCTGTTTTGGAAATCAACAGGTGGATGACTTGTCCTTTGGACCAGTGTTATCCCATTGGTCATATCTAAGTTGGGTTGCGTGTAGAGCTGGGCATTGGTCCGGATCAGATCGGATTAGGTCCAACTCGAGCCGATTTGTAATCCCAATGGCTTGACCCGAACTCGATCCGATCCAAGACCGGATCCGGGTCACCTGATTCAGACCGATCCGATGCATGGTTGGCCTGACCCGAATCGAGTCCGACTCGGTCAGGAAAATCGAGTCGGATCAGGTTGGGTACGATTCGGATCGTATGAATTTAATCAAATTGTTTCATGTGGTGTGGTCTACTTCAACCTTTAATATACCTCGTTTTTGTGCGCAATGCCTAAAATAATATGTCAAAATGGATGAACGGCTTAGATAAAATATATACATCAAGGTGGGCCCCACATGGCTCTGAAAGAACTTTCAGTCTACCATATACATGTTTTTATCGAACTTTTGACGTGAACTACACGAAATCGTAGTTACTTGCCTTTCACGCATGCACAGCCTGCACAAAGTGAATTCTTAATCCACGTTAGCGAGTTTTGTAGGTCTGATTATAGGGTATGTGTTATATCCAAACCGTTCATCCATTTGGCAAGCTCGTCTTAAGGCTTGAGATGAAAAATAAGACATATCTAACTATCAAGTCAACCACACGAATGGTTAACAGTGAAAATCATTCTCTACTGCTATTTGTGGTGTGGTCAAGATGATCTTTGGATATTATTCATTTTTTAAATAATGCTCTATAATGATCTCTAAAAATATATAAATGGTGTAGATATAATAAATACATCATTGTGGGGCCCATATAACTTTGATCTCCTTTGAACCATTCGTACAACTCGGAGCTCGAGGAGCGTCCGGAGCTCAAGGAGGCCAAACGCCAGTACAAATGTACTGGAAACGGACTGGCTACTCCCCTTGCCACCAGTCGTCGGTGCTCTGTGGGCCCCACCATGATGTATGTGTTTCATCCATGCCCTCCATCTATTTTTATAGATCATTTTATGTTTTGAGAAAAAAAAATGAGGTATATCGAAATCTCAAGTGGACCACATTATTGGAAACAGTGTTGAATGAACATTGACCATTAAAAATGTTTTGTATGCCATAAAAGTTTTTTATCAAGCTGATATTTATTGTTTCCCTTCATCTGGGTCCTTATGACCTAATCAACAAATTAGATGTCAAATAAATAGTACAGTGGGCCTTAGGAGGATTATAATGGTGGATATCCAATCATTATTGTTTTCCTGTGGTGTGGTCCACTGAGATTTGTATCACTATAATTTTCTTGTATAAAGCCCTAAAATGATCTATAAAATGGATGAACGGAATGGATGAAACACATACATCATGGTGGGGCCCACAGAGCACCGACCACCAGCCACGGGGCTAGTGTCAGGGGGAGTAGCCAATCCATCCACCAGTACTCTCTTCGCACACGACCCGTACCTATAGCAGCTATATAGCTGGTGTGTGGTACACTAGCAAATCTGGTACTGAGTAAACTTTGTTGGGCCCACCATGAAAATGCATGTGGTTCATCTGCTCTGGATCGGATCGGATCGGATCGAATCGAATCCAATTGGATCGGATTACGGATCGGATCGGTCCGGGTAGGTATGGATCCGAACCCAACCCGAAACGCTTTTGGATCTAGACTACCCTACTCGACCCACACCGATCCAAGCCGTCAGATCGGTTCAGATCGAGTCGAATTTGGTCGGATCGGGTCAGGATTGCCCAGCTCTAGTCATGTGGCTTAGGTGTGAATTACCATTTGAGCTACTAAGGATGCACTAAACAGTAGGTGGTGTAACCTATATCCTAAAAGGTGTGACGACTTCTCTCGATAATTAACAGATTGATGGGTTGGTCTATCCTAACCATTAGATCAAGCCAAGACGAGGGCGAACGTTCAGATACATCATATTGTGCTTATACTAAATCTGGTCGTCCTGGTAACACCTGAGTACTGAAACGTATGAGGTATTACAGTAAATCAAAGGACTTAGCCTTATCTTGTACTTAATTGGTATATTCGAGTATTCTAGCATCATTTGTTTTGATAGTTTTATTTCTAAAGTTGCTTAATTTTAAGTATCATATGTTTATTGATAGATTAATATTGGTCATTTCTAATTCAATTAATACATCTTTTGAATGACCATAATAAGCATACTCCATATTTTAATATTAATATGCAATATATTCTTTTGTTAATATGTGAATTATAATTATTAAATCTATGACTTATAGAATTGTTCCATGCCATGTTTTTATTGGTATATCTATTGGAATAATTTTTTGTCAAATACTAATAAAAATGGATAGAAAGATCAATTCCCACCAAAATAATGAATTTTGTTTTGCAGGATTTGTTTGTTGTTGTAGGAATTGATGTGCTAGGGGGAGAAACTATGGGGAACATTGTAAGGTTAGATATTAACATTATCTAAAACCTGTGATAGTGAAATCCGGTATACTCATAGGTTGAGTGCGTCCGTCGAGAGTATAATAAAAAAATTTAACCACTATATATGAATGTGTTTGATATTGTTATTTGACTACTCGTTTAATTATACTTATGTGATTGATTAGTGAATTATATATATATATATATATGATTGTTAACAGTTAGCACATCCCAAACACATGTACACTATCTTTTATAGACTGGTTTCTTAGTATGTTGCACCCATTGTAGTCTATGTGATTGGACCCACTATTGGCATGTAAGTCTTATTGTTAAATTATTTTACTTAGTTTAAATTGACAAATTAGTTTAAGTAAGCAACTATATGTTTAATTGGCAAAAATTTTATTTGGTCATAATCAACCCCCCTCTAGGAGATAACCTTGATTTTATAGCTCCGCCAAGCTTCCGTGCATAACCGTGTTATCCTACACCACGTACGATTTCAATTGAACCTTCCCAATCCCACACCGAACACACATACATAATGCTTTTCATTAATTATACATCATTATTAGACGAGCATGTCTAGCTACTAGGTGGACTCGAACTGCTATTATTATGTAAAGCTAAGGTGCACGTAAAACTGTACACAAGCCGAACTAAGTCGAGCTCGGCCCAGCTCGGCTCGGCCAGCAGACTACCTGTAACGCCCCGAAAAATCGGGGGTCATGCATAGACTCGACTCCCGAGTTCCCGAGTGTCACTTATCATGCATTTATGATTTTTATGATTAATCAAATTTAACTGCGCAATTTGGAATTACCTGAAGCATGAAGCACAATCGCACCAGTCTACTGAAATGAAGGAAATCTCACAAATATACAGGTCCAAAAATAATAAAGGGTCGCCCAAGGCGTTACCCAACAGGATAATAAAAGAAGGCTATATTCAAAAGACTAAGCGGAGCCCGCGGCTCAGTAAATCCAAATTCAGCCCGATCAAGCCGATGGAGAGTCGCCCATCAGCTGAAAGTAGGAGAACTCGTCCTCCTCGTCAAAGCTCACCTCGCCAGGTTCCTCATGCACTGGGTCACCTGCATCTATGAATGGGTCTGGTTGGTGTTTTAAAACACCGTCCCAGAGTGGGAGTGAGTGATCAACTCAGTGTGAACTATTGGTCTCAAGTTACAACAGGCATCAATTATAGCATGAATTTAATGAAAGGCAACATTCGTAGATACTAAGCTAATCTTGATAATGCGTATGCATGGTGAATGGTATGATGCATGCCCTCGCCACAACTCTCCCTCAAGCGACTCCATCTTACGATCGCATATGACAACACTCCCTCAGAGCGACCTCGACTGCCGAGTCGCCACCCTAGCTAATGCGATGCAATGACATGTTAGCCAAGTTCTTAGTTAAGTCCATTCATCCAGCAGGTTGGGGATTCTGATACACCCCACGTATCAATGCCCTAAACTAGTTGCGAGGCCAAGACCCCATCAATGCGTGAGGCCAAGACCCCACGGTCCGTGATCCCGTCGGGTTCCTCATCCCCGACTTCAAGCACATGAGGAGTGCCGAGAGAAAGGGATCGCTCGCGGTCACTACGGGGAGGCGCGACACCCCAGCGTAGGCCGACAGCTCGGACACAGTGTCCCATTCCACCATGCTCGGCTCACGAGGCTGTGGACCAATTTCAGGTGGGTTATTGATGGGCTACAACGGTTGTAGGGTGATTCAGGTTCCATATATATGTGAGCAAACAGGGTTAACAAACAGGGTTGATCAGACAGTGGGTTAAACCGCATGAATCAGGCAAGCACGTGGCGGAACGACATCGGGTGCCAGTGACCCATGTAGTCTAACTACTGTCGCCCACACGCACTCGTCCAATCCATAGGTTTAGCTTTAAGACGGTCCTACCAACGGGACCGCCTTCGCTTTCCTCGCATTCCTGACCAACCCAAGGATTAGGTGGTGATTCATAACATGTTAAGTATACAAGTTATCAACTAACATATCAATACCATGTTCACATGCATCTCAACTATAAAATGAGTACTCCTACCAAGTGATCAAACATTATCAAGAACCAAGGTGCGTGTGAGGGTGTGGGTTTGTGAGGAAGTTAAGCTCTTCCAACACCTCAAGGAATTAAACACACAAGAGTCAAGATTCATAAACACTATGGAGCAATGCATATGAGCGAAATCAATCCAAACAAACATGAGCATGTATTCATTCCTATGCTAAATCATGTGAGAGACAAGATCATCATCAAATGTAAACTAATCATGCCAAATCATGCAATTCCAACAACACACCATTCCTAGGTTTTCCCTAAATTCTTCAATACCACAACTCAACAAACAAAATCATTACATTCCTACTATAATTGGTGCTAGGCCACCTAAGGATAATAGTCTGCACCTTTGCTTCTCATCCTTTGTCTTGAAAACCCTTTTGATGAAGGGGGATTCTACATGGATTTCTCATGAATGAACTTGCTTTAGGGATTCTGACCAACCGGCCCGAAATCGACATTCCTAGGTCGTTTTTGAGTCTCCAACAAATCACAAGGTGCGGACTATTATCCTTAGGTGGCCTAGCACCAATTATAGTAGAAATATAATGATTTTGTTTGTTGAGTTGTGGTATTGAAGAATTTAGGGAAAACCTAGGAATGGTGTGTTGTTGGAATTGCATGATTTGGCATGATTAGTTTACATTTGATGATGATCTTGTCTCTCACATGATTTAGCATAGGAATGAATACATGCTCATGTTTGTTTGGATTGATTTCGCTCATATGCATTGCTCCATAGTGTTTATGAATCTTGACTCTTGTGTGTTTAATTCCTTGAGGTGTTGGAAGAGCTTAACTTCCTCACAAACCCACACCCTCACACGCACCTTGGTTCTTGATAATGTTTGCTCACTTGGTAGGAGTACTCATTTTATAGTTGAGATGCATGTGAACATGGTATTGATATGTTAGTTGATAACTTGTATACTTAACATGTTATGAATCACCACCTAATCCTTGGGTTGGTCAGGAATGCGAGGAAAGCGAAGGCGGTCCCGTTGGTAGGACCGTCTTAAAGCTAAACCTATGGATTGGACGAGTGCGTGTGGGCAACAGTAGTTAGACTACATGGGTCACTGGCACCCGATGTCGTTCCGCCACGTGCTTGCCTGATTCATGCGGTTTAACCCACTGTCTGATCAACCCTGTTTGTTAACCCTGTTTGCTCACATATATATGGAACCTGAATCACCCTACAACCGTTGTAGCCCATCAATAACCCACCTGAAATTGGTCCACAGCCTCGTGAGCCGAGCATGGTGGAATGGGACACTGTGTCCGAGCTGTCGGCCTACGCTGGGGTGCCATGCCTCCCCGTAGTGACCGCGAGCGATCCCTTTCTCTCGGCACTCCTCATGTGCTTGAAGTCGGGGATGAGGAACCCGACGGGATCACGAACCGTGGGGTCTTGGCCTCACGCATTGATGGGGTCTTGGTCTCGCAACTAGTTTAGGGCATTGATACGTGGGGTGTATCAGAATCCCCAACCTGCTGGATGAATGGACTTAACTAAGAACTTGGCTAACATGTCATTGCATCGCATTAGCTAGGGTGGCGACTCGGCAGTCGAGGTCGCTCTGAGGGAGTGTTGTCATATGCGATCGTAAGATGGAGTCGCTTGAGGGAGAGTTGTGGCGAGGGCATGCATCATACCATTCACCATGCATACGCATTATCAAGATTAGCTTAGTATCTACGAATGTTGCCTTTCATTAAATTCATGCTATAATTGATGCCTGTTGTAACTTGAGACCAATAGTTCACACTGAGTTGATCACTCACTCCCACTCTGGGACGGTGTTTTAAAACACCAACCAGACCCATTCATAGATGCAGGTGACCCAGTGCATGAGGAACCTGGCGAGGTGAGCTTTGACGAGGAGGACGAGTTCTCCTACTTTCAGCTGATGGGCGACTCTCCATCGGCTTGATCGGGCTGAATTTGGATTTACTGAGCCGCGGGCTCCGCTTAGTCTTTTGGATATAGCCTTCTTTTATTATCCTGTTGGGTAACGCCTTGGGCGACCCTTTATTATTTTTGGACCTGTATATTTGTGAGATTTCCTTCATTTCAGTAGACTGGTGCGATTGTGCTTCATGCTTCAGGTAATTCCAAATTGCGCAGTTAAATTTGATTAATCATAAAAATCATAAATGCATGATAAGTGACACTCGGGAACTCGGGAGTCGAGTCTATGCATGACCCCCGATTTTTCGGGGCGTTACAGATGGTATCAAAGCAATAGTTTGGAATTCCTTGGGCCATAGGTCATGAGCTCGCTAACGCGTCCACTGACTTGAGAAGATACGGATTAGACGACACAATATGGACTTAGAACGCTAGGAACCATCTCAGATCCCGAACCAACGACTTTAGACGAAAGAAAGGACTTACAAGGGGTTAGGAATGGGTAGTGAGAGAAGGAAATCTGAGGGTCCTATGGTGCCTCGGCCCATTTTCAAACAAGGAGTTTTGGGAGCATGGCGACAAAATTTGATTGGACTAACTAGAAGATTTAGCTGGCCCAGTCCATCCAATCCCTAAGGGCCCATTTGGCCAACCGCGTCAGGTGGGCTTTTAGAGAATGAAATTGTAAGAGTGGCAATGAATGCATGTATAGGATATTGTCCCTAGGTTGCCTCCATCCCATGTTTTCTAATACCAGGTTTGGAATGCATGCTATCAAAGGTAAATTGCGGGCTTTCCTTCCGATTCATGAAATCCCCTTCCCCACTTCCTCCAGTCATGTCATTCCCAAATCTCGGGGTGGGGTTAGCATTACAACCCCATTTAGTACAGCTTAGTGTCGCTAGCCAAGCAAGCCTAGATTCGAAATTCTGCCTTTCAATATAGCTCCTTAAGGTATCCACCTGTCATCACTCTATTCTTAAGCTTCCCCAATACATTATTAGGATCGAGCCTGAAATCGAAAGATTTGGTGGTTGAAGCCAACGTTCAAGTCCAAATGAGCTAGTTCTGGGTCAAATTTGTTAGTTCGGGGTGAAATTTGTTAGTTCTGACCCATTCCGGGATAAATACTTAAGAATGAATGAAAATTCACTGGAAATAGTGAAAATGTAGATAAAATAAATTTTTGACCACTAACCGTGAGGAATCTCATAAAATAACTATTCCCATGACGTAGATCAGCTTCTCCTACCCCAAATTCATATATGGTACGTCAAATAACTCATTCCGGTTTGTGAGATATGCCCGTCGCAAGGCGACCCCACCCAGAAAACAGAGGGCCGGCGGGACCCCGCCCGCACGACTGCCCGACCCCGCCCGTGGACCCCGCCCGGGCTCCAGCGACTCGGCGGGACCCCGCCCAGCCGGCGGGGCCCCCGCCCGGACATCCAGAGGGTCGGCGGGACCCCGCCCGACCGGCGTGACCCCGCCGAAAATTTCTGTAATTTTGGGTCAAATTCAAAAAATCATATCTCCTTCGTTATAACTCCGATTTAGGTGATTCAAAAGCCAGATTAAAGCTTGATGAGTCTAGTTTTATATAAAAATAAGAAAAAAAATAAAATAAAAATTATAATATATCTAAAATTAAGTTATTCTGTCAACTGTCCAATTTTTTTTTTAATTTCGGGCAGTTGTTGCTCCTTGAATTTTAATAATTTATTTATAACTCCAAATGAGATGAAATTTGGTGGGATGAGTTAAAACTTGATGATAAATCATCATAAAAATTTTAAAAAATAATCCAGTTACTAAAAGTATAAAAAACGTTACTAGAAGATGGGTCCCCTCCTCCCTTTCAATGTTCACACGAGTGGGGCCCATTTCCCTTGCTATGTGGGACTATCTAGAGTCCATAAAACATCTCTACTACGACCATTACCCTCCACCATCCCTTCTAAACCCTAGGAAGACCTCCCCTCTCGCATTCTCAAACAAATCCTCAAACCCACCTTCTCCTTCTTCCAACCACATATCACACTCCATTCATCCATTCTTCAAATCCTAAGCCCTTTATTCAAATCCCTCCCATCCAACCAACTCCCACCAACATTCACACCCTTTCAACATTCTTCAAACCCTCTCCAAACTTTATTTCCAAGATCCACCAAGCCTAACCCATACTCATTCTAAAACCCAATTCTCCTTCAAATTTCCTACTCAAAATCCCATACTTCTAACCCATCTTCTCCTTCTTCTTCACATCCTCGTATCTCCCTACTTCATTCTTTCCTTTCCTCTCCTTCCACTACTCTCCATTCTCCCAACCCATCTCCAAACCCATTTCTTTTGGGGCTTGTTTCCACCCACTCAGTCTCAAGCTCATTCCTCCAAATCCCTCTCATCACGCATATTTTCTTCTAGATCCATTCACCAAAACCCCACTCCTTTCACTCTCTTCTTCTCCATTTCCAAATTCCATTTCCTAAAATCCATCTCAAAACCCTTATCGAATCCCATATCTTCAACTCATCTTCAAGTTCATTTCTTCAAACCCACACTCAACTCATTTTCCCCAAACCACATCCTTAAGGTCCATCTTCCTTAAGAAACCATCATACTCCCATTTCACTTCCATCTCCCTAACCCATCTCCACCCTCTCATTTCCAAAAATCCCACATCACAAAACCCAACAACAATCATCCACATTCAAATCCATTCCTCCCCATTTCAAGACCATACTCAACTTCAAATTTCTAAAACCCATTCCATCCTCATTTCCCCAAACTCCCTTCAACAAATCCATTTCAAACCCATTTCCCTATTTGCACATTCTCAACAACTATCCATTTCCTTACCGAGGGGAATGACATTCCTAGCAACCGTTGCCTTCTTCTTCTCCATTCCGGTGATTTTTTCCCTCAAGGGGAAGAAGTACCCCCATCTTTGCCCGATCCAGAAGAGTAGTAGCGTAACCTTTTCGATAATTAGTAGTTTGCTTTAAGTCGATTAGGTCTACCTGCTTATGTTGAAGGATAGTTAGGACGTTTGCTTGACTAAGTTCTTTTTTTTTTTCCTTATGTTTGGAATGTCTAGAGAACTACGTAATCCATGTTGTATGATATAACTAGCCATACTAATGGCACTTTGAATTTAATATGAATGTATGGATTGTTTTTGAATTATCTTATCGCCTTATAAATGCTTGTATGAATGATTGTCTTACTGCGTCCGTCTTAACGTTATTAACACTCTAAACCACCAGAATACCTTAAAACTTTCGATTATTCCTTCCCTGTTAAAATTTATGAAACCAGAGAGTGATTTGCCCATAACCCACTAACCATAGGATTGAAATGGTAATTCATATTAAAAAAAAAATGTGACTTTAAAAACTTTTTAGGATGATCGTTGCTCGTAGGCATGTTGAGAGAATTATTAAACCCCAAATTAGATATAAATTAAAACGAGGACTCTCGTAAACAAAGACCCCAGAGACAACCTTATAAATAGGAGATGTAAACTTTCCAATGATGGCTAAACAATTAGATTGATCGGACTACGGAATTACGGAACCACACATCTGCGAAGTACTCGCGGCTTAACCCAATTTTCATTCCTGGGTGAATACCAATGGACTCACTGCTTTGACCGAACAGAAGACCAGGATCTACCAGGACTAAAAAGGAATACAACGATCTTTCTGCCCTGGTCAGACAGATGATCGACGTATGGGATCAAAGCCTACCACAACTGTCTTTCCGTATTAGTCCCAATCATAAAAGAGTAAAATATACCACCATTAGGTAAACTTTACCAACAACCACTTAATACGATAATAATGATTTTGACATTTATTTTCAAACCTCAAATGTGAAAACTTTTAAGGGGGGTAGAATATAATAAGGAAGACTAGTACAGTTAGTATGTACCCTACCATGCATATAAACCTCAAATTAATAAAACTTAGGCAAACAAAATGATAATATCTTTATTTATTACCCTTAGGCAATTTCGGGGACGAAATTGTTTTTAAGGGGGGTAGATTGTAACATCCTGGATTTTCACTGTTTTGGATTTCCAAAAAAATCCTTAAATTTTTTTTTAAATAACTTATAAAATCACTTAATGACCATTATTACTCAATGTTAATTTATAATGGGGTGGACCAGTCTAGTTATGATGGGACCAAGTGTGGGCCGCCAAGCCAGATGACCCGTTTACACTTAACAACAGCCCGTGTGGGCCACCCAGCGACCGAGAAGGGTCAGAAAAATCTAAAACTTTAGAAAATCATAAATCTCACTGGGCTTGTGGTCCATCGCGGACTGCGGACCCAGTGGACACCCAGAAGTACCATCTGGCGCTTGCCCAATGCGCCCCACCAATGCCAGATTAAAATCTAGCACTGACAAAAGAAACTGAGACTCCGGGCCTTCCAGCCGTCGGATTTCTTCTAAATTTATGGTGAAGGTTTAATGTATTTTTCAACGCCTGCCCACCAAATCTGCGCCCCGATCGTGGCACGATGACCGTTGATCATAAATCGGACCCGTGCGATCAAACCCCATATCCGATCGCTCCCAAATTTTGCATGGCCCTTCATCGGGCCATGGATCACCTACCCTATAAATTTTATGGCCAGAGGGCCACCAGAAATGCCCCATCAATCTGAATGGCCCCCAAAGGGCCACTTAAGGGTCGGAAACGCTTACTCAGATCATATATCCGTTCATCCGTTCGTCCTCAATTTTTGCATGGGCCCTGGTCGGACCATAAGACACCTACACGCCGAATTTGGTGGCCAGAGGGGTGTTAGGGCCACCCCAACACCAATAGGGAGTCCCATAAGTCTATTTTAGGAAATTGTGGAAGCTTGGGGCCTTTTTCACCAAATTTAGAATTATAAAAAGGGCCTCATTTGGGCACCCCTCTCCCCATACGAATTTTGCCCTAGAAGAGAGAAAAGGGAGAAGAGAAAGAGGAGAAAGGAGAAGAAAGAGAGAGGGAAGAAGGCATGGTGGACTCTCAATCAAGGTGGGGCCCAAGAGGATCAAACCCACAACCTCTTACACCTTCTCCAAGAAGAAACCATGCACCACAACCACCAAAATCATCCATTGATCGTCTAGGTAAGGCTTCTCATCCTTTGTCTTGAAAACCCTTTTGATGAAGGGGGATTCTACATGGATTTCTCATGAATGAACTTGCTTTAGGGATTCCGACCAACCGGCCCGAAATCGACATTCCTAGGTCGTTTTTGAGTCTCCAACGAATCACAAGGTGCGGACTATTATCCTTAGGTGGCCTAGCACCAATTATAGTAGGAATGTAATGATTTTGTTTGTTGAGTTGTGGTATTGAAGAATTTAGGAAAAACCTAGGACTGGTGTGTTGTTGGAATTGCATGATTTGGCATGATTAGTTTACATTTGATGATGATCTTGTCTCTCACATGATTTAGCATAGGAATGAATACATGCTCATGTTTGTTTGGATTGATTTCGCTCATATGCATTGCTCCATAGTGTTTATGAATCTTGACTCTTGTGTGTTTAATTCCTTGAGGTGTTGGAAGAGCTTAACTTCCTCACAAACCCACACCCTCACACGCACCTTGGTTCTTGATAATGTTTGCTCACTTGGTAGGAGTACTCATTTTATAGTTGAGATGCATGTGAACATGGTATTGATATGTTAGTTGATAACTTGTATACTTAACATGTTATGAATCACCACCTAATCCTTGGGTTGGTCAGGAATGCGAGGAAAGCGAAGGCGGTCCCGTTGGTAGGACCGTCTTAAAGCTAAACCTATGGATTGGACGAGTGCGTGTGGGCGACAGTAGTTAGACTACATGGGTCACTGGCACCCGATGTCGTTCCGCCACGTGCTTGCCTGATTCATGCGGTTTAACCCACTGTCTGATCAACCCTGTTTGTTAACCCTGTTTGCTCACATATATATGGAACCTGAATCACCCTACAACCGTTGTAGCCCATCAATAACCCACCTGAAATTGGTCTACAGCCTCGTGAGCCGAGCATGGTGGAATGGGACACTGTGTCCGAGCTGTCGGCCTACGCTGGGGTGCCACGCCTCCCCGTAGTGACCGCGAGCGATCCCTTTCTCTCGGCACTCCTCATGTGCTTGAAGTCGGGGATGAGGAACCCGACGGGATCACGGACCGTGGGGTCTTGGCCTCAGCATTGATGGGGTCTTGGCCTCGCAACTAGTTTAGGGCATTGATACGTGGGGTGTATCAGAATCCCCAACCTGCTGGATGAATGGACTTAACTAAGAACTTGGCTAACATGTCATTGCATCGCATTAGCTAGGGTGGCGACTCGGCAGTCGAGGTCGCTCTGAGGGAGTGTTGTCATATGCGATCGTAAGATGGAGTCGCTTGAGGGAGAGTTGTGGCGAGGGCATGCATCATACCATTCACCATGCATACGCATTATCAAGATTAGCTTAGTATCTACGAATGTTGCCTTTTATTAAATTCATGCTATAATTGATGCCTGTTGTAACTTGAGACCAATAGTTCACACTGAGTTGATCACTCACTCCCACTCTGGGACGGTGTTTTAAAACACCAACCAGACCCATTCATAGATGCAGGTGACCCAGTGCATGAGGAACCTGGCGAGGTGAGCTTTGACGAGGAGGACGAGTTCTCCTACTTTCAGCTGATGGGCGACTCTCCATCGGCTTGATCGGGCTGAATTTGGATTTACTGAGCTGCGGGCTCCGCTTAGTCTTTTGGATATAGCCTTCTTTTATTATCCTGTTGGGTAACGCCTTGGGCGACCCTTTATTATTTTTGGACCTGTATATTTGTGAGATTTCCTTCATTTCAGTAGACTGGTGCGATTGTGCTTCATGCTTCAGGTAATTCCAAATTGCGCAGTTAAATTTGATTAATCATAAAAATCATAAATGCATGATAAGTGACACTCGGGAACTCAGGAGTCGAGTCTATGCATGACCCCCGATTTTTCGGGGCGTTACACTACCCGAGCTCGAACTCGACTCGGTCCGGTCTTCGAGCCTGACTGTCCAACTCAACTTGGCTCGATCAGCAACTCGAGCTTGCTTGCTTGTGTCACGCCCCAAAATTCGGGTACCCGAATAGGGTGTCCAGGACCCGAATTTCAGACCCGTGACCTATATAAAAATAAAAATAAAAATAAAAATACAAATAAAGTATGGAAATTTGATGTGCATTTCATTTTCTCCCACCATAGCAAAAACTTAAAAATCCAAACATATATTAAGATAACTAATTACATACTCTTTTATTTCATCGATGCATAATTATTTAACTTAACTTGAAGTGAGAAAATCAAGCTAACATTACTACATTTAGAGTTCTAAAATAAAATAAAATCTATCCTATGTAGAATGACATGCCACGTGCATCAAATCACATTCCATGCTCCACTACTAATAGAAGTACCCTGCATCTTCAAAATATTCATAACCTGAAACGGTTAACACATAATGAGTTGACAACTCAATAGGATCACATCAATCCCAAGTTGAAAATCTCACAAATATTACCAAATTAAATCTCGACATATTAATCAAAATGAGACGAACATTGAATATTATAAAATCATAGTAAATAATAAGACATTCATGAACATGAAATAAATAAATTATTTAACATAACTTTTCTAAAGATGTTAAGATTTGGAGTGGGCAAAACACTCATGTGTGTTGATCCTTTTAGGGAATGACCCACGGCAGAGCACCGGTGTTGATCCTTTTAAGGTATGACCCTCGGCAGAGCACCGGTATAACCCTTTTTGGGACAAAAGCCCAAGGCAGTGCACCCGTGCGTACTGATCCTTTTAGGGAATCACCCAGGGCAGAGCACCCGTGCTGATCCTTTTGGGAATGACCCTGGGCAGAGCACCCGTGTCGTGCTGATCATTTCGGGAATGACCCTGGGCAGAGCACCCGTGAGAATCATCGTACAAAAAAAATAATTATTCACATACGATGCATCTAACTTACAAGGAAACATTGTAACAATTAATATCAGAGTGCCTATAACAGATAATACGGTGATCCTTTTAGGGCATAGCACCCGTAAAAAAAATTAAAAATAATAGTTCACATAATAATTATTCATCATCACTAACAAATAATATCAAATGCAAATAATAAAGCAATACATAATAATAATAATAATAATAGCAATACATAATAAATATTCATCATCACTAACAATAATAACAAATGCAAATAATAAAGCAATACATAATAATAATAATAATAATTGCATTTGTACAGTAGTCAAATAAAAAAAAAATTCTTTCAATAGGAAATTATTTATGAATATTTCGATGTCTAGATTATATAAAGCAATATATATGAATTTTTCAATGGAGGAATGATCACCTACCTGATATGGAAAAAATAGTGTGATGGGAGGAAATAATCTGAAGAGAGGTTGATTTCGACGTGCACTAACTTCGATTAATCCACTTTGAACTCGATGTTGAACCCTTACGTACTCCCTTTTCCTGATCTCTCTTTTCTTCTCAAAATCTTTCTTTCGTGATTTTCTTTTCTATGGTTTTCTATAGGTAGCATGAGAAATGAGGTAAAAAAAGATAATGTGAGGTGAGTTAGTGGGTTGGGAGTTTAATGGACGGTTTAGATTGAGGAATGGGTCCCACCATGATAATGGAAATCATGGTGAATGGGTTCGTGTGCGCAACTAAGCCGCGAAGAACAAGGAATGAGAGAAAAACGTGGAGGAGAGGGGGTTGCTTGTGGGTGACGTGCGTCAGCACGTCACTTGCTTCCTCTTTTTTTTTTTAAGAAAAGGGCCCCACAGGAATAACATGATGAATCCACACCATTCATCAGTCTTGCCCTTCAAGGTTAAGGCCTGAGCCCAAAAATGAGGGCCATCCACAGCTCAGGTGGGCCACACCAAAGGCAACGGTGGAACCCACCGTTTTTCAAAATAACGGAGTATTACATTCTACCCACCTTAACAAAATTTCGTCCTCAAAATTTATATACCTAAAAGAGGTTAGGATACTTTTCTCGAATTTCTTGTTCTCGCTCCCACGATGCTTCTTCCTCGCTGTGATGACTCCACTGTACCTTCACAAGAGGTATAACCTTCGTCCGAAGTACTTGCTCCTTACGATCGAGAATGCGCACAGGTTGCTCTTCATATGTGACATTTTCTTAAATCTCTAGTGGCTCCCATTCGATGACATGAGAATCGTCCGGCTTGTACTTTCGAAGCATGGAGACGTGAAATACATTGTGGATATTGGATAACTGAGGCGGTAGGGCCAGCTTGTATGCTACAACTCCTATTCTTTGTAGGATCTCGAAGTGTCCGATAAAACGTGGCGCGAGTTTCCCTTTCTTTCCAAAACGCATAACTCCTTTTATTGGGGAAATTTTTATGAACACATGATCTCCCACACAAAACTCTAAGTCTCTGCGTCGATTATCTGCATAGCTCTTTTGGCGACTCTGAGCGGCGCGCATACGTTCCCGAATGATGTCAATCTTCTTGGAGGTCTCTTGAATAAGTTCTGGTCCCAACAATGTCCTTTCTCCTACTTCGGTCCAACAGCTTGGTGATCTGCAGGGTCTCCCGTATAAAGCTTCAAATTGTGCCATACCAATACTGGCTTGGTAGCTATTATTATATGCAAATTCCACCAGCGGCAAATGATCGTCCCAATTGCCCTTGAAGTCGAGAATGCAGCTACGTAACATATCTTCTAAAATCTGGTTCGTCCTTTCTGTTTGTCCATCAGTCTGCGGGTGAAATGTTGTGCTGCAGTCGAGAGTAGTTCCCAAAGCTTCCTGTAGACTTGCCCAAAACTGAGATTTAAACCTGGGATCTCCGTCGGAGACGATGGATACTGGAGTACCATGAAGTCGGACGATTTCCTTAATATAAATTTTGCTCAACTCCACTGCAGATGTAGAAATCTTTATCGGGATGAAGTGTGCGGATTTGGTTAACCTATCTACGATCACCCATACAGTGTCATGGTGTCGACCTGTCTTCGGAAATCCAACTACGAAATCCATGGATATATGCTCTCATTTCTACTTGGGGACCGGTAACGGCTGCAAGAGTCCTGGTGGTCTTCGATGGTCTGCCTTCACTTGTTGACATGTCGCACATTTAGATACGTACTCAGCGATTTCCCGCTTCATGTTGTTCCACCAGTATTGGCGCTTAACATCGTGATACATTTTAGTCTCCCCTGGATGGATAGTGAATCTTGATCTATGAGCCTCGTCCAAAATCTCTTGCTTCAAATCAGGTTCGTTTGGAACACATAGCCTTCCACGGAACCTAATCCCTTCATCAGTGCCAATTCGCCATTCTGCATTCTTCTTCCCCATTCCTTCTGCTCCCTTTTCTTGTAGCCAAACGTCTTTCTTCTGAGCTTCTAGAATACGCCGAATCTAAGAGAAAAGTTTATCATGATCTAATCTCAATTCTAAAGGTTAATAAGTTAAACTTAGCTATTAAACATTAAGAAAATAATTAAATAAATAAATAAATAAAATTACACACCAGGGCAGGCTGTGCTACTAGGTTACTTAGATGCGCCTGAGGTTCTTCAAGCTGAAGTTGCAGATCGAAATCCTTGATAACATTTAGCATCTCCCACTCTTTGATCATTAGGCTGGCCACAAATCTTCGTGTCTTTCTGCTTAAGGCATCGGCCACAACATTTGCTTTTCCTGGGTGATATGAAATATCGAAATGGTAGTCCTTCAAAAATTCATCCATCTTCTCTGACGCATATTCAATTCATTCTGATTAAAGAGATACTTTAAACTCTTATGGTCTGAATATAAGTCGAATTGTTCCCCATACAGGTAGTGCCTCTAAATTTTCAAAGCGAAAACCACTGCTGCTAACTCCAGATCATGCGTCGGGTAATTTCGCTCGTGAGTCTTTAATTGTCGTGACGCGAAAGCGATAGCTTTGCCTCCTTGCATAAGAACACATCCTAATCCCTGATATGACGCATCAGTATAAACGACGAATCTTTCTCCTTCGGTCGGTAAAGCCAGAACTGGGGCTGATGTCAACCGCTTCTTTAGTTCGATAAATGCCTGCTCGCAATCTTGATCCCACTTAAAGTTCGTATTCTTCTTAGTTAGATTAGTTAGGGGTCTTGATATATTAGAGAATCCTTCTATAAATCTTCGATAGTAACCAGCAAGGCCGAGAAAACTTCGCACTTCAGACACATTCGAGGGCTGCTCCCATTCTAATATTGCTTCAATTTTAGCTGGGTCCACAGATATCCCTTTCTCTGACACCACATGCCCCAAAAATTTTACTTCATGCTTCCAGAAGTCACACTTTGATAACTTGGCATACAATTGATTATCTTTTAACGTCTGCAGAGCGGTCCTGAGATGTTCCTCATGCTCCTCATGAGTCTTGGAGTATATAAGAATATCATCGATGAATACAATAACGAATCGATCTAAATAAGGTTTGAATACCCGATTCATAAGATCCATAAATACCGCTGGAGCATTTGTCAATCCAAATGGCATTACTAAGAACTCGTAGTGCCCGTAACGAGTCCTAAAAGCCGTCTTGTGCACATCTTCATCCTTTATTCTCAACTGATGGTAACCTGACCTCAAATCTATTTTAGAAAAGAACCTCGCTCCCTTAAGCTGATCAAATAAATCCTCAATCCTAGGAAGTGGATATTTGTTCTTGATTGTTACTTTATTCAACTGACGATAATCGATACATAATCTCATAGTTCCATCCTTCTTCCTTACAAATAAGACCGGTGCTCCCCATGGCGACGTGCTGGGTCTAATGAAACCCTGATCTAGCAACTGTTGGATCTGATCCTTTAATTCTTTTAATTCTACCGGAGCCATGCGATAAGGTGCTCTAGAGATAGGTGCAGTTCCGGGCATTAGATCGATACCGAAGTCCATATCTCTCTTTGGAGGTAACCTTGGAATATCCTGAAAAACTTCTGGAAACTCCCTTACCACAGGTATTTGTTCAATCCCTTCTTCTGATTGCTCGATTCCCACAATAGCCGACAAACCAATCGGCACTTTCCTTCTTCGTGTCCCATAAAATTTCAGTGGAGATCGTCCTTCTATGTTCAACGTAATCGTCTTCCTGAAACAATCTATCTTGGCACGATACTGGGACAACCAATCCATTCCTAAGATGACATCGTATTCCTTCATAGGCATAATAATGAGATTTGCTGGCAGTATTTCATTTTCAATTATGATGGGGCATTCTTCACATATTTGCTCTAAATTCATGGACTTACCGAGAGGGGTTGCTACGATAATTTTCTTATCTAATCGTACGGGTGATATACCAAGTGAGCATACGAAGAAATAAGATATAAATGAATGTGTAGCTCCTGAATCGAATAATGCTCTGGCAAGAGAGGTGTAAGCCAAGATAGTACCTTCCACCACATCATTAGTAGCTTCAACACCATGTTGAGGAGTGATATCTGCAGGTTGTGATGGGTCCCCATAAGCAGAAGCAGTAGTCTCATACATTTGTGCAACATCATCTTGAGGTGGCGTTAGATCTTCATAGCTTCGATTTGGATCCTCATACTCTTGAAGTTGGGCTAGATCATTTGTGAATGAAGATAGAGCGTAAACACGTCCTTGAACTTGAGGTCGGGGCGCCTGACTTTCTGGCCTCAGTTGCTGATATTGAGGAGGCTTGACCTGTTGTTGCAATTGTTGAGGTGGTCTCGGATAAGCTTGAGGGGGTCCAGGCGGCTGGAATCGTGGATGTAGTTGTGCAGGCCTCTGAGGATAAGGTTGTGCTGGTCTCGCAGCTGGATGCATCATCTGAGGAGGCGGCGACGGAGGTCGTTGATATGATGTAGACGGTGCATAATGAGGAAGCGGCCTGTAAAACGATCGTGGCGGTCATTGATTCCCTGGATATTGGTGACGAGGTGGTAGAAGACAATGGCGGGCAGGATGACCCACCTTTCCGCAGTTATGGCAAGTCCCAGTAAATTGCGTTGAAAATTGCATAGTGGTATGACTGGGTATTAATGTTGGCATCATCTTCTGACGCTTAGTCGCTTCATGTTGTGTGAGAGATGAATGGGGCGTGGTCCTGGCTCCACTCCTCATGTCCTTCCTCGGCTCGCGATTCTTCCAATGCTCATCAAAGTCCTTTTCTATTGTGCTGGCGCGTTCCACTGCTTTTGCATACGTTTTAATAAGAAATGGCGCCAGTCGAGTACGGATAGAAGGTTTCAGTCCTTCAACAAACTTCTGCCCTTTACGAAGTTCATCAGGTATGAGAAATGTCGCAAATCGTGCCAACTCTATAAACTTTGCATCATATTGACGCACCGTCATATCTCCTTGTTCTAATTTCATGAATTCTGTAACCTTTTGAGCACGCACATAGGCTGGAAAGTATTTATTTTCAAATTTTGTGCAGAATTGGTCCCATGTCCACCTTTCTATGCTCGGGTTCTCCTTAGTCGTAGATTCCCACCAATGATCGGCTTCTCCTTCCAACATATATATTGCTAATTCAGCCTTTTGTTGCTCATTACATCTCATAGCTGTGAAAATTTTCTCCATCTGCCTTTTCCAACCCTCAGCTTCACTTGGGTTAGGCCCACCTTTAAACGTAGGCGGTCTCTGCCTCTTAAACTTTTCCAATAAGGACTCCATCCCTTCAGCAGCTACATGCGTCGCTTGAGTCTGCTCCTGAGATTGACTTATAAGCACTTGTGTTCCCATAAATGAGGCAAATCCTTCTATCGCCTGGAGGATCTTGTCAATAATTGTTCCTTGCCTAGCTGCATCGGGTACTTGAGTCTCCGATGCGGCCCCGAGGTTCATACTCTCATCCGTCATAACCTAGGATAAATAAAGGGGATTATGAATTTTACTGAATAATTTTAAGATTATAAGAAATTAGACAGTTCAATGTAGGCATACATGAAGATCTAAGAGAAGTTGAACTAAAATGTAGTTTAGAACTATGTGCAGAAATTTCTGGTCATAAGGGTGCTATTCTATTTAATATTTTTGATATTTTTAGACATTATTTTAACTTAAAAATTTTTATATAGATACATATATAAGTCTACTATATCCCTGTAAAGTTTCATAATATTTCGACGCCTGTAAAATTTTTAAGAATTCAGAGAGTACACGCTGTCCAGATTTGGACGATTTCTGGACAGATTTTTTTAACATCAAATACATACCTGAAATATCAGTATATTTTAATTTTTACATATTTTTTTATAAAATTATACTCATCAAGATTCAAATGAGTTTTTGAATCAACTCAATCGGAGTTTTACTTAAATAGTTATGATTTTTCAAAGTCAGACATTTTATATGGATTATTGCTGTCCAACTCAATAAATAGTTAGAAAAATTCTCAGAAATTTCCTAACGTCCAGATTTGATTTTGTATGTTAATATACAGCCTAAATAGGATCTAAGTATTATATTACAATATATTAAAATGTCCTACGTATGTATTCTAAATTTCTCGTCTCCTAGTTAAGACTATTTATGAAGACTTAGAGCTAAATTTCTATTTTAGGTCCAATGTTTAAGATCAAACTTGGCTTTGATACCAACTTTGTCACGCCCCAAAATTCGGGTACCCGAATAGGGTGTCCAGGACCCGAATTTCAGACCCGTGACCTATATAAAAATAAAAATAAAAATAAAAATACAAATAAAGTATGGAAATTTCATGTGCATTTCATTTTCTCCCACCATAGCAAAAACTTAAAAATCCAAACATATATTAAGATAACTAATTACATACTCTTTTATTTCATCGATGCATAATTATTTAACTTAACTTGAAGTGAGAAAATCAAGCTAACATTACTACATTTAGAGTTCTAAAATAAAATAAAATCTATCCTATGTAGAATGACATGCCACGTGCATCAAATCACATTCCATGCTCCACTACTAATAGAAGTACCCTGCATCTTCAAAATATTCATAACATGAAACGGTTAACACATAATGAGTTGACAACTCAATAGGATCACATCAATCCCAAGTTGAAAATCTCACAAATATTACCAAATTAAATCTCGACATATTAATCAAAATGAGACGAACATTGAATATTATAAAATCATAGTAAATAATAAGACATTCATGAACATGAAATAAATAAATTATTTAACATAACTTTTCTAAAGATGTTAAGATTTGGAGTGGGCAAAACACTCATGTGTGTTGATCCTTTTAGGGGATGACCCACGGCAGAGCACCGGTGTTGATCCTTTTAGGGTATGACCCTCGGCAGAGCACCGGTATAACCCTTTTTGGGACAAAAGCCCAAGGCAGTGCACCCGTGCGTACTGATCCTTTTAGGGAATCACCCAGGGCAGAGCACCCGTGCTGATCCTTTTGGGAATGACTCTGGGCAGAGCACCCGTGTCGTGCTGATCATTTCGGGAATGACCCTGGGCAGAGCACCCGTGAGAATCATCGTACAAAAAAAATAATTATTCACATACGATGCATCTAACTTACAAGGAAACATTGTAACAATTAATATCAGAGTGCCTATAACAGATAATGCGGTGATCCTTTTAGGGCATAGCACCCGTAAAAAAAATTAAAAATAATAGTTCACATAATAATTATTCATCATCACTAACAAATAATATCAAATGCAAATAATAAAGCAATACATAATAATAATAATAATAGCAATACATAATAAATATTCATCATCACTAACAATAATAACAAATGCAAATAATAAAGCAATACATAATAATAATAATAATAATTGCATTTGTACAGTAGTCAAATAAAAAAAAAATTCTTTCAATAGGAAATTATTTATGAATATTTCGATGTCTAGATTATATAAAGCAATATATATGAATTTTTCAATGGAGGAATGATCACCTACCTGATATGGAAAAAATAGTGTGATGGGAGGAAATAATCTGAAGAGAGGTTGATTTCGACGTGCACTAACTTCGATTAATCCACTTTGAACTCGATGTTGAACCCTTACGTACTCCCTTTTCCTGATCTCTCTTTTCTTCTCAAAATCTTTCTTTCGTGATTTTCTTTTCTATGGTTTTCTATAGGTAGCATGAGAAATGAGGTAAAAAAAGATAATGTGAGGTGAGTTAGTGGGTTGGGAGTTTAATGGACGGTTTAGATTGAGGAATGGGTCCCACCATGATAATGGAAATCATGGTGAATGGGTTCGTGTGCGCAACTAAGCCGCAAAGAACAAGGAATGAGAGAAAAACGTGGAGGAGAGGGGGTTGCTTGTGGGTGACGTGCGTCAGCACGTCACTTGCTTCCTCCTTTTTTTTTTTTTTTTTTAAGAAAAGGGCCCCACAGGAATAACATGATGAATCCACACCATTCATCAGTCTTGCCCTTCAAGGTTAAGGCCTGAGCCCAAAAATGAGGGCCATCCACAGCTCAGGTGGGCCACACCAAAGGCAACGGTGGAACCCACCGTTTTTCAAAATAACGGAGTATTACAGCTTGAGCCGAGCTTACGCTCAATCTTTTGAGTTGAGTTCAAGTTCGAGCTTATGAGCTAAGTTCGAGTTTAGGTTTTGTAACACCCCGGATTTTCAGGGGCCGTGTAGGAACTCGGCTCCCGAATTCCCAGGTGTCATGGGTGCCCTAAAGGGCTTCAGATTTTAATTACATTTGGATGATCCCATAAACAATGGAGAGTTTAGCGGGGCATGAAGCATAAGTAAGTCATAAAGCAGTATCAAGTGCGACTAAATATAAAAATATCCAAACCACAAACCTAAAATCATGTAAATAGGGAACTAATCCCACCCATACATGACCCAAAGTGACTAGAGCCCTAGCCCATACCCCGCGGTAGCCCAAACTCACACTAAAAGGATCCGCCAAAAGTTTGAAAGCAGAAAGCTCCTCTTCCTCATCCATGCTCAGCTCGTCAAGCTCCACCTCACCTACATCTAATGGCGTGCCTGGTTGGTGTTTTAAAACACCGTCCCAGAGTGGGAGTGAGTAGCTAACTCCTTGGGTGCCATTAACCATAAGTTACATCAAATAACAATTTCATGATGAATTTAATGAAAAACATAAATTCATAAATCACTAACTAGTCTTTGTTAATGCGTATACATGAGTTATGTATAATGCATGACCTCACCCACAACACTCCCTCGAGCGACTTCGTCTCACGGTCGTGCATGACCAACACACCCTCATTGCGACCTCAACTGCCGAGTCGTCAAATCCTAGCTAATGCGATGCGTGAATAATGTATTCGTCGAGTTTTTAGTTAATTTCGTTCATCCAGCAGATTAGAGAAACTGGTACACCGCAACGATATCAATGCCCTCATCCATTTGTGAGGCCAGGACCCCTCAACGTGCGAGGCCAAGACCTCGCGATCCTTGATCCCATCGGAGTCCCCACCCCCAATTGCAAGCACGTGGGGAGTGCTGGGAAGCGGGATCACTCGCGGTCACTACGGGGAGGCTCATCACCCCAGCGTAAGCCGACGCCTCGGACATAGTGTCCCATTCCACCATGAACGGCTCACGAGATAGTGGATCTGTTTCTAACAGTTATCGGTGGGCTTCAGTGGGCGAGGAGTGTTTCAGGTTCCATATAGGCATGAGTAGACATGGTTAACAAACATGGTTGGTCAGTCAGTGGACTATGGTTAACAAACATGGTTGGTCAGTCAGTGGACTAGACCGTCTAAATTCAGGCTAGCACGTAATGCACGACATCGGGCGCAAGCAGTCCATGTAGTCCCACTATTGTCGCCCCATTCGCATTGCCCAAATCAGTCAATATAGTCACAGGATAGTCTAACCAACGGAACCACTTTCACAAATCTTAGTTTTCTGACCAACCCAGAAAATGGGTTACATTCAATAACACTTCTAGCAATTATGAGTTCATCTTCTAGTATAGGTAGAATCTTGCGTACAATACATCTAGCATAAGATTTTAGGTTATTAAAATGAATATAACTACTGTTAATATCACAAGTTAGATGTGTGTGTGTGGCATTGGATTACCTAAGAGTCCAACGACAACACCTCTCTCATAGTATAAAAATACAACAAGAAATAATGTAATCATACATGCTACAGGGAAGATCATGAAAAAATCATATGTGATGAAGAACATGCAACACCAATTTCACGCCTAAACATGTTGAAGACTAATTAAATAAAAATTCATCATTGCAAGCAAGTTGGTGAACCTAACGTGTAGGTTCCTAGCTAGAGTTTCCCTAAATCACTCATGCACATCACTCTAACATTCACAATCATTAAATTTATCCTAAAATTGGTACTTAGATCTTTAATTTAGTTATGATTGTCTTGATTAGTTAGCAATGGGTTGGTTAAATTTGGGTCCTATGTAAGTAAATCATGGGGTTAAACTTGATGTTCAAGTGATCGGGCAGATTCGTTGGCTTCTTACAGTTAATTAATCGGACTTGTGCGGTTCTTTACTGGTATCACCCGTGTATAAACTAACGCTGAGTGTTAATGGTCAGTAAGTGATAATATAAATTAATTACATTTTTAAAAAATTAAGAATTTTTGAAAATCCAAAACTATGAAAATCCAGGACGTTAAAGGTTTTAAGGTTTTTAATATATATATATACACACACACACACACACACACACACACACACACACACACACTTAAATATATATTATATATTATATATTTTTACTTATATATAATATATAATTTATTTAAATATTTACAAAATATTCATATTAAGTGAACTTGATTCGAATCGAACTAAGTCAAGTTCGAGTCAAGTTTCGAAGCCAGTCGAGTCAAGCTCGGTCTAGATCGGACTCAGCTTGAAATTTTTTCGAGCTTAAAAAAAATAGCTCGAGGAGTCTAGCTTTTTCGAGTCGAGTCAAGCTAGTTAACCGAGCTAACTCAATTCATGTACAGCTCTTAAGTACACAGCATCATTGACAACAGAAACCTAGCCGGCCATATCTCCTGGTTGTTGGAAATTATACAGATTAATGTAATTTCTGTATAATATGGAAACCGAAAATATCATGATAATCAGAAATAAGGACAGGCTGAAGCACGTCTGAAAAAAAACGCTTGTCCTTAAAGCGTTATTTGCCTCTACTCAAGTAAATTGAGTATGCTGATAGGTTACAGGCAAATAGCTTCTAGGATACGACGAGCCTGATGTGGGTCTGCGTTCAGCAAACACGAAGGCCCACCAAATGGAACTCTATTACACACTTTCTGGCAGTATTACAATATAGAGAAAAAATCTCAAAAGAAAGAGAAAAGTGGTTTTGACCACTGCACTGGTCAGTTCAATTCTTCAGCTACTGGTTCAGTTGAACCGTCCTAGACCACACCGTTGGTCTGTTCTTCAAGCTAAGGTTCAAGCCTTACTATGTTGCTGGAAGCACTAGAGTATATAAGTTGAGACGGGCTGGCTGTCTCAGTTCGTATGGGTTTGCTGGAGTGAGTTGAGATGGATTGGAAACCCATCCAGGCCCTCCTTTTATAGGCTATAGTGGCTGGGGGTTATGGTCCAGGGAAATAAATCCCATGACCGTTTTCTAGCTGTTGGAGAAAACTAGCCGTTTTATGGCCGTTTTCTGACTGTTATGCATGGGTCATTAAGCTGCTGCATGCTGACTGTTGTGAGACAGCAGCTAGCCGTTTTCTAGCTGTTGGGCTAGCCATGCAGCAGTTACAGCTGGACCCTACACTAATGGCACAGCTGTTACAGATCTGCTGCAACGGATCTATTTTCCGGCTCTCTATATAATCAGAGGAAGGGCCTGTTTGTTAACTCTTAAAATTAACACTTAACACGGAATTGAAAAAATGTCTCATATTAAGAGTTGTTTGTTAACACTTAAATCAGAAAGCGCTAAGTGATTTTCCGCGACATTTCACGGAATTCTTTCGGCGATGGGAGTCTAGCTTAACGGTGAACGCTGAATGCGCTCCATAAACTCTTCTATTAAAAGAAATATTTTATTCCAAAATTACCCTTACTACTACGGATATTGTTTTCTCGTAGAAAACTATCTTTTAACATGTGAAATTTATTTATGCCCTACCGTAATTTATGTGTTTGATCCACACCGTCCATCAACTTTTTCAGATCATTCTTGAGCATGTGCCCAAAAATAAGTTATATGTAAAACTCAAATGGGCCACACCATAAAAACCAATGGGAATTGAATAAAACTCAAGTCCACCATTAAAAACCTTTTGGGGGCCATAAAAGTTTTGAATCAAGATGATCTTTATTTTTTTACCTTCATCTGGCTTGATTGACCTAATCAACAAATTGGATGTCAAATAAACAGTACTGCCGGCCTTAAGAGAATTTTAATGGTGGATATCCAATCATCATTGTTTTCCTGTGGTGTGGTCCACCTGAGATTTATATCCCTCTCATTTTTTTTGTGAAGCCCTAAAATGATCAGGAAAAATGGATGAACAGAATGGATGAAAAACATACATCATAATGGGGCCCACAGAGCACCGACCCCAAGCCACGGGGTTGATGGCAGGGGAGTAGATACGTGTCGTGGGAAGACGAGCGCCTACGCTCCTCGAACTCCGAGTTGTGCGGACGGTTTAAAAGAGATCAAAGTTACATGGGCCCACAATGATGTATTTATTATATCCACACCGTTCATCCATTTTTTGAGATCATTTTACAGCAGTAGCCAAAAAATGAATCATATCCAAAGCTCAAATGGACCGCACTAAAAATAGCAGTGGGATAATGATTTTCACCGTTAAAAAATTCATAGGCCCACCATAATGTTTATTTGTCATCCAATCTGACTCATTAGTTGTCTCATGCCTTAAAATGATATCTTCAAATGGATGGATGGTGTGGATACAACACATACATCATGGTGGGTCCCATAGAACTTGGTGATGTCACTTCAGTAGCCCGTCTCCTGCTCAACCTGTCATTATCTAATCCGCCTCCTCCTGTGAAAGACTCCCGCAGGAACTTCCTGCGAAAGATTCTGTGTGGGGCCTACTGTGATGTTTGTGAAAAAATCAGTCTATCCATCCATTTTTTAAGCATATTTTTGGGCATGCAACAAAAAATAAGATGTATCCAAAACTTAAATGGGCCACACAATAGGAAATAATGGAGATTTTGTGACCACCGTTGAAACAATTATATGGCCACAAAAGTTTTGTACCGGTTCAAGTTTATGATGTTTTCACTTCATGTCATCTAAGAAGGTTTTAACTGTAGGCATTCCTTTCTCATTGTTTCATCTTGTTTGGCCTACTTGAGTTTTGGATACTCCTCATTCTGGTCGAATGTACTAAAATAAGTTTTGGATACTCCTCATAAGGAATTTATCTGTTTTTTTTTTTTTTTTGTTATGAATAATGATATTTCAATTTCCTCTTAATTACTATAGTTTATTTAAATTAAATAGAATAATTTTATTATTATTTAATAAAAATTTTCTTTATAACGTAAAACATTTTCAAACAGGAGATAAGGGCAAATGCGTCAAATTAACGTATTTCAGACATTTCAGATGTTTGTTAACAAACATATTGTCTCAAATTCGATACTTAATTTTCAGACTTCCGCCATAATTAACAAACAAGTTTTTCGTCAGTCCTCTAGATTTTCGTCCAGCCAACCATCTGCCTTAGCCACTAGTCGCATCGCTCCGGTTCGCGAAGGGCACGTGCGAAGTGCAAAGTGCGCCACTATCGCCTCTACAGCCACACTGCCTCACATACCCATACCCACATGCCCGAGCGAGTGTTCCATGCACTGGAACACGCTAGTCCCATAGTCCACGGACTAGGTAAGTAAATATTAAGATACTCCACATCCTTCATATAAACCACTTTTCCTTTTCTTCCCTTTCCCATGTGGGACTATTCCCAAAAACCCACAAAACAACTTTTTATATATTATATATTATTATTTAATATATTTTATTAAAAATCAATATTTTGCAACACTGGTTTATGACAATATTTTAAACATTTTATCTTGTACCTAAAAAAAAATATCATACTATGGATATTCTTGGTAGAGAGGATCCAATAATTATTCAAAATGCAGATGAGGATTGTAAGGTCCTGATGCGCTTGTTTGTGAATATGGGGCCATGGTTTGGAAATGATGATAATTTATTTGAAGGAACCTGTAATCATCCAATCCAAAACATTTAGAAGGCATTCTTCGGTCATGGTGGGACCCATCATATTAACGGTCTTATTCAACAAAACGGGATCTCCACCTATACAACATAGATACATTAGGCTGGTATTGCCTCAACACAGCTGGATTGCCTAATCAAATAGGTGGGCCCAACTTCTCATGGCCAACTATAGTGTACATGGGGAGCAGATTACGTCCTGCCCTGCCTCAACGGACTCGGTCGAGGCAGGAGCTCTGTGTGGCCCACCGTGATGTATGGGTCTTATCCAAGCTGTCCATCTATTTTTCCAGATCAATTTTAGTAATGAGAAATAAAATGAGGCAGATCTGAGGCTCAAGTGGACCACACAGTGGGGATTGAAGTCCCACCGTTGAAAACTTCTTGGCAGCCGCAAAAGCTTTCATCAAGCTGATATTGACCTTATGAACAGGTTGGATGCGAAATAAACATCCCGATGGCCTTAGAAAGTTTTAAACTGTGGGCATCATTGTCACTGCTGCTCCTGTGGTGTGGTCCACTTGAGCTTTGAATCTTCTTCATTTTTGGGATCATAGCTAAAATGATATATAAAAATGGATGGACGGC
This sequence comes from Magnolia officinalis, assembly GCA_021015155.1. NCBI lineage: Eukaryota > Viridiplantae > Streptophyta > Magnoliopsida > Magnoliales > Magnoliaceae > Magnolia > Magnolia officinalis. The sequence goes on from JAJHSJ010000015.1 coordinate 53,541,350, forward strand.
ATGGATAAAACCCATACATCATGGCCGCCCCACAGTGCTTGGACCGACTACGTACATGGGCACCAAGTGATGCGCTTCTGTAAGCATGGTACACACCGATGGACACGGATTGGGTACTACCCGGCCCCTCGCAAGGAACGGATAGAGGCTCCAAGGGCTCACCGTGATGTATTGGTTTTATCCACACCGTCTATCCATTTTTCCATATCATTTTAGGGTACGTATACAAAAATGAGGCAGTTCCTAGCTCAAGTGGATCACACAATTGGAAGCATCGGTCATAATGACGCCTACCGTTGAAACCTTCTTAGATCCCATCGTGATGGTTAATTTCCATCTAACCTGTTAATAAAGTCACATAGACCTGGATGAAGGGAAAACATAAATATTTTCTTGATCCAATACTTATGTCGCCCTCAAAAAGTTTTTAATAGCAGGTGTTTAATACCGACTGTGTGGTCCACTTGAGCCCTAGAATTACCTCATTTTATTTCTTTCATCCTAAATTAATATGCAAAAATGGATGGACGGTGCGGATAAACCCATACATCACGGTGGCCCCTCATAGCTCCTGTCCGTTGCTAGCTAGGGACGGGGTGGGGTAGTACCCAATCCGACTCCCGCAACGAAACCGTCCAAACGGTGGGACCCGCGATGTACCTATCATCCTTAAAAGTCAGACTGATTGGCCTATACCAACCCACCGTTAATGGACATTTGTCTCTTAAATCTAGAACGTCCGTTGGATTTGCAGGATTCAATCGTTACGACATCACCTCATTCTAATTTTTGGTTTATGTGGGGCCCACTATTTGGGTAATTTAAATTGAGATAGTCTGTACGTGGTGTACAATTTCAAAGTGTATGCGTATGAGCATTCATAGTCAACCAGAGTATCTATTTGTTTTTTCACCGAATAATTCAATGATTCGACGGGGCACCATACCGACGTATTTATCAACCGCATCGTTGTGAGGCTCACCGATCTTCGCGGCGACACGTCAGGCACGAAAGAAGGCAGAAGCCACATCAACGGTCAACCCCTGAGGTTGGTGAATGATGGTGCGGATCAAAGAGAATGTGCGGGACTCCGGATGTTTCCGTGGACGTGGGCCCACCTTGATGTATGTGATGTATATCCATGCTGTCCGTCAGTTTTTACAGACCATTTTAGGACAAGATTCAAAAAATCAAGCGTAATCAAATCTCAATTGGACCACACCACATTACCATCCAACCTGTTGATTAAAAGTCACACAAACATAGATGGATGAAGGAAAAATAACAATTGAACGCCCACCAGTGTTTCCTATGGTGTGGTCCACTGGAGATTTAGTTCTGCTTCGTTTTTGCGATCATGTGCTAAAATGAGTTGAATTACGGTGGGCCCCACAGTGCTGCTTTTCATGTCATGGGTGGTCGTGAATCTGTATCGCAGGATCATATGGTGCGGTTGTAGGCCACGCAGTTGATTACCTGAAACGTGGCAAGCAGGAAAGTGGATCCGGGCCATCCATCTTCGAAATATCCGTTGATGGGCCATGTTTTAAATGAAACTGAACGGCAGTGAAGGCCATCAACCAGTTTCTCCTGTTGAATATCGTTTTTACTGTTTATTTAAAGAATAGCTTTCGTAATAATAGGATAATCCCTTGGGTGTACTTTTCATCCGAGATGTATACATAGGTCAGTTTCAACTGATGGACGGTTGGATTGAGTGACACATCAGTCACATGTAAGTTACCGGGCGTCAAACATCACTTCCTGATCCAGCTCACCTGACACAAAACGAACGCGGTTTGGCTGCTGACCCAACATCAGCCAGCGCGGTGGTGTCAAAGCTTTGTAGGCCCCACCATGATGTATGTGTTTTATAAACGCCGTCCATCTATTTCTACGGTTCATTTTAGGGCAAGATCCGCAAATACAAAGCTTAAGTGGACCAATCCACATGAAATAGTGGAGATTGAACGCCAACGGTTGAAATCTTTTGAGGCCCACCGCAATGTTTGCTTTCCATCCACCCTCTTCACAAAGTCACGTATGAATGTGAAAACAAAAATATTAGCTAAATCCACAACTTCTGTGGCGCCAAGAAGTTTTCAACGGCAAGTATTCAATCCCCACAGTTTCCTTTGGTGTGGTCCACTTTGAGCTATGGATTGCTTCTTCTTTTTTACGCTCATGCCCTAATTTATCTTGCAAAGTGTACTGAAGGGATGGATAAAACACATACATCAGGATGGGACCCACATAACTTTGACACTGCCAAGGTGTATTAGATGGGATGGTATTCATAATTCCATTTAATACATCTTGTTAGGAATGATAGTTAAATGGGATGATGGAAGCCATTTTGGGTTTGTGCGGGATTTTCCCATCCCTCTTTGAGTCTCCATCTATACAGGAAGGGTGGAGCCTCCACTCTTGGGTCCCAGCTTGATGCTTATGTTTCATCCAAGCTTGTCTATCCAATTCTCCATTCTATTTTAGCCTTCAAAATCTAAAAAATGAAGTTGATCCTCATCTCGGGTGGGCCACACCGTAAGGTGCAAGGATACTGAAAAACTCCAACCTAAGCGACCGTCTCACACATAGAAGTTTAGACTAAGTTTCTACTCGTGGGACTCATTATGAGGCAGCTGTTAGATCCACACCATCCACCTCTTTAAACTAGATTATTTTGACCTCTGAACCCAAACATCAAGCTAATTAAACCATCATGTGGACCACAGTACAGGTGACGGTGGGTTAGGAAGACCTACTCACGTCACTGCTCGCCCAAGTAGGTTGGGGTGTCCCACACTCGTTACCCCACTTTAATGTATATGATAAATTCACACCGTACACCGGTTTCTCCATGTCATTTTAGACCAGAAAAATGATTAAAAATGATTTATACACTTACAATCTACCGACAATACCTTACACATGTAATTAATATATCTTTTTCAATTCCATCTATTTTAATACTATCTAATGCACATGCCTAAACAGGCCCTAACTAGCTGGTTGGCGTTGGGATCACCAGCCAAACCGCGTCCAGGCAATACCTCGGGAACGGATAGGCTGCGACTCCGGGCAGAGAGATATACGGGGCTGCGTGGGTCTACATAGATGTTCTTTATAAATCCACTCCGTCCATCGTTTTTTAAAGAACACATTGGGACATAAAAATCAGATAAATCCAGAAGTCAGTTGCGCCGCACCAAATAAAACAATGGAAACGGAAATTCCACCGTTGAAACCTTACTGGATCTGACCAAGATGTTTATATGCCATCCAAACCGTTCATACGGTTACTACCACCCAGATAAATTGCAGGCACAAATATCATCCTGATTTTTTTTAAAAAAAAAAGAAAAACTTCTGTCACCCCAGGCGTTCAATCCCCACCGTTTCGTGTGCTATAGCTCACAAAAGTTTCGGATCTTCCTAATTTTTAGATTCCTGCCCCAATGAGTTCTTGAAAAAACAGGTGGACGGAGTGGATTTGTCACGGACGTCCTAGTGGGCCCCACACAGCCTAATATCTCTGTGCCCGGGTCACAGGCAATCAGGAGAAATTTGGGATTGTAGACCCCACCTTTTATCCAGCAGGTTTTATGAAGCAACACAAACTTCGTTTGGGAACTTAGACCTGCTCGTACGGACAGCAAATTTGAGGACGAAAATATCTCTCCTTTCACGGAAACGGATTGGGTACTCCACCTGCCACCAGCCAATGGAGGATGGTTGGTGGTCTGTGGGCCCCACCATGATGTATGCTTTTCATCCATGCCATCCATATATTTTTTTCATATCATTTTATGGTATGAGACCAAAAATGAGGTATATCCAAACTCAAGTGTACCACATTACAGGAAACAGTGTTGAATGAGCGTCCACCATTAAAAACTTTTTGGGGCATAAAACTTTTTGGGGGGCCACTGTGATGTTTGTGAGAAATCCTTCTCATCTAAGTTCATTCATAGGGTCACTAAGACCTGGATGAAGAGGAAAAACAAATTTCATAATGATTCAAAACTTCTATAACCCTTAAAAGGGTTTCAATGGTAGACGTTCAATTCCCCATTGCCTTTTTACAGTGTGGTCTACTTGATAGTTAGATCTATCTTATTTTTCGTCTCAAGCCTTAATATGAGCTCGCCAAATAGATGGATAGTTTGGATATAACACAGACCTCATGATGGGACCCACAAAAGAAATGTGATTTTGGAAAGCTACGTTTCCCTATTGCTACGGTTTATAACCGTAGCGATAACCGTAGCCCCTGCTTATTCGATATGTCCTTTGATATATATCGAAGGTATTTCCATATGTACTTCGATATATCAAAGGTCTTTCGATATTATCGAAAAAGGTCCATAATTGTACAGCGAATTTGCCTCAAAAATCCTACAATTTTCAATACATATCGAAGACTATTCGATATGTATTGAAGGTGATTTTACATGGAGAATTTTATTGAAAATCCTGCAATTTTCAATACATATTGAAGACTATTCGATTTATTTTACATGGATTATAACCGTAGCTATAACTAGTCTACGCAAAATTTTCTTTTCTTTTTTTTTTTTTTTTTTTTTTTTACATGGAGAACTTTATTTTACTTACAAATTTCTCTAATACATATTTATATAAATATGCATATATAAGCATATAAATTTTTTTTTCTCTTTTTTTTTTTCATTTCTTTCTTTATTCATTTAATAAGAATATCTTCTAAACCAAAATTAGTAACTTGACGTACCCATATAATTTTGGGGTAGGAAAAGCTACTTTAACCAAGCAACCTGGTTATTTTTCAAGATTTCATCAGGTCAATGGTCGAAAATCAGCGGGGCCAACGAGAAATTCAGCGAGGCAAACATGAAATTCAGCGGGCAAACATGAATTGGATAAACATGAAATTGAGCGGGGTACACACGAAATTCAACGGGGCAAACTAGAAATTCAACAGGACAAACATGAAATTCAGCCGGACAAACACAAAATTGAGCGGGGCAAACATGAGGTGGACCGAATGCATTTTATATAGGGGAGTGGCTATGGGAGAGAGTTTTGTGGGTCTTATCACGAGGTATGTGTTATATCCAGATCGTACATCCATTTGGGGAGCTTGTCTTAAGGCTTGAGATGAAAAATAAGACAAATCTAACTATCAAGTGGACCACACTGCAAAAACCAGTAGAGGATTGAACGTCTACCATTGAAACCCTTTTTGGGGTCACAGAAGTTTTGGATCAATATGAAATTTGTTTACTCTTCATTCAGGTATTTGTGACCTTATGAAAAGATTGGATGTAAAATAAACATTACGGTGGGCCCTACAAATTGTTTAACGGTGAAAATCATTATTGCTGCTATTATTTATGGTGTGGTCCAAATGATCTTTGGATATAATTCAGTTTTTGGATAATGCTCTAAAATAATCTAAATATAATAAATACATCACTGTGTGGCTATGTAACTTTGATCTCCTTTGAACCGTTCGTACAACTGGAGATCGAGGAGCGTCAGTGCTCCTCTTCCAACGACGTGTACCTATAGCAACTGTACACCAGCCAATCAGCTTCCCTCTCTGGTACAACACGAGATTATTTAAGATGCTGACATGTTAAGAAAGTGTAACGGTGGATTAGGTACTGCCCTGCCAGTTCTGAGCTCCAGACAGACTAGTTCTCCTAGGCTTAATATGTTTATTTGACATCTAACTGGTTCATAAGGTCTCTTAAACATTAATGAAGGGAAAACATGAATATATTTTATTTCCCACCGTTTGCCCCGCTCAATTTCTAGTTTGCCCTACTGAATTTCGTGTTTGCCTCACTCGATTTCATGTTTGCCCCGCTCAATTTCATGTTTGCCAAACTGAAATTCATGTTTGCCTCACTGAATTTCTAGTTTGCTCCGCTCAATTTTATGTTTGCCCCGCTGAATTTTCATTGGCCCCACTTAATTTCATGTTTGCCCCGCTCAATTTCATGTTTGCCCTGCTCAATTTCTAGTTTGCTCCGCTCAATTTCATTTTTACCCTGCTCAATTTCCAGTTTGACCGCGAAGTGATTGAAATTGACCACGAAGTGAATGAAATGGATTTTCGACCATCACCCGATGGAATCTTGAAAAATAAATAGGTTTGTTGGCTAAATTAGCTTCTTCTACCCCAAAATCATACGTGATACCTTAAGTAAATCATTCTAGTTTAGGAGATATGCTTGTTAAATAAATAAATTAAAAGAGAGAAAAAAAAAATTTATATGCTTATATATACATATTTATATAAATATGTATTAGAGAAAAATGTAGGCGGAATAAAATTCTCCATGTAAAAATAAAAATTAAAAATAAAAATAAATTAAATGCACAGATTGCAATGGACTACAGATATGACTACGGTTATAATTCGTAGCCATAGGAAAAACTGCAAGATTTTTGAAACAAACTCGCTGGACAGTTCTAGACGTTTTTGAAGTAGGGGCTATGTACCTATAGCAACTGTACACCAACCAATCAGCTTCCCTCTCTGGTACAACACGAGATTATTTAAGACGCTGACATGTTAAGAAAGTGTAACGGTGGATTAGGTACTGCCCTGCCAGTTCTGAGCTCCAGACAGACTAGTTCTCCTAGGCTTAACATGTTTATTTGACATCTAACTGGTTTAACGGTGAAAATCATTATTGCTGCTATTATTTATGGTGTGGTCCAAATGATCTTTGGATATGATTCAGTTTTTGGATAATTCTCTAAAATAATCTAAATATAATAAATACATCACTGTGTGGCTATGTAACTTTGATCTCCTTTGAACCGTTCGTACAACTTGGAGATCGAGGAGCGTCAGTGCTCCTCTTCCAACGACATGTACCTATAGCAACTGTACACCAACCAATCAGCTTCCCTCTCTGGTACAACACGAGATTATTTAAGACGCTGACATGTTAAGAAAGCGTAACGGTGGATTAGGTACTGCCCTGCCAGTTCTGAGCTCCAGACAGACTAGTTCTCCTAGGCTTAACATGTCTATTTGACATCTAACTGGTTCATAAGGTCTCTTAAACATTAATGAAGGGAAAACATGAATATATTTTATTTCCCACCGTTTGCCCCGCTCAATTTCTAGTTTGCCCTGCTGAATTTCGTGTTTGCCTCGCTTGATTTCATGTTTACCTCGCTCAATTTCATGTTTGCCCCACTGAAATTCATGTTTGCCCCACTGAATTTCTAGTTTGCTCCGCTCAATTTTATGTTTGCCCCGCTGAATTTTTCATTGGCCCCACTTAATTTCATGTTTGTCCCGCTCAATTTCTAATTTGCCTCGCTCAATTTCATGTTTGCCCCGCTCAATTTTATGTTTGCCCCGCTCAATTTCTAGTTTGCTCCGCTCAATTTCATTTTTACCCTGCTCAATTTCCAGTTTGACCGCGAAGTGATTGAAATTGACCACGAAGTGAATGAAATGAATTTTCGACCATCACCCGATGGAATCTTGAAAAATAAATAGGTTTGTTGGCTAAATTAGCTTCTTCTACCCCAAAATCATACGTGATACCTTAAGTAAATCATTCTAGTTTAGGAGATATGCTTGTTAAATAAATTAATTAAAAGAGAGGAAAAAAAAATTATATGCTTATATATACATATTTATATAAATATGTATTAGAGAAAAATGTAGGCGGAATAAAGTTCTCCATGTAATAAATAAAAATTAAATGCACAGATTGCAACGGACTACAGATATGACTACGGTTATAATTCGTAGCCATAGGAAAAACTGCAAGATTTTTGAAACAAACTCGCTGGACAGTTCTGGACGTTTTTGAAGTAGGGGCTACGGTTATAGCTACGGTTATAATTCATTGCCATAGGTTACTAGTTTTATTTTTTTTTTATTTTTTTTTTTTTGCTGTTGTAATCCCCACCACCTTTTGTGGGTCCCATCATGAGGTCTGTGTTATATCTAAACCGTCCATCTATTTGGCGAGCTCATATTAAGAACGAGATGTAAAATAAGACAGATCTAATTATCAAGTGGACCACACTGTAATAGGCAGTGGGGAATTGAATGTCTACCATTGAAACCCTTTTAGGGGTTATAGAAGTTTTGGATCATTATGAAAAAAAAATTCCTCTTCATCCAGGCCTTTGTGACCTTATGAATAGATTTGATGGAAAATAAATATTATGGTGGGCCCTACAAAATTTTTAACGGTGAAAATCAGTTTTCCTACTCCTCTTTGTAGTGTGATCTAGTTGATCTTTGGATATGGTATTTTTTTTTTTTTTTTTTGGATAATGCTCCAAAATGATCTCGAAATATGGATGAACGTTGGATATAATAAATACATAGCTTCGGGGCCATGTAACTTTGATCCCTTTTGAGCGGTTGGTACAACTCTCGGTTGGAGGAGCGTCAGCGCTTGTCCTCGAAAGGAAGGGAGGGGTATTTTCATCCTCAAATTTGCTGTCCGTACGAGCAGATTTAAGTTCCCAAGCTTAAGTTTGTATTGTTTCATAAAAACAGCTGGATAAAAGGTGGGTCCACAGTCCCAAATTTCTCAAAGTGAAAAATCGATATCTTCACGTTTGCCCACTCTGCATGACCAGGAAAATCGTACACATGCACACGTTTTGGAACGTGTTGGATGCATGCACACGACATTGGACGGTTTAGAACACAAGAATACAGAGACCGAACAATCCTAACGGTCCAAATATCATACGATGCATAATGAATTGGAATATCGCCTATTTCTCCTTTCAACCGTCCTTGTAATGCCACCAAACATAGGATTGGAATCATCTGTTCAGATTTCTTTCAGGCTGCAGTGGGGCCCACAAAGTGGTCTGCACGTTAGTGTAAGATATAATTCCCTTTTATCTTTCAATAAGCCAAAGCATCGTACCTGCACAGCTGCCACCTCAGCATCCGAGATGGATAAATACCTCCATCGACCTTCGTCATACCTAACATACCTCACATCTCTCTCTCTCTCACACTCTCTCTCTCGGTATTTTCCCCTCTTCATTTCTATTTGAGAAATTCTCTCTCTCTCTCTCTCTCTCTCGGTATTTTCTCCTCTTCATTTCTATTTGAGAAATATTCACATATATCGTTGTATGGGAAATGTTTTATTGGTGGGCCACACCATGATCGCCTGAAGCTAAAATTGGAATTATCCACTCATTAGGTGGGCCTTACACGTTGGATGAATGGTGGGCCCCTCAATGAATGGATCATCCTCGTTTTCGCCCCAGGTGATTTTATGGTGGGACCCACCATTTTGAACAGCTCGGATGTTATTAACAAGCTCTGAATGCTTGAGCATTTATCTTGAGAATGTCTCAGGTCCAACGAGTTGGACCATACGTTGCGGTCCACCCTGCGAATAACTTCCTAATTTTCTTGTGCTTACAAAATCTAACCCGTTCATTAGGTTGGCCTCATCATGATCACATTGTGGGGAAAAAAATAGCAGTATATATTTATCCAGTGCATCACGATTGTATTTTCGATTTATCAATGTCTATACATTTTTTTCTATGGTGTGGCCCACTTAGTTTTGCAATATGTGATTTTCATGGTGGGATCAACCCATTGGAAGGTCTACATTTCTGCATGCATGTAATAGGTTAGAAGTTATCCAGTGGGTGGACCGTAACTTGGTCCAACCGTTTGGAACTGAGAGCTACTCATTTCTCTCTATTGATTTATATTATCTTTATGTGTTTTCAATTGTATGTTGATGTTATTTATGAGAGAGGCTCTTCTAATTGCATCTGGTTATTTGAACGGTCCATTCGATCGATCTGAACCGTTTATCAAGTCAAAAACACATTTCATGGGGTAGTATGAAAAAATCACACTGTTCGGGTGATCCAGTCCATCCCTGGTTTGGCCTTATTTATCTAACCGTCCTTTTTTCAAGCCATAGATGGAATGATTGGTTTTGCACATCAAAAGTAATTCCTTCAGAATTACAGGCAATCCACGTTGGTCCCCATCAAATAGGTGTATCAAATTGCTGACTGGGCCTATTTTGGTGTAAACGATCTTCACCGTCCATATTAAAGGTAATCGAGGACATGGTTAAGATTGTCGAATCAGTGTGGTTTTGCATGTAGCTCATGATATGTACGATGGACTCAATGAACGGCCTGGATCAGTGGATTGATTGTCAAAGTGTCCCCATACAAGTGTCACATTGGAGTAATTTTATTAGTACTGTATGATGCAATGGACAAGCTGTATGCCTAAATAATGCAAGTTGGTGGGCTTATAAGTGAAAGTGGCCATCAATCTGAACCGTCCAATCAACGTGGCACCTCTTGGATTGATTTGAAAATTCTCGTTGTCCGATCATTCTTGAATCAACTACCTTGGGTTGGACCCAGACCCTCGGTTTTCTCAGTGGAATGGATCATACTATTTTTCTATAATTGGTTCATTCCCCATTAATCTACACCTTCCAACAGGTGGGCCACCAGATTGATAGGCCACAGACTAAATTTTGCTTTGATTGGATGTTCATAATCATCCATTCAATGCACTTTAGTTTTGGGCAGCAGCCTATGACGTTATCAACCGTTCAATTGTGGACTCGGTAGGGTATTATTTGGACACTTCAAATCATCCTGTCAGTTTCATTTTGGAGCTATAGATAATCCGAGAGGTGACACACGGATTGGTCGGTTCAGATTGTCTGGCACGCTCATGGATTTCATGCGGGAATGTCATCCAAACCGTCCAACAGGTTCCTCTCTCCATGAAGATCAGCTAGCACAAATTAGGCCAATCCACTAACAAGCCTGGCGACGCATTTAAAAAATCAATGGTATGAAAATGTACTGTTGTGGCCTACCCAATGATCTGATCCGTCTGATTTTCAAATGAGATGATCGTCATGGCGTGTCCCACCTTCTTCACGGATTGGATAATCTTCATATGAAACATGTTGGCCAGAATAAAATGGCTGCATCATAACTTCCTATACAGCCGATGTATGTGACCATCTCTCAAATTTCTGGTCTTGGGTTGGGCTTTAACTGAAGAATTTCCAAAACTAGGCCTGGGCTAGGCCCATCCATCAACCGTTCATAAAATGGGCCCAGAACATGAACCCAACAGGCTGGCCCACCATTCTCTAGCCATTCTTAGACCTATCTAATATGCAGTGATCCACACCATACAGGTCCCAAGATGATCATCAACGTGAAGAGATCCACCGTCGTGCGTCCAGCCGACGATACTCCAATCCGAACCGTCTGGCTCTCTAATGTGGACCTACTAGTGCCAAGATTGCACATCCTCAGCGTCTATTTCTACAGGCCCAATGGCTCATCTAACTTCTTTGATCCTCAAGTGCTCAAAGATGCACTGAGCAAGGCTCTGGTCCCATTCTATCCAATGGCTGGGAGGCTTCAGAAAGACGACAACGGTCGGATGGAGATCTACTGCAATGGGGAGGGTGCACTCTTCGTCGAGGCCGACACCGATGCGGTCCTAGATGACTTTGGAGACTTTGCACCCACCATGGAATTCAAGCGGCTCATCCCACCCGTTGATTACTCTAAGGGCCTCTCATCCTTCCCTGTCTTTATAGCACAGGTAACAAATCTAGCGGCTTTGTTCTTTACTATAAAATTGTTAGAAATTGGACGGTCTGGATTTTAGAGAACTATATGCTGGACCACTCCTTGTTGCATCAGAGAACCTGGACACTTAATCAATCAATCTGGACTGTCCAATAGGTCTGGAACACTTCTCATGAGATGCCATGCAACAGTCAAACAGATCTGATTATCCAAACCAGCTATTCATCTGATGGTTACTATTGTTGGATGGGTCTTGTTTTTTTTCCTTGCTAGCCCGTGAAATGTGTGTTGGACATCATGGACGGTTCAGATTGATCAATTGGATCATTAGGATTGTTATGCAGCATGCCAACAACGCAATGAGCCTAGATCCAATCTCAGGCCTCACCCACAAACGATAGACAGGAAAAAATATAAACTAGAAACATATCAAAGCAATTCAAAATAAACCACAGGACAAGATATACGTGGAAAACCCCAATCTAGGGTAAAAAACTACGGATGCAAACTTTCACTATGAAGAACGAAGATTACAAAGTAATATACTAACCTCTCCCTTGGAAGTACAGAGAAAATCCCTTGCCCACACCTTAGAAATATTTTCCAATATTCACCTTAACCCTAAAATAGCCCTAGGGACCCCGATTTATAGTTTTGGCAACTTCCCTTTCCGCATCCCAGTTGCGAAAGGACTTGCGACACGAAATCCGCGAAACTCCTTTCCGCATCCCAGTTGCGAAAAGACTTGCGACACGAAATCCGTGCATGTGGCTCCACTTCTCAACAATCTCCCACTTGGAGACACATCGTCATAAACTTTTGTCTTCTTCATCCGGAGTGCACCACCTCCCCGTCTTCAAGCCTGAAGACCAATCAAAGCTTAACAGAGCTTCAACTTCTCTCGTGTGACCGTCTTGGTCAATATATCCGCAAGATTCTTACTTGTATGAATCTTCTCCAGAGCAATCGATCCATCTTCCAGTAACAAACGTATGAAGTGATATCTGATGGCAATATGCTTGGTCCTTAAATGAAAAGCTGAATTCTTGGCCAAGTGTATTGCACTCTGACTGTCACTGTACAGTTTGCAATCTGCTTGCTTCTTACCCAACTCTTCCATGAAACCTTGCATCCACACCATCTCCTTACATGCTTCTGTAACCGCAACATATTCTGCTTCTGTCGTACTGATAGATACTATCTTCTGTAACTGAGAGACTCAACTGACTGCAGCACAACTCAGAGTAAAGACATAACCTGTAGTGCTTCTCTTGCTGTCAATATCTCCTGCAAATCTGAATCCACATAGCCTTGTAGCTTGATTTTCGATCCACCATAGCACAACCCTACATCCTTAGTACCTACCAAATATCTAAGGATCCACTTCACAGCTTCCCAATGTTCCTTCCCGGGGTTGTTCTTGAACCTGCTAACAACTCTCACTGCTTGAGCAATGTCTGGCCTCGTGCTCACCATAGCATACATGAGACTCCCAATAGCTGACGCGTATGGGACTTTAGTCATGTAGTCTCGTTCCTCCTGCGTCTTTGCCCCTTGCTCCTTAGATAGCTTGAAGTGGTTGGCTAATGGAGTGTTAACCGGCTTAGCACCTGCTATATTGAATCGGTTAAGTACCGTAGCTATGTACTCTGCCTGTGATAAAACTAGTTTCTTGTTTTCCCTATCATGCATTATCCTCATACCTAGGATTTATTTTGCAGCTCCTAAATCCTTCATGACAAATTCTCTAGACAGTTGTCTTTTAAGATCTGAGATGTCCTTCATGCTTGAACCGACCACAAGCATATCATCAACGTACAGAAGAAGAATGATGTATGACGTATCAAACTTCTTCAAGTAACAACAGTGGTCTACATGACATCTCCTAAAGCCATTTCCCGACTTGAAACTGTCAACTTCTTGTACCACTGCCTCAGGGCCTGCTTCAGGCCATATAAACTCTTCTTCAGTCTACACACCTTGTTCTCCTTTCCTGGTGCCACGTATCCTGTCGGCTGATGCATATATATCTCTTCTTCAAGGTCCCCATGAAGAAAGGTTGTCTTAACATCTAGCTGCTTTAGATGTAAGTCTTCTGTAGCCACTATATTCAAGACCATGCGAATAGTAGACATTTTCACCACAGGTGCAAATATTTTAGTGAAATTGATACCTGCCTTTTGTTGAAACCCTTTCACAACCAGTCTAGCCTTGTACCGTTTCGAACCATCGTGCTTCTCCTTCAATGTATAAACCCACTTGTTATGAAGAGCTTTCTTACCCTTAGGTAGAGTGACTAGCTCTCATGTACGATTAGACTCCAGAGAGTCCATATCCTCATCCATGGCCTACTCCCACTTAACCTGTGTATCTGACTGTAATGCCTCTTCAAAACACTCTGGCTCACCATTATCTGTCAGCAGTAGATAATATAAAGAGGGTGAATATCGGATCGTGGGTCTCCTCTCTCGAGTAGACCTCCTCACATCCGGTGCATGTGGCTCTGCCTCATAATGTTCTTGTGCATGATTATCCTGTGACATTGTAACACCCGTGTCCGATAACTCTTCCAACTTTACGAATTCCTTTTCTTCGGCCTTATTTTTCTGCACACTGTCCTTATGCATTACTTTTTCATTGAAGACTACGTCCTTTCTTCTGATGATTTTCCTGTTTTCTACATCCCAAAACCTGTAGCCAAAATCATGCTGCCCGTGGCCTATAAACGTGCACCTCCTGAACTTCGCATCCAGCTTGTTTCAGTGCTCTGCATCAATGTGAACATATGAAGTGCAACCGATCACTCTGAGATGTGCAAGGTTCACTTCTTTCCCAATCTATACTTCTTCTGGTAGCCCACCATCCAATGGTGCTGAGGGATTTCTATTGATGAGATATCCGGCGGTATTCACAGCATCTGCCCAAAATGTCTTGGGCAACCCTGCATATAACCGCATGCTCCTAGCGCGCTCAAGGATGGTCCTGTTAATGCGCTCAGCCACATCATTCTGTTGCGGTATACCTGGAATCGTTTTTTGATGTTTGATTCCACTTGCTGCACAATACTCCTCAAACATCTTGTCACAATACTCTCCCCCATTATCAGATCTGAGACATTTTACTGTTTTACCTGTCTCATTTTCTACCATAACTTTTCACTTCTTAAATACATCAAATACATCAGATTTGTGCTTTAAGAAATAAATCCACAGTTTTCTACTAGCATCATCAATAAAGGAAACAAAATAACGTGAGCCACCAAGAGATGATACCTGTGCCGATCCCCACACATCAGTGTGCGTCTTTGAAACGCGTCCCGTCTTCTTAAAACTTACCCTCTTCTGCTTGCCATACACGCAGTCCTCGCAGAATTTCAAGTTAATAGACTTCAGCCCTGGTAGTTTTCCTTTTGACAATAATACTTTTATCCATTTCTCACTCATATGTCCCAACTTCTGATGCCATAACTGCCCATTCACTCCAGTTGATGCGACTGTCAGTGAACTATATGATCCTGAAGTCACGTACAAAGTACCTTATTTCTTGCCTCGAGATATCACCAATGCACCTTTTGTGATCTTTCAGGAATCACTGGTGAATGTCGTCACATAACCGGTATCGGCCAACTGCCCTACTGAGATCAGATTTCTTCTCAAACTCGGTACATGTCTGACATCCTTCAATTTCAACGTTGTTCCGTCTTTCTGAATTATATGAACGTCTCCCTTTCCAACAATACCGCACGGCTCATCATCACCCAGGTAGACTCTCCCGAAGTCACCTAATACATAGTTACGCAGAACTTCCTTACATGAAGTGACATGAAACGAAGCACCCGAGTCTATAACCCAAGACTCATTCCTCGCATCAAGAGACAACATCAACGCCTCTGTGTCACTCTCCTCAGATAGATTCACTGAATCCTTCCCACCTTGAGAGTTTCCTTCTTGTTTCTTAAGCGCCCTACAATCACGTTTCATATGCCCCTTCTTACCACAATACCAACACCCGTCTTTGTGTTTCGGTCCCTTGGACTTCTTCCTCGACTTAGAACGCCCGTGTTTATTGCCTCATTTGTTCAGCGATCTTCCTTTTCCTTCAACGTTTAGAGCATTCCCTGAATCCCCTGAAACTCCTGATGCCTTCCTTCTAGATTCTTCGCTGAGAATTAGACCGGCCACATCATCAAATTTCAGCTTTGTTGACCCTGAAGAATTGCTCACAGCAATCACCAAACCATCCCAACTGTCTGGTAAACTGGATAAGATCAATAACGCTTGATCTCATCCTCAAAAACAATGTCAACGGATTCCAACTGGCTCGTGACTATATTGAACTCGTTTAGATGTTCAGCCACGCTCTCACCATCTGACATCTTCATGTTGAATAGTTGTTTCATAAGATGAACCTTGTTGGATGCTGAGGGCTTTTCATACATGGTGGCTAGGGCTTCCATTAATTCTTTTGTAGTTTTCACCTTGGATATATTGAAGATGACGCTCTTAGACAAAGAGAGTCAGATCGTTCCTAAAGCCTTCCCATCTAGTAAAAATCATTCATCATCTGTCATCTTTTCTGGTTTCTTCTTTTTTCCTTCTAGAGAAATGTAGAGGTCCTTCTGATACAGATAATCCTCCATCTGCATCTTTCAGAAGGCAAAGTTTGAACTATCAAACTTCTCAATTCTAGTTTTTCCATCTTCCGCCATCGCTCCCAATAGAACTAAACCAATAGTTTTGATACCAGTTGTTGCGCAGCACGCCAACAACACAGTGAGCCTAGATCCAATCTCAGGCCTCATCCACAAACGGTAAACAGGAAGAAATATAAACTAGAAACAGATCAAAGCAATTCAAAACAAACCACAAGACAATATATACCTGGAAAAACCTCAATCTAGGGTAAAAAACCAACTTCCACTATGAAGAATGAAGATTACAAGGTAATATACTAACCTCTCCCTTAGAAGTACAGAGAAAATCCATTGCCCACACCTTAGAAATATTTTTCAATATTCACCTTAACTTTAGAATAGCCCTAAGGACCCCAATTTATAGTTTTGGCAACTTCCCTTTCCGCATCCCAGTTGCGAAAGGACTTGCGACACGAAATCCGCGAAACTCCTTTCCGCATCCTAGTTGCGAAAGGACTTGTAACACGAAATCCGCGCATGTGGCTCCACTTCTCAACAAGGATAACTATGGAAAGCCTTCATCGTACTAATTCAATCATTTGAAGTGATTAGTTATCTTCTATAATTTTTTCTTTTCTTTTATTCTTATGTTTTTTTGTAAGGTGAGCAATAGCCTAAGAATAGTTAGGGGCTCGTGACGCCCACCATGATGTGTGTATTTTATCCACACTGTTAATTAAAATTTATAGATTATTTTAAGAAATGAGTCAAAAAATGAGGCAGATCAAAGCTTCAAGTGGAACCCGAAATGGGAATTAAGACTCGTACTATTAAAAACATTAAGGGGCATGAAAGTTTTGGGTCAATCTAAAATTTATGTTTCCCTTCATCCAGATTTTTTTGACCTTATAAACCAATCGAATGAATATGGGCCTTATGAAGGTTTCAATGGTGGGCCTCATTATAACTACTGCTTCATGTTGTGTGGTCCACTGAGCCTTAGATTCACCTCATTTTTGGTCTCATGTCTTTAAATAATTTGAAAAAAATGAATAAACATCGTAGATAAATTGTCATAGGCCTTGCAGTGTCTCTACTCAAAGGAATGAAGCAAAAAAAAAATAATAATAAACCAGTTGTTAGATTCTAAATGCGGAATTGCAAAGGGAATATCAAAAGCGTACTTTATTGAGATGCCATCGTTGTAAGCTTGATGTCGTAATTTTTACACGATGAGAAGCATTGAGATAAGAACGAAGCTTCTATTGTATCTAGTTTTAGAGGTTTAAGGAGTTTGAAACCCATCGAAACTCTTCTCTTAAGGGTCCACACAAGTGGACGCGGATTGCGTCCTACCCCTGCCCGGATGGATTACCGTTCGGGCAGGGCTCTGTGGAGCTTACCGTGATGTAAGTGTATCATCCACGCGGTTCATAGTTTTTCTCATATCATTTTAAGATATGATCCCAAAAATGAGGCAAATGAAAGTCTTAAGTGGACCACAAAGTGGGGATTGAACATCCACCATTAAAAACTTCTTGTGAGCTGGAAAAGTTTCGGATCAAGCTGATATTTGTGTTTTCACTTCATCCACGTCTACATGATCCCATGAATAGGTTGGATGGTAAAAAAAAACATCATGGTGGCCATCAGAAAGGTTTCAACGGTGGGTGTCATTATCACTGCAGCTTCCTTTGGTGTGGTCCACTGGAGCTGTGTTCCTGCCTCATTTTTAAGCTCATCTCTTAAAATGATCTTAGATAAGAGATGAACAGCGTGAATAAAATACTTACATCACGGTAGGCCCCACAGAGCCCTGCCCAGACGGATTACCGTTCGGGCAGGGGTAGGATGCAAACCGCGTCCCACACAAGTCTGGTAATATGGTAATCCCAATTCAACTAAAACACTGTATATGTATCATAGTTGTGGCACACCACTCCTTACCTAATTTAAGATATATCACAATTGAATAAGGTCCACTGATACTCCCAATCACACTATCTAACCCTTAGTACAATCCAGATCGTTGATCAATAAGGACCACTTTATAAAATTCTTACTCCTAAAACCTAAGGAAGGAAAAAAAAAAAATTTAAAAATAAAACCGTGTTAAAAAATAAAAGAAAAAACTAGAGAAAAATAAATTGAAGAACAAATAATTCGTGTAAAGTTGGAAGAACCCTAAAAGTGTGTACATAGGGTCCATGGTGCAATCAGATTTTTGAATCTACTCCATTCATTTTCATAACCTTCTTGATGTGATTGTAGACTGTACCTGATTCACTCATTCATGCATCTAGAAAAGAAATGAAAAAAGTAATTTACAACATTCACATTCAACATGATGTGGACAGTGGACCATCTTATTCCTTGGATCGCATGTAGTAAAATTTCACTGTAAGACCCACTTAGATGAATCTGCCTGATCTCCATCTTCATCATACAAGTTTTTTAATTTTTAAATCTGCCTGTCATTAATTAAAATTTAAATAATTAATCTGATATCTGTTAGGACCTGTTTGTTTTAAAATTACTTCTATCACCGGTTTTTGGTATAATGAGAATTTTCATCAGTCAAAAGATTTATTTTTTATTTTTTTCAATTCTCAGGTAACAAATTTCAAATGCGGCGGCGTATCGCTTGGTGTGGGTACAATACACACGGTCGCAGATGGATCCAGTGGCCTACATTTCATCAATCATTGGTCAGATGTCGCCCGCGGGCTTGATCTCATCATCCAACCGTTCATCGACCGGACCCAGCTACGTGCACGCGACCCACCAACCCCATTGTTCCCCCACGTAGAGTACCAGTCCCCTCCTTCAATGGACGGCCCAGAATCCCTGAAACCTGAAACCAGCCCCATCGTGTCCCTCTTCAAGATCACACGTGATCAGCTCAATCTTCTCAAGTCCAAATCCAATGATGGGCCCCACCATGCCGTAAAATACAGCTCCTACGAGTTACTAGCCGGACACGTGTGGCAATGCGTGTGCAAGGCACGCAATCTTCCCGAAGATCAGAAAACTAAGATGTCGATAGTGACCGATGGACGGGCCCGCCTCAGTCCACCGCTCCCGATGGGCTACTTCGGCAATGGAATCTTTGCCGCAACGCCAATCGCGACCGCAGGCGAGATCATGTCGGGCCCACTAAATCATGCGGCTGGGATAATAAAGGGTGCATTGGCACGGATGGATGACGTGTATCTTAGATCAGCGTTGGATTTCTTGGAAGCGCAGCCAGATCTATCTGCGCTTGTTCGTGGGCCCAGGACATTCGGGTGCCCGAATCTCGGTATCATTAGCTGGGCCCGACTGCCGATACATGATGCGGATTTTGGGTGGGGCCGGCCCATGTTTATGGGACCCGGTGGGGTCGGGTATGAGGGTATGGCTTTCGTACTCCCAAGCCCTACCGATGATGGTAGCCTTTCGCTGGCTATATCATTGCAAGCTGACCACATGGTCCACTTCAAGAAGTATTTGTATGACTTTTAGAGGCCGGTACGTTACATCCGAGACGTAAATGTTTCGGTCCGATATTTCGGCCATTTGCTGCTCTTTTTTTTGTGTTCTCTTTTGTTGTGTTGTGATGTAACGGCCCAAAGATGCCGTTTGTGGTTGTTGAATGTGAAAATCTATGTTTGTTGTTTTTTTGCTTTTCTTGCATTCTTTGTGGTATTTCGAATCACATGGACAGTTCATTTAATGGGCCATGATTTAAGACCGACCCATATGGAATGATACTAATGGATAAAAGGGAGTGATTTGTGAGGATTGAAAATGGCCAGATCCAACGGTCTGTACTCGTGGGGCAAAAGTCCTTTGATATGGGGGTAATTTTTTAGTATAGATCCGACGTACCATCCACCTTTTTTCATTTAAGCCGAACAAAATCTGCCTAACTAAACTAGACATTTACCATACGACAAAACTCATAAAAATAAAAATATCCCTAATTTTTTCAACTGTTTTACCTAAATATAGGGGTATTTTTGTTCAAAACCCTCTTCCATATCCTAAAAATCTATTTTGGTAGAGTAATTTTTTGGTGTTGAATAAGAAAAGCATACAAGAAAGGAGTCTACGGTGCTAAGGCATACAAGAAAGGAGTCTACGGTGCTAATTTTTTCTTGATTCAGTAGTGACCCCTCCACTACCCACATCAGTGCTGGAAATGCTCTCTTAACCTACCATGAAAATATATTGACGGTGGGATCCGATTGTTTCTTGTTGCGTGGTCTATCTGAAATTTGTATATAATTTATTTTTTTATTGCCTAAATTAATTTTAGTTTTATTTTATTTTTTACCGTAAACCTCACATTTAATACGTGCACATTTTTGTCATTAACATTAATCGTACGTAATTTATACAACAATCCTGACCATTCATTATTTGTGCCCCACCAATAAATGGTTAAAGAAAACGGACCAGCGGTCAAAACTCAGAGGAGTTTAGTTTCTATATTTATGGTCAAGATCATCCAATCAATACCATTGAATAATATTCAGTGGTTATTATCATGCCATCGAGAACAATGATGTTCCATCGATTATGGGTCTCACTATTTTGGCCTGCCTACACTTACATGATTTCTTATTTGAACATCTCATCCAGCAATTGTAACCATCCATTAGACAGTCTACAAGTGGATAGCCAAAGCGCATAAATCAACGGCCAAAACTCAACGAGAAAGTGCCTACAATTAATATGATTCTCACAAATTGTACACACTCACGGATATGGAAGTGCGTCTGACGCCCGGTAATGAGCTAAAAAAAACTGGGCTTGGTCAGCTCTAGCCCATTTAAAAAGTAATGGGAGACATGGTCTGACTCGGGGGGAGTATATTAGGTGCGGCCCTTACCATGGGGCTCACTTCGATGTCTGTATTCTAAATCCACACCGTCCATCCGTTAATCCATATCATTTTAGGACATGAGCTGTTTTAGTTTTAAATATTAGTACTAGTTCACGGTAAATGGATGATAATTATTTACCTTTGAATTTCCCTATATTTTTAAGTTGATGTTGACAGCCACCTTCATTTATAGCGTTCTCACGTCACGTAGGAAAAAACCATTACGATTGTAGTCTATCATGATATACACGTTTTATCCACACCGTTCATCTCTTTAACCACCTCATTTTAGGGCATGAGACTAAATCTCAGGTAGAACATGCCATAGGAAACAGTGATAATTGGCCATTGAAACTTCCTGTGGGCCACAAATGTTTTGCATTAAGCTGATATTTGATTATCCCTTCATTTAGATTTTTGTGAGCTTAGCAATAGGTTAGATGACAAATAAACGTTATAGAAATATTACACTGGGTTCGATGAAGTTTTTAACGGTGAAATGTCCAATCACCATTGTTTCCTATAGCATGATCCACCTGAGATTTGGATCTACTTCATTTTTTAGATCGTCCCCTAAAATGATACGTGAAAATGAATGAACGGTGTGGATGTAAAATATGTATGTCAAGGTGGGCCCTGCGGTAAGGGCCACACAAAATCTGCTCCCCCCGGCGGCGCGAATCCAGGACGTGAACGGTGCACTCCGATTTTCAGTTTGTACATCCCACGTGGGGCGGTTTGTAATGATGCTGAGCTGATGTCATGTCTTACGCGGTTTGGCTACTGACTCCAACCTCAGCCCAGAAGCGGCACTGAGTAATGAATGTGGGTCCATCGTGATTGACGTATTTCATCGATTCCATCTATTCATTTCAACCGGTAATTTCATGGCTTTAGCCCAAAAATGAAATATATCCAGTGTTGATATAAAAATTTGATCCACTCTTTTTTAGACATTCGAGTAACTTTACAGTAGGAAAACAAAGGAAACCTGGGTAGAATGGGGAGCCTCTTATGTCAAACTCAGGCTAAGAATATGGGTCTAGTAGTATTGAGGCGTTTCGGATAAGAGATTATGCGTGTCTTTTCACATAGATGGGCTCCTTATTTATAGCGTAGATGGGTCATTGTTGGGGCTAGAGTTGGTTCTCGATTATATGTGCAATCTTTGCATACATTTCTCTTACACGGGATTTGTGCAGGTGATAAGTGTTGAAGTGGTCGGTCCTATAATCATGTAATGAATGGTTAAGGCCGACCTGAGCCGAGCCCTCGATCATTTGGGCTGAGGCCGAGCTGAACGTAACTCTTGATCAATCGGGTCGATCGACATGGCCAGCTCAGGGTGAATCGGGTCCTTACTCTTGCTCGGGCAGTAGACTCTCAGGAGTTTCAACTCCCGGCCAGGGGTTTAAGTACCCATAGGTGGTGAAATTCCACTAGCGTGAGTGTGTGCGTGTCTAAAAAAAAAAAAAAACTCAGGGTGAATTTCTGCACCGACTATCATTGGTCAACTGATTAATTCTTTGGCCTGTTCATGCTTGGGCATAGGGAGGAGACATCTCCCTGACAATATTTGTCATTTTAGACGACCATACCCTTGATTTTGTCGTGCTGATTGGTTTCCCGATCATCCTTTGGTCATACAAATCTAGGCATTCCTTAGAGATTATATAAGTTTAGTAGAAGCTCGGAAAAGTATGGTGCTGAGGTCGAGGCTCAGGAGTTTGGTGTCTGCTCTTCTTCAAATCAATCTGAGATAGACGGTCGTTTAGGAGCCCCCAGTCATGATCAATCCTGGTTCTCTCTCCCAATATTAGGCTAGAAAGCACGTGTTTGTAAGTCCGAGTTGACCCCATGAGTGGTTAGACCATTTTTACCGATAACATTAAAAGTTCTAGTGGACCTCACCACGGAAACAGTGTGAATCGAAGTTCTACCCTTGAAAATTTTTTTGGAGCCACATAAGTTTTGGATCAAGCTACATATTAGTGTGATCTTATGAGCAGGTAAGATGGCAAATAAACATCTTGGCCCTATAAAGGTTTCAACTATGGAAGTTATTATTCTCACTATTTCTTGTTGCACAAAAAGTTGATTTTAAAATATATATATATATATATATATATATATATATATATATATACACTAAATATATTAAATGTTATATTTTAAAAAAAGTGTTTGAAAAACACCTTTTTCATGGTTTTGGAAATAGTCCCGCATCGAAAAAAGAGAAGGAATTTTTGTGGTTTATATGAGGAATGCGGAGTATTATAATACTTACCCACATGGTCCAAAAGAGAATGGAACTTGCGTGTTCCAGTGCGTAGCACTATAACACCCGTGCACTCGCGCTCGCACTCAGGCTTGAGCTCGAGCTCGGTGAGAGGGCGTGGGCATGTGAGGCAGTGTGGCTGTAGTGGCACACTTCGCACTTCACCGGAGCGAGACAGGTGCGAGTCGCGGTACGACTAACTGGCTAAGTAGGATGGCTGGCTGAAGGGAAGACTATAAGACCGAATGAGAGTCCTCCAGTATATATAGAGAAGTTGAAAAGAGTTGTTACAGCAGATCTGTAACAGCTGTGCTATTAGTGCAAAGACTAACTGTAACTGCTGCATGGCTAGCCCAATAGTTAGAAAACGGCTAGTTGCTGTCTCACAACAGTCACGTGCAACAGTGGTTATGGCTCATGCACAATAGTCAGAAAATGGGCATAAAACGACTAGTTTTCCAACAGCTAGAAATAACTTAATAGGAGTTATTTCCCTGGACCATAACCCCCCAGCCACCATAGCCTATATAAAAAGGGTCTGAATGGGATTCCAAACCATCTCTCAACCCACTCCAACAGACTCATACGAACTAAGACAGCCACTCTTCTCCTATACTCTAATGAATTCAGCAAAACAGCAAGCTTGAACCATTGCTTGAAGAACAGACCAGCGGTGTGGTCTAGAACGGTTCAACTGAACCAGTGGCTAAAGAACTGACCAGTGCAGTGGTCTAAATCACAAATTCTATTCTCTTCTCTTTTCTTTTTTAGGAATTTTCTTTTATTGTAATTCTGTCAGACATTGTGTAAAAGAGTTCCATTAGTGGGCATTCGTGTTAATTGTTGAGTGCAGACCCACATCAGGCTCGTCGTATCCTATAAGTGGTTTGCCTGTAACCTATCAGCATACTCAATCTTTTTTAGTAGGGGCAAATAGCGCTTTAAGGACAGCGTCTCTGACGTGCTTCAGCCTGTCCTTAGTTCAGATCATCTTGATTTTTTGGGTTCCATATTTTACAGAAATATTATTATTCTGTATAAATTTCCAACAATCTTAAAGCGTTATTTGTGATGGAAGCCGATAGTGTTTCATCAATCCAGTTGATGAATCAGGACTTGGTTCGATTGAACCAATTTTACGAGATGGCAAGACAAGCTGAAATTTTTTCTTACGGTGCTAAAGATCTACTACATATTAGATCCAAATTTGAAAATACTACCTAAAGCTTCTGACAAAGACACACTTGAACAGGTGACTACCTGCACCAAACGAGCTGAAGACGAACTTTTGTGTCGAGGACACATTCTGAACGCGCTCTCCGACCGCCTGTACCATCTGTACCAACAGACATCATCAGCGAAGAAGATCTGGGCCACTGTGGAGTTCAAATACAAGGCTGAAGAAGAAGGTACCAATAAATTTCTCATCGCCAGGTATTTTGACTTCAACATGGTAGAAAACAAACCGTTACTGACCCAAATCCAAGAACTGCAGCTAATAGTAAACAAAATCAAAGCCATCAAAATTGATTTTCCTGAATCATTCCAAGTCGGGGCTATAATAGCTAAATTGCCACCGATGTGAAAAGACTATAGAAAGAAGTTGTTGCATAAAACTGAGGACTACACACTGGAACAAATCCAAAAATATCTCAGAATTGAGGAAGAATCCAGTAACCGCGACAGAAAGAATGATAATGGAAATGCCTCGTCCAACGTACATGCAGTAGAGAACACTAATAAAAAGAATCCCGAGAAGGACGATTCTTTGAAACCCAATAAAGGAAAATTCAATAAAAACGCCCAAAAGAATAATGAAAAGTTCAAAGGCCCAGCCATGTCTGTAGGAAAACTGGGCATTATGCTCGAATATGCCAATATCGCAAATCTAAAAAAGAGGCAAGTGCAGTAGAAGGAAGCAATCTTATGGCTATGATCACTGAGGTGAATATCATCCAAGATAAAGTTCCAGGTTGGTGGTATGATACTGCTGCTACAGTACATGTATGCTACGACAAATCAGCCTTCAAAACTTATGAGGAATTGACCGATGGTCAAGAAGTCTAAATGCGTAATGAAGTCCGATCGAAGGTCGTCGGTAAAGGAATTGTCGAACTGATATTCACCTTTGGGAAGAAAGTGATTCTAACTAATGTACTGCACGTCCAAGACATGAGGCGAAACTTAGTTTTTGTTGATCTTCTAGATAAACTAGGCATAAGGGTGGTGTACGAGTCAGGAAAACTGATTCTGTACAATAATAAGAATTTTGTCGGAAAGGGATATGCTTGTAATGGGATGGTTAAGTTTTTTCTGAATGGAAGTAGCACTTCTGCGTATAAGGTTGAATCCATTGGATTGTGGCATGATAGACTAACCCATATAGGGTATAGTACCTTGAAGTTCACGGCTAAGAATGATTTAATCTCATATACAGATAATGAAACCGATAAATGTGAAGTGTGCATACAATCCAAAATGACGAAGAAACCTTTTCCAAGTGTTGAAAGATCGTCTCAAGTATTGGATCTTGTACACAGTGATATCTGTGAGTTAAACGACATTCTTACTCGTAGAGGTAAACGGTACTTCATAACCTTTATAGATGATTGCTCTAGATATGTGTATGTTTATCTGTTAAAGAGTAAAGATGAAGCATTGAACATGTTTAAAATATATAAAACAGAAGTAGAGAATCAACTAAATAAGAAGATAAAAATTCTCCATAGCAATGAGGAGGAGAATACTTCTCCAATGAATTCAATAACTTCTGTGAAGAATATGGACTAATACATCAATGTACTGCGTCATACACACCTCAATAAAATGGAATGGCTAAAAGGAATAATAGAACATTAGTAGAGATGGTCAACTCAATGCTGATAAGAGCAAAGTTGCCACTAAGTCTATGGGGTGAGGCACTGCTTGCAGCGTGTCATATACTAAACAGAATTCCGTCCAAAAAATATAAAATATCTCCATATGAAACATAGAGAGGTAAAAAACCTAACCTGGGATATATAAAAGTGTGAAGGTGTCTTGCATACTACAGAACTCCTGATAAAAAAAGAAATAAGTTAGGACCAAGAGCTATTAAGTGCGCCTGTGTAGGGTATGCACAAAATAGTAAAACTTATAGACTTCTAAACATAGAGTCTAATACAATAATAGAATTAAGAGACGTTGAGTTCTTTGATAACTCACTATCCTTGGAGTTAAAGGATAATGAAGTCCAAACTCCTGATAGAGAACCAGATAGCACAGCTTCACAGATAGTGGAAGCTCCTATTGAACCTCGTAGGAGTCAAAGGACAAGAATAGAGAATAGTCTAGGAGATGACTACATAGACTCACAACGCATCATTTTTCATCTTGTAGGAGGAGATAGAGAAAATGTTCTAAAAAAAATACCTATAATGATGACTATAGAAGATGATCCTAAAACATATAAAGAGGTTGTATCCTCTAGAGACTCAGCTTTCTAGAAAGAAGTTATAAACGATAAAATGGAATCCATAATGTCAAATCAAACATGAGAACTAGTAAACTTACCTCCAGGTTCTAGACCCATAGGTTGTAAGTAGGTATTTAGAAAGAAATATCGCACTGATGGGACTACCCAAACCTTTAAAGCTCGACTAGTAGCTAAGGGTTTTAAATAAAAAGAAGGGATATATTATTTTGACACATACTCTCCTGTAGGTAGGATAACATCCATTAGGATATTATTTGCGCTAGCTTCCATACATCATCCTCACATCCACCAAATGGATGTAAAAACCGCATTTCTGAATGGTGACCTCAATGAGGAGGTATACATGAAACAACCTTAAGGATTCATTCTAACAGAAAATGAAAATGAAGTGTGTAAATTAGTCAAATCTTTATATGAATTAAAACAAGCACCAAAATAATGGCATGAGAAGTTTGATTCTAAAATACTATCTCATGGTTTCATGCATAATATAGCTGATAAATGTATATATTCCAAAGTAGATGGTAGCTGCATAATTATTATTTGTCTGTATATTGATGACATATTAATAATAAGTAATAAAATGAAAGGTGTGATTGAAACGAATAGGTTTTTATCTTCCGTATTCAAAATGAAGAATCTTAGACAAGTTGATACCATCTTAGGTATCAAAGTTAAAAAACATTGTGGGGGTTATGTTTTGTGTCAATCTCATTATATTGAGAAGATACTAAACAAGTTTAATCATCTAAATATAAAAGAAGCAAAAATCGCATTTGATCCAAGTATCAAGCTAAAAAAAATTTACCGTAAGAACAGTTGCATAATTAGAATATGCAAGTGTTATAGGGAGTCTTATGTATGCTATGCAATGCACTAGACATGATATCGCATATGTTGTGAGTAAACTTAGTAGATTTACTAGTAACCCCAGTACTGAACACTGGAATGCAATCAGTAGAGTCCTTGGTTACTTAGAAGCAACCAAAGACTTATGACTATTTTATTCAGAATTTCCAACCGTATTGGAAGGATATACCGATGTGAACTGGATATCGAGTGCAGGGGACCACAAGCCTACTATAGTGTGGGTATTAACCCTAGGAGATGCAGTTGTATCTTGGGGATCCAAGAAATAGACTTGCATAACGCACTCGATTATGAAGTCTGAATTCATAACCCTAGCTGCAACAGGCAAAGAGGCTGAGTGGCTAAGGGATCTTCTATTAAAAATCTTTCTGTGTAAAGCCTATATCGGCTGTGTCATTACATTGTGATAGTGAAGCCACATTAGCTAGAGCCTATAGCGGCATATATAATGGTAAGTCTAGACATATCAGTCTTCAATATGATTATGTTAGACAATTGATTTGACATGGAATCATTGCTATTTCCTATGTGAAATCAAACAATAACCTGCCAGACCCTTTCACTAAACCTTTACCGAGAGAGGTAGTAAAGGCTACATCTAGAGGGATGGGGTTGAAACTCTTCAACTAAAGTTCCACCAGTGATGGTAACCAAACCTAAAGTCAGAAAATCTCTAATTTTGGGTTTAATGGGTAAGAACAAGTCACTGATATGTGAAAAGTTTTTAGCACTAAATTATAAAACCTCATCTATAATAGATAAAGCTAGGCATCGGACCGAGTTGAATCGGATTCGGCCCAACTCGACCAGGTCCGAGTTCTGCAAGGCATGACCCGAACTCAGTCAGAACCGGGACTGAGTCTGGGTCCTTTGACCCAATCCGATCCTAAACCCTGCTGACCTGGACCGATCCGAGTCTGACTCGGTCAGGAAAACTGAGTCTGATCGGATTGGCCCAGGTTTGGATCCGTCTAGGTCAATAGGGTTTTCCCACAAAGAAGAAAAGGAAAAACAAGATCTCAAGATGTTTTCTTATGCCCGGCAAAAATGAAACATCAAATTTACTCACTAACCTGGATAACAGTCTGATCTTCATTGTTGACGACAAAGTGACGCAGGGGAGGACGTGAGGTCGAGCACCGTCTTCCTCAAGACGATAACTATTCCGAATCCACAGAACTTCTCTGGACTCCTTACAGAGACTTCTCGAATCCACGAGAAAAGAGAGCAGAAAATAGAAATAAATTCGAAATAGATTAACGAATAATTGATAATCCTCTAATGCGTCTCCTTACACCATTAATAAAGAAAAAAAAAACTAAAATTCGTAATTACCAAAAATAGCAAAATTCTAACTCTAATAAAAATCCTAATTCTAATAAAACTCTTCTAAGGCCTAGTTTCTAAAAATAAAAATTGCAAATAAACTTTCTCTAGAAGAGTCCTAGTATAACTAAAAGTTATTTCTAAAAGGAAAGAAAATCTAAAACTCTAAAAATATTAAAAAATTCAGAATTACTAAAAATAGTAAAAGTTTCCTAAAAATTTGTTTTTGAGCTGAAAGCGCATGCTTTCTGACGAAACGGACAGATGCGACCCACATTGTGGGTCGGTTCACCTCGGATGGCCCATTTCAGTAAAGATTGATAGGTTGTGCGCCCCATAACGATACCCGGATCAAAAGTTATGGTCAATTTACGATCCATCTTTTTTGGCCCAACCATGCTAGGAACGTATCTGTGACACGTTCTACATCAGACTCCTCTACTAGAAAAAACTCATCCTCAAGTTACGCAAGAGACTTAGCACATGAGTCTGAGATAACTTCCGACGTCGATGTTCATTAGCTCTTTTTATGTACTTGGCATTAAGCTCTTGAGTTGACACAATATATGTACTCATGGTTTCCTTGACTTGACTAATATCGATTAGTTCCTTCACATCTGCCTTCAAGATCTCATATTTTTTCTGATAATGTGGGCAATTAGGCGGACTTGCCCCTGAGACGGGATCAACGTGATTTTGTATATGATGAGGGTCGAATATTGCATATCAGACCCCAGTTATTGCATGATTTTACCTATATGATAATGCTAAACGGAGTATTTTAATTATATTTCTGTTGCAGGATGAAATCAGGAGCGTTGATGGAAAAAGGATATTAAAAATATAAATCTGACGTTCCGAAGACACCAAAGCAAGAGACGGACTCCAGAAAACCAAGATCAACGGAGTTACACGATAGGAATCCGAGAAAATCAAGTCGTTCACATTAAAGAGGCCCGAAATTGGTCCAGAATGCAAGATCACATGTTTCCCGCCATCCGATCAGTTCGAAACTTCATACATGGGATGAGGGCCATAAATTAACCGTACATATTAAATTTCAACCTCTGGATATCTCGGGAAGTGCCCCAATAGCCATATCAGCCCCTTGATTCATTAAGTGGGACCCACCTGACATCTGGAAGTACTTCAACTTTGGTGTCAACCCTTTAAGCTAGATGCTACAGCAAATGGATGGATTGGATTTTACAAAACATATCGCAGTGGACCCCATCCAATCAGCGTGAGCACTGAGCGCACGTGTAGTCGGGCTACACCGAACCAAGACATCCGGTCAAAGTCGGTTTGACCGACTTCTTCCGCAAAAACGAGTTCGCAACGCTGTTTGGAAACAGCGTTCGCACGCTGTTTGATTTCGGACGAGTTGTGGGTCCCACCTGTTGTCCATAGAGACAATCCGGACCGTCCATCAAATCCACGAGGAGCTTATTAACACCGCCTAGGTGGAAGAATCGTAAATGCTCATCAAGAGTGAAATCCAGCCTTTCAAACGTAGGTTGAACGGTGGAACAGAAACATTCTGTGGGCCACACAAAAATGGAGAAAAATTATGTATTTTCGACCGAAATTCCGAGATAAATTCGGTGAACAGATTAGATCTATCAATGCAAGATCAAAATGGGCCCCACCATTGTCGCAGCGGAAGAGATCCGCGTCCCCGTTGTTGGCAGCGCGTAACCAGCCGCTGGCCAGTTTTGCGAAGAGTTGTGGGCCCCACCCATAGCCTGTACGACCGATCCAATCCGTTCATCTTGTAGACGACCGCGAATACTACAAACCCATGTTAAAACTTTGCAACCATGCATGAACATGTGTGTGATACAGAGGCCACAAAAGGGCTGCCCTGCAACGTTCAAATCTAATCTTTCTGTGTTTTCTTCTCTGGGCCACGTCAATGGACATTCAAAACCACCCATTCTTGACTGAAATTTCGTCCTGAATCCAATGGACGGGGTGGATTTTCCAGAAAATACTTCTGTGGGGCCCACCGATCATAGCTGCGAAAATTTCCATTCCATGTCCTGCTACAACTCTGCCACTGACTCCAGCCTTCCAGCAGCTATAAAAGAGGAGTCTTGGACATGGGAAAGGCATTCGAAATTGGGGAGCAGATTCAGAGCTCAGTTGGAAGGAAAAGAAGAAATAAGAAAGAAGAAAAGAGAAGAAAGAGAGAGATAGAGAAATTGGTTTGATGTTCTTTTAAGAATTTTATTTATCCATCTGTTTAATGGATTTTATGGGTAACTAATCTCTCAGATAGGGCTGAGATGAAACCCCTAATTTGAACATCCATTGTTCTATGTTGATTTTACTTTAATTAGATTGATTTGTTTCTTTCCCTGGTGTGCTTGATTGTTTTAAATTATATACTTCTCCATCTATGAACTTTGATCAGAGTCTATGCATGGATGTGGTCTGGATGCTTATGCTAGGTACTAGTGTCTGATTATGAACAGGTTCCTATAGATGAAGAGACAAGGTGCTTTAATGAACGGTATATTCCATGTGCCCGACAAAGGACATGGGATATGTTATTCATGGCATTGCTTGAAGGAATTAGACAATCTGTATGCCCGATTAAGGACACAGATTGTGCTTTCTCTAGATAAGTTAGATCAATCTAAATTAAGGTGAATTAACAGACAAAACAAAGGTTAGGATAATTAGGGGTGGATTCGAAAGTCCTAGTGCTCTCTCTGATTGAATTTTCTTCCCTGTTCTCAATTGTTTTTCATAGATTTGTGTTAGTAAATTGCTCCATTATTTGTTGAATTAGTTAAGAAGAATTGTGAATTTGAATTGTGACGACCAGTCCTCGTGGGATTCGACCTCGATCTTACTGAGTTTATTACTACATCACAACCCTATACTTGGGGAGTGAACAAGTTTTTGGCGCCGTTGCCGGGGACTGTTTCGGTCCAAATTGAATTTAGGATTCTCTCTTATCATAATTCATAGCTTAGGATTTTACTAACTTAGAGTTCTTTTCTTTATTTTAGAAATTAACCTATTTCCTGTTTTGTAAGGTCCTGAGATAAACTTCAAATATGGTAATCCCTTTCTAAATTCTTTACTTTTTCTAATTTTTATTTTTATTTTTAGAATTAGGTTTTTACTTTTTAGAAATTTTCTAATTCTAGAATTTCTTTTGAATTTTTAAATTTTCTATTTTTAGATTTGGATTCTTCTCTTAAGTAACTTTCTATTTTCTAGTTTTAGAAATTTCTTTTTCTTTTTTAGAAACTTACTTAGCTTTTTATTTTTAGTAACTTTCTAATTTTAGGATTTCTTTCCTTTTTAGAAACTAACTCTTCTTTTTATTTTTTAGAAACTTTCTTTTTAGAAATTAACCGTTGCTTAGGATTTTTTTTCATTATTTTAGGAAACTTGATTTGATTTTGTTTCTATTTTCAGGAATTGAGGAAGAAAGCTACTAAGTGAAGGAGGAGCTTCTTAAATCTTCTAACATCAATCATCTCTTTTTCCGGGTTCTTTCTTCCCATTCTTATTTACATAGATTTAACTTGTTTTAGAATCTCATAGTTCTAGTTCTAGTTTTATTTCTCTTAGGTTGCTTCTTAGTTTAGTTTTATTTCTTACATTGCAATAACATAGTTTATGCTAGGACGTAGATCTCTAAATATAGAACTATTTATCGAAAATCAGAACCGTTGAAACCGTTGAAACCCAAATCAAAACCGTTGAAACCCAAATCAAAATTCAAATTATCGAAAATCGATACCTTCTGGCCACTGGGGGATCGGAGAAGGCAATGAAAAGGGCTCTGGCTCGGGCGACACAACATCGTAGGCTCTATTCCAACAGAAGCACTTGCAATCGAACATCTTCTCCCCCCCCCCCCCCCCCCCTCCGACTCGGAAAAAATCACAGCCCTCCAAAACCCTTTCAAATTCAAAGCCTTTCCGTTGTTGGGTCGTCCCAACCTCTATTCAAATTCAAAGCATATTTCGAGAATTTCTAATCGGATATTTTGAATGGGCTCTCTCTCTCTCTCTCTCTCTCTCTCTCTCTCTCTCTCTCTCTCTCTCTCTCTCTCTCTCTCTCTCTCTCTCTCTCTCTCTCAGCTCTCGGACTTTCTCTCTCTCTCTCTCTCCCTGCAGCCGTTTGGAAGGTCTTGCGGACTTTTCAAAGGGTCCTATAGGGCATTTTGGGAAGACGGAAAGAAGGAGTCCTCTTTCCCTCTCCATCCTGTCGTTTGGAAGGATTTTGTCGACTTTTCAATGGTATTGGAGGGGTATTTTGGGAAGGACGGAAAGCATGAGTCGTTTGTATTAGGTGCGCAGACGAGCAGAGGAAGAAGATCGGGTAGGGTAAGAAAACAGGAAGAAGATCAAGTAGGGTAACCTGGTAAAAAAGAAAAGATGATCGTTCGCTCTTCGCCAGTAGGGTAAGAAAGAAAAAAGGGATGGGGTTAGGGTAAAAAACTTAAAAAGACTAT
This sequence comes from Magnolia officinalis, assembly GCA_021015155.1. Classification (NCBI taxonomy): domain Eukaryota; kingdom Viridiplantae; phylum Streptophyta; class Magnoliopsida; order Magnoliales; family Magnoliaceae; genus Magnolia; species Magnolia officinalis. The sequence goes on from JAJHSJ010000015.1 coordinate 53,574,883, forward strand.
TTATACCCGCCGAGTCGAGTCTGTTCGGTGCGGGCCGGTTCCATTCGGTTCGGATATCCGAGTCGGGTCGGTCCGGATATACCTCTATCCGCACCCGACCCGAAAGACAAACGGATCTAGGTGGCCAGACTCGATTAGGCCGATCTAAGCTGTCGGTTCTATTCAGAACGGTACCGAGTCGGGTTGGGTCGAGTCGGGTCAGATCCACCGAATCGGGTCCCAGATGCCCACCTCTAATAATAGATAAGTGCTTAGCATTACGAAAGAGGGTTGAGTCTTAGAACTCTTAATGGAATCTAGTCTATAGGACAAGTGTCTAATAGTAATGGAGACACTGTAAGGATTTCACATATATGAACGTAGAGATGGTGTCGTCTCTCATGAGAGTTAAGAGTTTTCTCTCGGGATCGTTCACGAAATAAGATAAACACATGATCATTAATTGTGCTGAGCATGATTGTGGGAACTCTAAACTAATACATAGGGAATATGTGTGTGACTTCTCCGACTCTGTTATCTAGGAATAACTAGTTCAACGCTACGGCTACCAGTAATTTCGACAGAGTTTTGAGATACTTACACTAAGGAAATATTAAAATCGAAAGATATCTTTCTTTACACTTATAAGCCGATTATTCTGGCAGAAATGTTTAATCGAGAAAAATAAATTTAAAAAAAATCAAGTGGGGGATTGTTGTAAAAAAAGTTGATTTTAAAAAAATATATATATTAAATATATTAAATATTATATTTAAAAAAAGTATTTGAAAAACACTTTTTTCATGGTTTTGGGAATAGCCCCACATTGGAAAAAGAGAAAGAATTTTTGTGGTTTATATGAGAAATGTGGAGTATTATAATACTTACCCACATGGTCCAAAGAAGAATGAAACTTGCGTGTTCCAATGCATAGCACTGGAATACCCGAGCGCGCGCTCGCGCTCAGGCTTGGGCACGGGCACTGGCTCGGTCTCGGCCTCGAGCTTGATGTAAGGGCGTGGGCATGTGAGGTAGTGTGGTTGTAGAGGCGCTAGTGTCTCACTTTCCACTTCGCATGTGCACATCGTGTCACAGAGAGTTGCTCCCTTCGCTAACTGGTGCGAGTAGTGGTTCGACTAACTGGCTAAGTAGGATGGCTGGCTGAAGGGAAGACTAGAGGACTGAATGAGAGTCCTCTAGTATATATAGAGAAGCTGAAAAGAGCTGTTGCAACATATCTGTAACAGTTGTGCCATTAGTGCAAAGACCAGCTGTAATTGCTGCATGACTAGCCCAACAGCTAGAGAACGGTTAGCTGCTGTCTCACAACAGTCACATGCAGCAGTGGTTATGGCTCATGCACAACAGTTAGAAAACGGCCATAAAACGGCTAGTTTTCCAACAGCTAGAAATGGCTTAATGGGAGTTATTTCCCTGGACCATAATCCCCCAGCCACCACAGCCTATATAAACAGGGTCTGGATGGGATTCCAAACCATCCCTCAACCCACTCCAGCAGACCCATACGAACTAAGATAGTCACTCCTCTCCTATACTCTAGTGAATTCAGCAAAACAGCAAGCTTGAACCATTGCTTGAAGAATAGACCAGCGGTGTGGTCTAGAACGGTTCCACTGAACCAGTGGCTAAAGAACTGACCAGTGTAGCGGTCTAAATCACAAATTCTATTATCTTCTCTTTTCTTTTTTGGGATTTTTCTTTTATTGTAATTCTGCCAGACAATGTGTAAAAGAGTTCCATTAGTGGGCCTTCGTGTTTGCTGAACGCAGACCCACATCAGGCTCGTCGTATCCTATAAGTGGTTTGCCTGCAACCTATCAGCATACTCAATCTTTTTTAGTAGGGGCAAATAACGCTTTAAGGACAGCGTCTCAAACGTGCTTCAGCCTGTCCTTAGTTCAGATCATCTTGATTTTTTGGGTTCCATACTTTACAGAAATATTATTATTCTGTATAAATTTCCAACAATTATTGTAGTGGGGTCCACTTAAGCTTTCTATATGCTTCAACTTTTTTGATTAACCACTATAATGAGCTAGAAAAATAGATGGACAGCGTGGATAAACAACATGCATTGATAGCCAGTGTCAAAGCTCCTTAGTCTAACCATGATGTATTTGCTTTACCCATGTCGTCCATCCATTTTGCTACCTAATTTTATGGCATAAGCTAAAATTTAAGATAGATCTAACTCTAAGGTGGACCATACCTTAAGAAACAGTTGGGATTGAATTTCTTACCACTGATAACTTATTTTGGAGCCATGGAAGTTCTTAATCAAGCTGATATTTGGGTTTTCCTTTAATTCAGGTGGACTTTATGAACTAGTTAGATGGCATATAAACGTCAATCAGCAGTGATTTCCTGTGATGTGATCCACCTGTGATATGGAACTTCCTCATTTTTTGGCTCGTGTTCCAAAATGATCTAAAAAAAATGGATGGACGGCATGGATAAAACACATACATCATTTTCTCTCATAGGGAACTTTTACACCAGCTAGCTTGCTACTGTTGTGTCATCAACCAAATCTCTTACACGTCCAAGAAGTGGATTGGCTAGGGAACCCTGCACCAGCCGAGCGCGGATTAGGTACTACCCCCGCTTGTTCCGTATCTCGGGACAAGCAAGGCCCCACGGACCACTGAGGGGCCAACGTGATGTATGACTTCTATCCACACTGTCCATCCATTTTTTTCATATCATTTTAGAATACTGGACCAAAAATAAAGCGTATTCAAGTTTTAAATGGACCACACAGTGGAGATTAAATTCCGACCACAGAAGTTATGGATCATGATGATATTTATTTTTTCATTTAATTCAGGTGCATATGACCATATCAAAAGGTTGGATAGAAAATAAATGACATGGTGGACCCTAAGAAGGTTTCAATGGTAGGTGTCCTTAGCATTTCTACTTCCTGTGGTGTGGTCTACTTGAGCCTTCTATCAATCTTATTTTTGGTCCAGTATTTTAAAATGATATGGAAAAATGGATGGAGGGTGTGGATAACCCCTCAGTGGCCTGCTAGGCCTCTGTTTATCCTGAGCTCGGAACAAGCGGGGTAGTAGTACCTAATCGGCGCCTACACCAGAGAGCCAGGCAGTGGAAAAGTTCATCGGTCCCACCATGATACATGTGCTTTTACTGCTTTGCCCACTGATTTTAAAGTACATGACAGAAAAGGAGGCGGATCCAAATCTAACAACTGGGATTGAACAAGCTCCTGGCTCATGTCCTAAGTTGAGCATGAAAATTAGGGCTGTACACGAACGCCCGACTTGGAACTGAGTTCGGTCCGGGACGGGCCATTTTCTTCAGCTCGAAACTGAGTTCGGGCCGAGTTCGAATAGGTCCCAGTTCGGCTGACCCGACTCGGCCATTTATATATATATATATATATATATTCTTAAATAAATCCTTACCCTAATCATTTGAGACGAAGAAGTGAGAACGCCATCCGACCCATGAACTTGCTGCAAGGTCCGAAACTGGCCCGAATTCGCCCGATTACTGACCGGGTCGAGTTCGGGCTAGGTTTGGTTGATGACCGGGCCGGGCCGGGCTGAGCCTAGTTCGACTCGGTTCGGCCCGATGTAGACCCCTAATGAAAGTGGATGAACTCTTGATTACAAGGCATACATTGTGGTGGGCCCCACAAAACTTTTTCCACCAGCTAGCTGGTAGAAGTGGATTGGATGGTGTACCACACACCACCGCCTTGGATGGTGTGGTATGTGTTCTGCGATGAGGAGAGCTGACGCTCCTCGAGCTCAGAGTTGAACCAACAGTTCGTAGGAGATCAACGTTAAATGAGCCCCACAATGATGTATTTATTATATCCACACCGTTCATCCTTTTGGAGAGATCATTTTAGAGCTTGTGTCCAAAACTGAGTCATATATAAAACTCAAATAGACCACACCACAAAAAACAATGAGACAATGATTCTCACTGTTAATATATTTGTAGGGCCCACCATAATGTTTATTTTCCATCCAGTCTATTGATAATGGCACACAGACCTAATAAAGAGTAAAAACAAATATTATATTGATCCAAAACTTTTGTGACCGCAAAGGATTTTCAATGGTAGATGTTCAATACCCCACGGCTTTTTGTAGTGTGGTCTACATGATCTTTGGATTTGTCTTATTTTTACGCTCAAGCCTTACAGTTAGCTCGCCAAATACACCGGCAGTTTAGATATAACACATACCTTATGATGGACCCAAGAAACTTGGTGATGTCAACACCTCAGCTAGGTCGCTGGTCCAGGGTTACCGGTCAATCGGAAGTAGATCTACCAAACGCCAGCAACCTAGCTGGTTTGGGTACGTGTAGTGCCAAGACGAGCACGAGCTCCGAGTTCAAAAGAGATGAAAGTTGTGTAGACCCCACAATGATGTATTTATCATATCTACATTGTTCATCCATTTTGCAAGATCATTTTAGCTATTTATCTCAAAAAATGAGTAATTTCTAAGGATCAAGTGGACCACACCACAAATAGCAGTGGAGACAATAATTCTCACTATTTAAACATTCGTATGGCCCGCCATAACGTTTGCTTTCCATACCATCTGTTTATAAGGTCACAGCGGCTTGGACGAAGAAAAAACACAATTATGATCCAAAATTTTCATAACCCTAGGGTTTCAATGGTAGGCGTTCAATCCTCCCCTACTTTTTACAGTGTTATCCACTAAATTTTTGGATCTGTAGTATTTTTTGTCTCAAGCCTTGTGATGAGCTCACCAAGTCGATGGACGGTTTGGATATAACTCATACCACTTGATGGGACCCACAAAACTTGGTGACATAAATACACCAGCAACATTACTGGTGTCACCAGCCAATCCAAGTCCAATGGGTTGTTTGAATTTTATTTTTCCTAATAAATACGTGTAAAGAAGAAATTATCACTAACAAATCCTCTATAAATTACATCTTTAAAATCGGTCAAAAAACCCAAATTGTTATTGATTTAAACTTGTACGCCCCATTGTGATGTATGTGACTTATTCACACCATTCAACCTTTTTAACGGTGCATTTTAGAAAATGAGTCCAAAAATAAGGTAAATCCCAAGGTTGAATTAACCAAACTTTAAGAAACAATTATTGTAAAGACATTAACCATTGAAAGCTATTTTCTCCTTAAGGCTCACATTGATGTTTATTATAAGTAATCCAACCTGTCCATAAGGTTACAAAATAGTTGATAAAGGGAAAATCAAATTATCAACTTGATCCAAAACTTCAAGGCCTTAAAAAAGCTTTCAATGGTAAGAGCTCAATTCTCACTGTTTCCAATGGTGTGGTCCACGTGGGCTTTAGATCTGCCTCACTTAATGGCTTATCCCTTAAAATGAGCTGCAAACTGGATGAAGGGTGTGGATAAGACACTTATATCATAGTGGACCTTTTTTCTTGTTCACGTGAGAATGCAGTAAATGAAAGAGGCTGCTGGAAATTCCTTTGTAAATAATTATTACCCATTTATCTGAAATTACTACTGCAGTTTATAGAATCAAACAGCCCATGAAGGACGGTTTAACTTTAATAGAAAACAGCCATCAGCCCATGTCCACCGTAGAAACGTCTTTTAATAGGTTAGGACGTCCAATCAATCTGTCTCTGACATGCCAACTGTGGGCCCATGATTTGGGCGAATTATTTTATATGAAAAACTTCATATCACTGACAGAGTGACGAGAGAAAATTAGGACTGTGGACCCACATTCTAGCCAGCTGGTTTGATGAAAGAAGACAACCTTCTTTTTCAACTTACAACTCCACCTGCGGGGACAGAATTTCTGGACGAAAATACCCCTCCTTTCACGGAAACGGATCGGGTACTCCCTGCCACCCTGAAATGGTGGATGTTCAGTGGTCTGTGAGCCTCACCATGATGTATGCTTTTCATCCATGCCATCCATATATTTTTCCACATCATTTTATGGTACGAGACAAAAAATGAGGTATATGCAAATCTCAAGTGTACCACATTACAGGAAACAGTGTTGAATGAGCATCAACCATTAAAAACTTTTTGGGGGTCCACTGTGATGTTTGTGAGAAATCCTCCCCGTCTAAGTTCATTCATAGGGTCACAAAGACCTAGATGAAGAGGAAAAACAAATTTCATAATGATCCAAAACTTCTGTAACCCCTAAAAGGGTTTCAATGGTAGAAGTTCAATTTCCCACTGTATTTTACAGTGTGGTCCACTTGATATTTAGATCTATCTTATTTTTCGTCTCAAGCCTTAATAGAGCTCGCCAAATAGATGAATGGTTTGGATATAACATAGACATCATGATGAGACCCATAAAAGCATCACAATATATATTATATTATATAATATATATATATATATATATATATATTATATATATATATATATATATATATTATATATATATATATAAACACACAGACTGCATCGATATATCGACAATATGTCGATATTATCGACCATATGTCGATATATCGATAAAATCAAGCATCGATATATATCGACATATTGTCGATATATCGACGTTAGATGGAATTTTTTTGTTAAGTCGCTGGATAATGAGGACTTAATTTAATATTATCGACCATATGTCGATATATCGACAAAATCAAGCATCTATATATCGACATATTGTCGATATATCACATCGATATATCAACAATATGTAGATATATCGACATTACATGGAATTTTTTTTCCCCGCCGATTTTCATGCTTGCCCCGCCATTTTTCTAGTTTGCCCTGCCTTTTCTCTAGTTTGCCCGGCCGATTTTCTAGTTTGCCCCATCATTTTCTAGTTTGCCCCGCCATTTTTCTAGCTTGCCTCGTCGTTTTCTAGTTTGCTACGCCGATTTTCTAGTTTGCCTTGCCGTTTTTCTAGTTTACCTCGCCGTTTTTCTAGTTTGCCCCGCCGTTTTCTAGTTTGCCTCGCCGATTTTCTAGGCTACGGATATGGCTACGGTTATAATCCGTAGGTAGATTCTTTTTTTTTTTTTTTTTTTTCTTTTTTTCTTTTTATTTATTTTTTTGCTGTTTAATCCCACCGCCTTTTGTGCCCATCATGAGGTTTGTGTTATATCCAAACCGTCCATTGATTTGGCGAGCTCATATAAGCTTGAGACGTAAAATAAGACAGATCTAACTATCAAGTGGGGGCCCTACAAAATTTTTAACGGTGAAAATCAGTTTTCCCGCTGCTCTTTGTGGTGTGGTCCATTTGATCTGGATATGATTTATTTTTTTTTTGGATAATGCTCCGAAATGATCTCTAAATATGGATGAACGTTGTGGATATTAATAAATCATAGTGTGTGGGGCCATGTAACTTTGATCTCTTTTGAGCCGTTCGTACAACTCTTGGCTGGAGAGCGTCAGCGCTCGTCTTCGAAAGGGAGGGGTATTTTCGTCCTCAAATTCATTGTCCGTGCACGCAAGTCTAAGTTGCAAAAGAAGGTTTGTCTTCTTTCATAAAAACAGCGGGATAAAAGGTGGGGTCCACGGTCCTAAATTTCTTGAGTGACAATGATACACAGTACCGTAGAAAATTGCATACATTGCATGCAAATAATTCAAACTCAACTGTTGAATGCTGATTGGAACATTGTACAATGGGAAGCTAGGTGGGGCAAGAGTGATGTTTGTGAAAAATTTATATTACCCATTTATTTTTATACATCATATTAATATATGTGCCCAAAAATGAGACAAATCCAAAATCAAGTCAGCAGTACAATGTGAAAAAGTGAAATTAAAATTTTATGCCGTTGAATTCTCCCAGGATTGAGGGTGATGTTTATATGCTATCCTATCCTATCATTTATAAGTTTTTATTAAGTTTTTATTATACTAATGAACTGAGAATATAAAAAGGAAAAATTAGCATTGTAGACTTTTCCATACTGTGCCTCTTTTTTTTTCTTTTTTTTTTTTTTGCAGGATCGCTTATGCTAAAAAAGGTTTTAGAGGTACGTACAAACCCATAAAGACTAAAATATGATAAAGCAGTGAAAAAGTGGAATATTTTTGTGGGTTTGTCCGGACAGAGAGAGGTTTATTTTCATTTAGTAAGTTTTATTTAGGTCCAGTAAAAAATGGTGGGTACTCCGTTGCCTATATACTAAAAACGTAGCCATATAAAAATATTACTTTGATGTTATATAAACGTTATAACGGTAGACATTTAATTCTTCCTGTTTCCTGTCACGTGATTATTGAATTTTGTATCTGCCTTTTGAACTATAATCGAAAAATGGATGGATGGGATGGATTTCCCACAAACATCATGTAGCATATCTAGTTTAAGCGTGCAGAAAGTTCCGCCAACTGCTTGTTTGATTTTCCAACTCCAATCTACGCGGTTTAAAAATTCACCTGTGTATTTGCTTGGAAAACCGGTCCAAAAGGATTGGTTTAGATTTTTTTTAGACCCACCATGATATATATGAAGTATCCGCGCACCGTTCATCCATTTTAGTGTAATATTTGAGGTATGAGCCAAAAATAGAGGCACATCCAATACTCATGTAGTCCACACTAAAGGAAAGAGGGGCCAAGAAAATTTTAAAGGTGGGTGTTTGATTCCCTAAATCCCATGGTATGGTCCACTTGAGCTTTGTATGTCCCTCATCTTTTTTGTCATGCCCTAAATTTAACTAAGATTACGGATGGACGATGTCGATAAACCACATACATTACAGTATGCGCCACATATGTTTGACTGTCTCCTCAGTTTTAGGTTTAAAATAAGTAAGCCTCAAATCAAGCATCGATATCACTGCCATAATTACTTAAGAAAATAATTATTAGCCATTTACAGTGTATTTTACCCGGGTTTAGAAAATCAAACACACCCTCGTGCCTTCGGCAGTCAATCCGCATCCGCCCCGTCCGGCAAGCATATTTGTAAATAAATCAAAACCGTTCAAGTAGTGGCCAAAGAGATAGAGCATACCCAAAAAACATGACATTGCCAACACCTACCATCAGATTAGCGGACATTTATTTGCAAATTCTAACCGTCGATTTCCCATTTTCATTTTAACGGTCCATTTGGTGGACAACAATCCGACAGTTATAACCATTGATTATGTGTGATTTTTTTCGTATGAACAATCCGCAACTACTGCCACGATTTGGTCTCTTTGATTGAGCTACATGTATGCCACGTGTAGTGTGGTGGTCTGAATGTGCATTTCGGTCAAACTCTTCCATCGTATTAAGAGAAATTTCCAACTGTACGACCCATATATGGCCCATCAACCTTTTGACGCCCATTCGCTTTTCACCTACCAAGAATAAGCCCCAGCTGTACGGCCCCATTTCTCAGGTCAAAAATGCCCTGCTTTTCCAGAGCTGGGGCTACCTTTGGCTAGGAATTATAACCGTAGCTATAGCTGTAACAGTGATGTACTTCGATATATCGAAGTTCTTTCAATTAATCGAAAAAGGTCCAAAACACTCCAGCGAGTTTGCCTAAAAAATCCTGCAATTTTTAATAATCGGATGTCTTTCGATTAAACGAAAAAGTTATTTTATCTTTAGCTACAGATTATAACCGTAGCCATAATGGTAGTCCGTGCCAATCTATGAAAATTTTTTATTTTTTTATTTTTTTTTAATTTTTACATTGGAGAACTTTATTCTACCTGCAATTTCTCAATACATATTTATATAAATATGTATATGTAAGCATATAAAAAAAAATTTCTCTCTTTTTTTCATTTCTTTCTTTATTCATTAACAAGAATATCTTCTAAACCAAACTTAGTTACTTGATGTACCCTATATGATTTTGGGGTAGGAGAAGCTACTTTAACCAACTAACCCAGTTATTTTCCAAGATTCCATCAGGTCAATGGTCGAAAATCCATTTCATTCACTTTGCGGTCAATTCCATTCATGGAAATTCACGGTCATTTTCGTGCATCACTTCCGTACATTTCGCAGTTCAATCGCTTCACTGCACCCCCATTTCCATGTATATCACGGTCATTCCCGCATATTCCGTGTTGATTCACGGTCATTTCAACGCATTTCGTGGTCCCGCGTCTTCACTTCACAGTTATTTTCGTACATTTCGCGGTCCAATCGCTTCACTTCACCCCCATTTTCATGTATATCATGATCATTCCCGCATATTCCGTGTTGATTCACAGTCATTTCGACGCATTTTGCGGTCCCGCGTCTTCACTTCACGGTCATTTTCATGCATTTTGCAGTCCAATTACTTCACTTCACCCCCATTTCCATGTATATCACCGTCATTCTCGCATATTTCATGTTGATTCACGGTCATTTCGACGCATTTCGCAGTCTTGCGTCTTCACTTCATGGTCATTTTCTTGCATTTCGCGGTCCAATCACTTCACTTCACCCCCATTTCCATGCATATCACGGTCATTCCCGCATATTCTGTGTTGATTTACGGTCATTTCGACGCACTTCACGGTCAACTCACTTCACTTCACGGCCATTTTAACGCACTTCGTGGTCAATTCACTTCACTGCACCGTCATTTTCATGCATTTCACGCTCATTCCCGGCGATTCCGTGTTGATTCACGGTCAATTCGACGCACTTCATGGTCAATTCACTTCACTTCATGGCCATTTCCACGCACTTCGCGGTCAATTCACTTCACTTGACCGTCATTTCCATGCATTTCACGGTCATTCCCGACAATTCTGTCTTCATTCACGGTCAATTCGATGTACTTCACGGTCAATTCACTTCACTTCACGCTCATTTCCACACACTTCGTGGTCAATTCACTTCACTTCACGGTCATTTCCATGCATTTTACGGTCATTCCTAGCAATTCCGTGTTGATTTACAGTCATTTCCATGCATTTCATGGTCAATTCCCTTCACTTCACGGTCATTTCCACGCATTTCACGGTCAATTCGCTTCACTTCACGGTCATTTCCATGCATTTCACGGTCATTCCTGGCGATCCCATGTTGATTCACTGTCATTTCCATGCATTTCACGGTCATTTCCATTCACTTCACGTCATTTCCACGCATTTCACGCAATCACGGTCAATTCGCTTCACTTCACCTTCACCGTGAATGAAGGGAAATGACCGTGAATCAACACGGAATCGCCGGGAATGATCGTGAAATGCATGGAAATGACGTTGAAGTTAAGTGAATTGACCGCGAAGTGCGTGAAAATGGGCGTGGAGTGAAGTGAATGGACCGTGAAGTGCGTTGAATTGATCGTGAATCAACACGGAATCGCCGGGAATGACCGTGAAATGCATGGAAATGATGGTGAAGTGAAGTGAATTGACCGCGAAGTGTGTGGAAATGGCCGTGAAGTGCGTCGAATTGACCGTGAATCAATACGAAATAGGCGGGAATGACCGTGATATGCATGAAAATGACCGTGAAGTGAGGCGATTGGACCAAAAAATGCGCGGAAATGACCGTGAAGTGAAGGGGCATGACCGTGAAATGCGCCGAAATGACCGTGAATTAACACAGAATAGGTGGGAATGACCGTGATTTCCATGCATATCGAGGTCATTCCCGCCTATTCCGTATTGATTCACGGTCATTTCGACGCATTTCACGATCATGTCCCTTCACTTCATGGTCATTTCCGCGCATTTCATGGTCAATCGCCTCACTTCACAGCTATTTCCATGCATTTCATGGTCATTCCCGCATATTCTATGTTGATTTACGGTCATTTCGGCGCATTTCACGGTCATGCCCATTCACTTCACAGTCATTTCCACGCATTTCATGGTCCAATCGCTACACGTCACGGTCATTTCTATGCATATCACGGTCATTCCCGCCTATTCCGTGTTGATTCACGGTCATTTTGACGCCTTGCACAGTCATACTCCTTCACTTCACGGTAATTTCCGCGCATTTCACGGTCCATTCGCCTTCACTTCACGGTCATTTCCATGCATTTCACAGTCACTTCACTGCGAAATGCGTTGAAATGACCGTGAATCAATACGAAATATGCGAGAATGACCATGATATGTATGGAAATGGGGGTGAAGTGAAGCGATTGGACCGCGAAATGCACGAAAATGACCGTGAAGTGAAGATGCGGAACCGCAAATGCGTCGAAATAACCGTGAATCAACACGAAATATGCGGGAATGACCGTGATATGCATGGAAATGGGGGTAAAGTGAAGTGATTGGACCACGAAATGCACGAAAATGACCATGAAGTGAAGACGCAGGACCGCGAAATGCGTCGAAATGACCGTGAATCAACATGGAATATGCGGGAATGACCGTGATATACATGAAATGGGGGTGTAGTAAAGCGATTGGACCGCGAAATGCACGAAATGACCGTGAAGTGAAGATGCGGGACAGCGAAA
>JAJHSJ010000015.1:53587361-53703201 GCA_021015155.1 Magnolia officinalis
AGATACATTTAATGAACAACAAACAGCATAGATTCTTAAACACTGTTATTAATGCAAATGCATGATTATAATATGATGCATGCTCTCGCCAAAACCAGCACTCCCTCAAGCGACGACATTGACGTTCGCAATGAAACAACACTCCCTCAAAAGCGACCTCGATTGCATAATTGTCACAAATATGTCTTCTCATCCTCAAGTTGCCGGCGCAGTTCGCCTTGTTCCAGTCGGATGAGGGTCGCCTCGTCCCATGAGACTCCCACCTCGGTCCTGAGTGCCTCCATATTAGCATCTACCTTCCGACGCTCACGCACTCTTTCCCAAGCTAAGAGGATCTCGGGACGGACTAAGCAAAAATAAAAACAACGAAATAAGAAAAATGAATCCAAAAGTGCAGGGCGATGAATGCAAGGGAAGAAATACCTTGTAAAAAACCGTCGCCAGGTCATTTAGGAAGGAGTCGTCCAGCTTAGAAAGCAGGCTGGCAATCTCCTCCTCCGGAGCATGCTTAGATGCCCAGTGAGCCAAGCAAGACATATGAAAGCCCGACTCGTACCTTGCTCCGCTCGTCCCCACGTGAGTCGAGCCCCCCTCCTCTGCAGCCCCATTCCCGCTACCAGCCAATGCTTAAGCCTCAAATAAAAGGGCATTCCCTACCTCAATAGGGGATATCATGGCATCAGCCATCCGAATAGCCTCCTCTCGCTCGGAAGACGAAGGAACAACTATGCAGGGGGCTGTAGGCTGAGCCACCGCATTCAAGGGGGCGGTAGGAGGAGGCGGGATAAGAGTCGTGAGTGTAGGGGAAGGAGTTATGGCTGCCGCTGAAGCCGGAGCAACAGTTGTCAGGACCCCGACAGCATCTTGCACTGCACCAATAGCCGCAGCGGCAGGAAATGGAGTTGTATCCTGGACCCTGGCTCTTGGAGTCAAGCCTGAAGGGACCTCCCCACTAGGGGGACCCGCTTCTTCCTAGCAACCTTCTTCAGGGATTTGGCCCTCAATAACTCTTCTGCGGTCGGAGCGGTCTTCCTCCTCCGAGAGCCAGACGCCTCGGCTATACCTGCATAAGAATTCGCAGATCAAATCAGGGACCGAATAAACGAAATCGATCTCGCTGAAGAAAAGTACGATTGCCTACTGAGGGACGTGGGCAAAGGTTGAGACTTGCAAAGTCCCGACCAGTGAAGGTTGTCCGTCGTGATCAGGTCCGTCCAGGAGCGAAGCTCCGCTGATCGCGCCCTAGCCTTGGCGATACGATTCTTCTGAACCGAGTCAAGGAGTTGCGTACCCCTCGGGAAAGCTGCGATAAGAAGACGAGCTTTATACCAGCTAAGGCAAATAGAAATGGGGATTGAAAGATACAGAGTAATCAAAATCGGACCTGATTTTGTAAATCAGGTCGGAACCCGAGCCGACAAAGTCCCGAGCTCCGCCGCTGGTGCCTCCCACTCGCCTGCCGCCCAGAACCATTTATTCTTCCAATCCTTATTGGAAGACGGAAGGTTCATCACCAGCCCTAACCCTTTGCTACCTCGGGTCGCAAAGTAGTACTATGGTTCTTGGTTATCATGTTTAACCAGGTACAAGCCCACCAGTTCCTTTGGAGTCAACTTCGAGTTCCCGACTTGTCGCCAGATGATGAATGCGGAAATTAACATCCTCCAGGCATTGGGTGTAAATTGTCCCAGAGCAAGTCCGAGGTAAGCGATAACAGCTCGGATGAAGGGGTGGAGAGGGAACCGAAGCCCACATTGTAATGCACAGAGGAAGATTGCAATTTCCCCCTCCGCGGGGGCACTAACGGTATCAAGGGGCCCAGGGGCCGTTATCTGAACGGAGTTCGGAATTTGAAACTCCGAACGGACTCATTCCATCTGAGACTCCGACAGGATAGAGCCCCCTGGGACTACCTCCAAGGCACGCCCACTTACGCGCATTTCAGTAGCCCCAGCAGTAGTAGCTTGAGGGGCTCGAGCGACCTTCTTTCTGCCAGGCTGTTGGGCCTGAGCCCTTGCTTCCTTCTGCCTCCGAGGCGGGGGGTATAAGGGTACAACTTCAAAGGGGCCTTCGAAGGCCCCCTTCCCGTTATCAGAACTCCCCGGCTCGGAGTCTTCATCATACTCCCACACAGTCTCAGGATCGGATGACATTATGAAATGAAGAGAAAAGATCGATGAAGTAGACTCACTGGACGGCTACCAAAAATCGCCTTCTCTCGAGAAAGTGTGATCGGTCGAATCGCCCGCCGAAAACTTCAAGTCGATCAGAATTGCCTTCACCGGAAATCGCCTTCTCCGGTACACTCGAGCTCGAAATGCAAGTAAATAGAGCGGATCGGAACGCGATTTATATAAAGCTACAGGGAATCTCCACATTAAAGTCGAGCCATAATGGCCGCAGTCGAATCATCTCGAGCCGATTCCCGAACACATGTGGCTCCTCTTCGTTACACCAGCTTGTACCGGACAGTGTAATTCTGACATCGAACAGTGCGCTCCGATATACGAAACGACGCTCAAGCAGGGGAAGCTGCCACAACCACGCTTCCTCGGGCCCACGTGGCGTCACCTGATAGGCTGATGATTATTACGAATTGCAACCGTCGCCATGCATCAGCCGAGAAACAGTTCGCAGGCGCGAAATCTCCAGATGTGACGCTTCGACTGCGACCAACCATGATTAATTCAAGCATAGACGGGAGGCCATTTACTTACTCTCCGAGTCCACATGTAAACTCGAAAAGTAGGGGGTTTCTGTTATAGGAAGATCCGAGCCTATCCGAGGTCCGAGGGGAAACGTTAAGCTAACTCAACTAAGTACATGAGCATCCAGGGCGACGACTGTCCGATCCGATATGATCATTCTCGGAGGAGACGAGTGGTGCGCAATCGTCACCATTCCAGAGGTGCGAGATGAGACAGTTTCTACACTCCGATCGAATGATGAAAGCTGCCCCCCTTATCATCCCAAGGTGACATACGAGCCGCCCCCCCGACGTCAACTGTAGTGAATTCCATTTGGCAAGACCGATCCGATATCCTGCGGCAAAGGCTTCCAGGGCCAATTGCAGGAAGTTAGATTTACCACTTTGGGGCGGGTCCTAAGATCAGCTCCGTTCAGAAGACTATCATAGCTCAACGAGGCGATAACAAATGCATACAACAGTCGACCGAGCCGACCCGACCCGAGCCGATCAAGTTGAGCTGAGTCGACCAAATGCGGAAACACGGAAACAACCATAACTAAACGTGGCCGATAACCTCGCCCGCAGATACGCGTAACTCATCACACGATCGACAGATTATGCGTAGTATCTCCATGATTCAAAAATCTCCCTAATTGAGCGAATCGTGCGGTGATTAATGGATCCAGATCATCCTACAGTCAAGTATAAATACAAGAGGACCCCATTGCTATAGGTACGCAACTATCTTACATTCTCCCTCTACCCTACAACTAAGACCCGCTTTCCTTTACCTGACTTAGGCATCAGAGGATCCCCCAGCTTAGCCAGGGTCTCCTGAGTGCGCCCTTTTGTGCGGATCCAAATTTTAGCCTCAACAAGGCCATGGAGTTTTGACACCAACTAGGTGGGTCCTGCTCGTACAAACCTAACACTTTTTGTGACGAATAGGTATATCTCACGGTCCCACCGTACGTGTGATATTTCTCTAAATGTTCGAGGAAATTTTCGTCAAGGTAAAAACAAACGGTGACGTATTTACCTCGTGTCACTTTATACGGTTATAAATGTACTTTCTAACTACACAAGCACCCTGTGCACACGCACATTTACACGCAGCACACATGTAAAATGGAAGGCATGTGGAAAATCTGAGCGTTCAAAAACTGTATACTACCATAAAAATGATTTTAAGAAAATATAGATCAGATCCATTGAACAAGCGGGCCACATGTAGACCTACAGAATGGACGGTTTAGACATACATGGCAACAGTTTACATTCAATTTGTAGCTCCCCTGATGAGTGGACGGGCCAGATTTTTAGCTACACTAATGTTCACAGAAGGCTCTACCTCACGAAATGATCAAATTATCGTAGAGAGTTTCCAGATGGGCACGTGTGGTGCGTGTGAAGGAGCGTGTGGAGAGGTGTGCGTCTGGGTTGGCAAAACCGTAGTCCTCTGTGTACCGAAACCATTCACCGAACAAGACAAAGAATCTAAACACAAGGAAGAACTGATCTATACATGCAACCGTACCACAACTTGTGGTACCCAACATTTTTATCACCATAATTACAAATATGAAATAAATCAAAACCATGAAAACGTCTTACTACACAACGAAGATGACGATTATTGAAAAACATAATGATCTGTTCCCTATCTAGGCCACAAATATATGTTAAATTAGCCGTTGGTTTCCATTGATTCCAATGATGTGGCGTATATAATGATAAAAATGACCTGAAATTTTTTCCAGATGATCTTCATGGTAGTAAACACCATTTTTATGGTACCGATGCGCCTATTCAATTTCATGTTGTGGGGAAGACGGTGCGGTACCACAAGATGTGGTACCTTGCCGGGATGTGATCGGTTCTCAATATGGTCCACTTTCAGAAACAACACTAGGATCACCCAACCGATAGAAGGGTCGAGAGGGCATGAAAATCCAGAGTGGAGCCCACTAGATCAACGGTCAGGCATCGACGAAAAGGGTCTGTGAGCAGCAGCCAGTGGGCAGATTTCATCAGGACATAAAAAGGGTTTTCCTCTCTGTCTTTCCTTTTCTTTTCCCCTTCTCTTCCCTCTTCTGCAGCCGCGAGAGAGAGGTCAGAGACAAAAGCCACACCTCTCCCAATCTCTTATCTCTCTCTCTCTCTCTCTCTCCAACGGCCAGGATCTTGCGGATCGAGTTATGCAGGCAGATCAGACGGTTCTGAGCTTGAGGCCAGGTGGTGGAGCGAACAAAGGAGGCAGCAGACTCCTCGCCCCTCGTTCCTCTGCTTTTGGGAATTCCGGCATCGGCAGCGGATCTTCTTCATCGTCCGATCTCCAGCTCCTCCGGCCCCATGGCGCAACGGCTCCCCTCAAGGTCAGCTGGAAATCAAAGAATCTGTACGGATCCTGGTCTTTCCTTGTCTTATTTCCCCTTTCGTCCTGCCATAAAAAGATTGTTTTTCTTCCGCCGAATCCAACGGTCGGGATTGGTTTTGGCGCAGCAGCTGGGTGATGGTTTCGTAATCTGTTTCTTTGATGGTTTGATGGATGGATGCTTTGATCTTCTCACGCAATTCTTTAGTAGGATGGATTTTGATAGATTTAAATTTCGATTAAAAAATCAGACTTCTTTCCTGTGTCCGTACACCTCTCATGCATGCATGAGATCCGAATCAGTCATCTGTTCGGACCTACTGTGGATCGGGAAAACGCCAAAAATCGCAGTGGTTAGATGATCCTGGCTGCTGAGCGGATGATTTCTGGGGTCTAGAAACAGATGGTTGGCAAAAACAAAATGAATTCAACCAATGGCTGCCGTCTGATGGGCAGAATCGTCCAAGAAACTGCTAGGTTAATCTGGCTGGTAGGAATTTTAGGGTATGGCCCTTCCACAGCACAGTACAATAGCTGAATGATTCTGATCTTGAACTTATGCACCACATGTATGGAATAACCATATAATTTACAGCCTTTTTGTATGCTATGGATATTGATGATTTACACTCATTTTTCGATTATGTTTGGATAAAATAATTTGACAATGGTTGGTTACATCTTTCCCTTTATGTTCTATGTTAGAGTGTGTTTGGATGTCATCCAAATTGCAGCTGGTGCTGATAGTCTGGTGGGGATGACTTGATTTTCGTTTCACTTTGTATTTGGGGTGGCTACCAAATTCACCTGCTGTTGATTTCTCTGCCCAATTTGCAAGTGAGATGAAAATGGTTGGGCATGTTTTATCTCACTAGAGATTTGGTAAGGCATAAGCACTTACTTGATGGAGCACGTGGACATCCCAAGGTAGTCTGGTGTGATTTCTGATCTTGAGCTGTTAATGAGATTATGAGAAGAATCAGAATTTCTGTTTTAGAATGTTCTGAGCTTGTTAGCTATTTTGATGGTAGCCACAGTGGTAATTCAAAGAAATTAAGTATGGATTCAGCTGTGAGTACCTTTTATCACATTGCTGGGCAGCTTATGAGCCTGTGGGCTTAGATGAGATCACCAAGCTCTTGTTGATCACTGTTGAACTTGTTCCAACGGCTTGAACTCAAATAGTCAGATTCATTTTGTCAGATATAAACTCAATATGGATTTTGAGCATTTACATGGTAATCTGTTTTGGATTGAAGTGCGCATTCAATAGGCCGACAACTATCCATATGCTGAAAAGCTCTGAATCTCTGATGGGTAAGCACTGTATCTCACCACACTCAAAGGGGTTATTGAGAATGGTGGCGTCCAAACATGAGCCAGCGAATGGACCACTTTCCCTAATTTTTCCGTTGACGCGGTGTTCCTTCTCTCGACCACTCATTTTCATTGGGACTGAAAGCACCTTCCAGAGCACCTCCCCTTGATGAATCGCAAGCTATGTAGAAATGCTAGAAGAAAGATTTCGGATGACTAGGGTTAGAGGTGCTAAATGGGTTGGGGCTAAGAATTCCAATTGAGGTGCCCTTTTTTCCACACACATGCTAGAATATGGTTTTAATCATGATAGTATACAGAATTTACAAATCAGCATATCAATCATCAACTTGAGCATGGCCCCTGGTAAAGCGTTTTCAATATAAGTGAATTGGTGCTCATGTTGTAAAGTTAGTCTTGTTAGTAGCAACTAGTGGGACACCTGACTCCCTTAGATGTTGAGGACTTTGTCAATTGGGCCATCCTCTCCTCTAGTATTTTTTTCCCCTTTGAATTCTTAATGTAGGCCATGGAGGAAACAAAGATATGTACATGACTGGGATTTGGCAGAGAGGGGTTGCTTCCTATCTTAGTTTGGAAAGGGAGTTTTTCTTTTATTGATATGTTGTATAAAGACTTGTTGAACAACTTTCTGTCCATAATGAGCAATGAATTTCTTTTGGCTTTGGACAAAAAAAAATCCCATATATTCTTTGTATACGTTGTAAATTTATCTTTGACAAGAGATACTTCATTCTTTGTCATTGTTAGAGTAGGCTAGGGTAATAATACTAGATTAGAAATTTTCTTTTATTAATTAAGAATTAAGATGTGTACAAATCTCTCACATCTTCTATATATTCCTGTTATTGTCGATGAAATAAACAAGTTACAGTTGCCACAATGTGGTCTCTTGTGGTTTGACATGATAGCAGAGTTATATCTTTGATCTACTGTGTCCCTACCATCATCTGTTCCTTTTCACCGTTCACCAGAATTGCGACAGAACCCTCCAACACTCTCCTAATTTCGTCTGCATAGTGGCTGTCACGCCCTGAAATTCGGCACTTGAGTATGGAGATTCCGATCTTGAGTTCCTGGGTGTGAAATAATAAAAATGCATGTGTGTCCTCTTTTAGATTCACATTCATTCCATACCAAAATAATCAGAGTAACGCATTTCAACTTAGCGGATCCAAAGAAAGGTAGAGATAACAAAATCCTGAAATACAGTGCTAATATATTAAAGGTACAATTCCAAACGTAGTGTCCACCCATATGAGAATTATACAAATCACAATAAATTTAACATGTACGGAAAATACAACTACAAAAAGGATGAAGTTATAAGTCTACTAGGGCGCCCTGAGCGTACCACTATCTGGTCCCACTCCAGAGTCATCTGTATATGTCAAATGGAAGGCGTCAAATGCCAACACAGTGAAGAAATATCCCCAAGATTATACCCGGGACATTTTGGTTATAAGTAGGTTCACGATAATTACATATTTCTACATTTACTACTTTTAAGCATGTTGTCTTTAACGCATAAACACTAAGCAGGTTACACATATTATCCATACAATCAAGCGCAGTAATGATAGCATAACAAAACAAACAATTTCCTAATTTAGTTGTTAAGTGCATGAATGCCATTATATGTGAATACATGGCCCGTGATCAACAACAATAATAATAACACTTCCACTTCAACAACACAATCACCACAACAACCAATCAATAGAGCAATGGTTCGCATACATTGTAACCCACAAATGGATGCCATGATATGCATGATTAGCCAAGTAGTTATTATTCCAAGTTTAAACAACATTTCTGGCAAAGCTAGGATACTTCTATCGTATGATGAGTCTCTACTCGAATCACATGCTCGTTGCTGCACGAGGCGGCTCCTCACCAGTGTCCCTTGATCCATATTAAGCTTCATCACCCGTTATATCTCATAAATCAATAATTCCAAAGGTACGATATAATGCCCAATAGGATGTAAATTAACATGTTGAGGGTCGTCACCCAAATACCAAATACGAATAATTAATTTAGAGGTGTGGGCTTGTCTCTCAAAACCAAATTAATAATAAAAAAACCACTCGTCACCCAATTTCATTCACGCTCGGGTCGTTCGAATGGTACTTTGGCACGGAACCATCGACCTGGTATTTGATGGGGGCCGTTCGAATAACAATCTGTCACTTCCATTAATGTTCACTGGTCATTACGGGGAGCACCATCTCAGCATAGGTTGACACTTGAACACGATGCCTCATACCAGCATGCTCGGCTCGTGAGTCTTTATAGGATCGTAACACACTAATGGTTATGAATGAACTTAAATTAATGGTAACAATGGTATCCCAGATTTTATCAAATGTTATATAATTACTAAACATAAGAATGATCGAGCCTTGTATTAAACTGATGTTATCGACTATGGAGGACCCCTGACAAAATCGGCTTCTGGTGTAAAGCATCACGTGTAGTTCCAACTATTGTCGACCATCCGTTTTCAACTTTGGTCGGCTGTATAAGTTTAGGATAGCCACCCTAGAGTGGGTTATCCGTTTATTTAAATAATTTGCGAAGCTCGATCCACCACCACAACAATTCGGACTTATCAACTACATGAGGCATGTGCATAATCCAAGGTATTCCAAAACGGTAACGGTGGCCGTAACGGCCACTGCCGTTACTGTTATGACTTATGATATGGGCCGTAACGGCTCCCGTATCGGCTATTATAGCCGTTTTTTTTTTTTTTGAAAAAACTGTTGCCGGACCGTTATGAGGCCGTTACGGCCGTTTCAACCCCATAACGCGTAACGGTTATGACCGTTACCGTTACGTAACTGATTTGAATACCTTGGCATAATCACAAGGAAATTCAATACCACACCAGTTTATTCCAATTGAACACATATGAATCAGTACAATTCAACCAACATCACATAATCTGACCTATATCAACACATAACAATTGAACACATGTACGATTCAATACAATTCAATTTACATCAACACAATTTGATCTATATCAACATTTCTCAACATTCAACACCAGAGAGTTCTAATATTAGGAATTTCGTATCATTCAAGCATTTCATTGAGCATGTTATTAACCAAATAATAAATATAAACATTTTATCATATAAAAGGCTAGGTAAAAGCTTGAGTGTAGATTTTCACCTTAAAGTCGAAAATCCTCGATTCGGATGCGGCCATATCGTCGAGAATTTGGGAAAAACACTCCAAACCCCAATTCATCGGCAATTTCATCATTAGTAACTTAAATTCTAACCTAATTAGACTTTAATCAAGGGTTAAAGGTTTTACCTAACTTAATTCGAGCAAACACCAACTTGATTCGACGAGTCGGGGCTCAAAATTGGTGTACAATGGCATCCACATGGGGCCATGCCCAAATACGGCTCCACAATAGCATGAGCTGCGCCTAATCGATCGCTGGGACCTCAAGTCCTAGCATGAACAAACCCTAGGGTAGGGTTTCCTAGAAAGGACGGAAACAAAAGGGGGTTTCCAATCCTAATGGTTCAAAAAGGTAGAAAACGAAAGGAAGAGGTGAAAAGATGGCTAGGGAACCTCTTACCTAGCAAGGGGTGAAGAATCCGACTTGAAATCAACGGATTTCGGCCGTGGAAGACGCGAAACTGAGTGTAGAGGTGAGATCTTGCAAGATCTGCTAGCACGGGGATCAAACGGTGTGATCCAGTACTGAGCCCCACCATTTCTCCCATCCCTCTCTTCTTTCTCCTTCTCTTTCTTTATTTCTCTCCTTCATTCTCTTTCTCTTCCTCTTCCTCTCAAACCCAACAAATTCGGATTTGGGGGAGGGCAACTCAAATGGGATGTATTTATCATGCCAGAAGTGGTTCTTTTGGCCCTAAAGACTAGGAAATCGATAGTACAACCCTATATGATAGTGGTGCAGGTATCAAAAATCTCAAAATAATGAACCAAACTCTTCGAGGTAAATGGTTTTGGAGACTTGGAACAGAAAAAGGGACGTTGTGGAATTTGCTCATCAAGAGAAAGTATGGCAGCTCAAAGGGAGGCTGGTGGGTAAAGGAATCATCAGCCTATAGAGCTTCTGCTTTACGGAAAGGAGTTTTTTCTTCTAAGAGGGAGGTGATCAAAGGCATTGCTATAGGAAAAGGTTACAATACACGTTTCTGGGAAGACATGGGTGGAGGATTCAACTTTAAAGGAAGACTTCCCGAATATTTTTTGCCTTGCTTCTTACACTGTTAGTATCATGGGTTTGTAATTTGTTTCATGTTGGTGGATAATCTCCTCGCATTCTCAGCGAGTTGATCCTCTCCTTTTGTGTTCTTTTTTCTTATAAATAAAATTATTGTTACCTCTCAAAAAAAAAAAAAACCCTATATGAGGTTAATTTTAGCTTTCGCGATCCACTAGAGGATGTACGTGTTGATCTAAGTCGTAGGATAGTTGCCCTAAGTGGTGATCTACGCAATGTTTCGTTCGTCTCGCCAATCGGACACACCGATCAACAGTTATGATCAAAAGTCAGTTTGATGGTTATTGATCATCGATTAGGGTTGTGGCTTTATGGATATGTGTAGGATATTAACTTAGGTTAATGTCCTTAATTTAATCCCGATCCAATGGTCCGAAAGCCGCAACTTCGATAAAGTTTAGACATGAAGAATTAACTTAAGTTTCTAACAGTTTATAGGGGCATTCACACACTTTATGTGCTCACCTCACGAGCCAAGTTGAACGATCTGAGGTGCGATCTCTGCTCAATGTCCCGCGATGGACGTCAAGCTTACCAAGACGAACATCTTTTTATAGTTTCGAGTTTAATGGCCCACCAACGAGCAGTTTAGAGCTTGTTTGGTTAGTCCGATCATTTCTAGAATAAACCGGGCGGCAAGATTTCTTGCGTAGGGCAACTAGGGTTTGGATTAGCTAAGTTTATAATGTGGCCTTTTTGTAATTAGCGAAAATAATGATTCGGCTCTAATAATCCTAATTAAGAGTCCTAATTTAATTAAACTGTAAATTATCTAGAATAGTAAAATATATTAAAAATAAAAAAACACTAATTTAATCATACATGATGATTCTTGGTATGATTAGAAATAATTCCTAAGAAGATACCGAATACTAAAACTCTAAGATGAAAAAAATGCGTTCGGTCCATCAGCAACTTGCAGTTACAGAAATTTTCAGTTTTAACAGGTTGATTGCTTGTATCGTTTTTAACACTTTTAGTTATTGAATTATTTTTGTAATTTTTCTGGTAATTCATCATCAAGTCTACTTTAGCCCCACAAAATTTCATTCTATTTCAAGCTCTAGAATTTTTTTAAAATTCTAGAAGTACCACTTGCTTGGAACCAACGATTTTCGGTACAATTTCCAAAACGTATTAAGATTAACATCATTTTAATTTTAATTTTATTATTTATGCATTTTTCTATAAAACTAGACTCATTAAGCTTCGTTTTGGCTTTTGAATCGCCCCAATCAGAGTTGTATTGAAGAATATACGAAAATTTGAAGTCAGCGTACTGAAAATTTCAAATTTGTACATGGTTGTACATTGTTGTACATGGCTACTCGGTTCAACCGAACCCTGCTGTTTAGATTTGCTTGGTGCAACCGAGTTCCACTTGATTCCACTAAATCTTGATGTCTATATTTGCTCGGTGGCTAGATGTTTTCTCGGTGCAACCGAACCTTGTTGTTTAGAATCTCCAAAATTCACACTTCTACTTGATCGGGTGATTTTGGTGGACCCAAGATTACTCCTTTTGGTCTCAAACACGTGCGAATATACACACAAACATGCACTTAAATTGAGAAACCAAAGTAATGCCCAAGGACATCCAATTCCCAAGTTGGCAAAAAATCTAGGGCATTACAGTTGCTCCACCACATGGTCCACACTAAACCCATTCATTGTCCAAACGCTTACCCTAGGCTGCTGCCATTGCACTCGAGTGCCCAAACCCAACCTACAATGCATGTAATGCCCAAGGACATCCAATTCCCAAGTTGGCAAAAAATTTGGGGCATTACAGTGGCTCCACCACATGGTCCGCACTAAACCCATTCGTTGTCCAAACGCTTGCCCTAGGCTGCTGCCATTGCACTCGAGTGGCCAAACCGAACCTACAATGCATCCCTCATATCCTGATATTATCGACAAAAACTATCGCCATCCATATCTTCCACCTTCGATTTTAACAATCTCTGCAAATCTAATACCATCGATCCTATTGAGGGACCACCATTATTGTCAGAACCACTTGCTTGGATCTTGCGATCTTTGCAACCCTTCATTGGCCAAGCTAACGTCATCCCTACCTATAGCCATTGCCGGATTATGGTTGTCATTGCACCATCTACCGAAATACATAATCCGCCATTAATTTCGGGCAATGAATGAATCCACTACCACCTCTATTTGTCTAGGATCTTTTCCGTCGCCATCGAATTGGCTTGTCATCTTGTGGTTTATCATGGTATTAGAGCAGTACCGATCCTAGCACGGTCTCTCTGCCTTTATCCACTGCCCTAGCGTCCACTAAACCATTGTTGTCCATCTTTGCCTGATCCATCTGTAATCGAGAGAAAAAAGAGAGAACAACTTGCGCGCATCCATCATCTTCAATTTGTTACCACCTTCAACAGATCTGCTGCTGACCACTCTTTGTCGTTCGATGTCAAACGGATCCAGTTTTGATCCCCATTCAAAAATCTCTCGAAACTGTGGAAGAAAGGGGCATTGGTGCCTTTCTTCTTTGGTTTGGTGATATGCGGGTGCACAAAGATTTGTGCACTCTTAGTCATATTTGGGATCGGTGCCCCATCTGCTGTCTCTATTTCTCCCTCGTCCAATAATCTCTGCCGCTCCCATTCCCTTTTTCTGTGAAAAAAGAGAAGAATAGAAAAGAAAGAGTTGTGGTTTGACACTTTATTTGGTGCCTTGTGGGTATATACTTGCTTTTATTTGGTGCTTTGCGGGTATATACTTGCTTTATTTGGTGCTCTGTGGGTATATACTTGCCTATTTGGTGCTCTGCGGGTATATACTTGATTCATACTCCTCGGATTCATATTTCTTGAACTGTGCCTTTTGACAAGATGAATTTTGTTAGTACCTGGCTTTCGGATCGGACCTTTTTACCGCATCAGTTTTATGGTTGGACTTGTTTTCTCTTTGTTGTCGAAACAGCAAGAGCCATCAAAAGAGTAATGGTTTAACTCCTAGCCACCGGAAATGTATATCCACTGGAAGAACAATGGTTGAAATTCCAACCACCGGAAGTGCCACTATATCATTCGCAAGTTGTTGGAAGTGCCAATGTTTCACATTCCAAAAGTCATCAAAAGTGCTTGCTCGCCCCATGCTACTTGTCATTCCGTCGCCACAGCACCTTGGGATTTTTCTTTTGCTTTTGAATACATTTTCACCATACTTTTCAAACTTAAGTTACTTCTTTTAGAGCACCTTGAGTTTGAGGATGGATGTTAAAGTAGATTAGGGTAATATTTCTAGATTAGGACTTTTCCTTTTTTGTTGAGATGCATATCTATTAAGATTTCTCACATTTTCTATATATTCCTGTTACTGTCAATGAAATAAACAAGTTACAGTTTCATAATGTAGTCTCTTATGGTTCAACAGTGAAAAAAGAAAAAGAGAAACAGCAAAATGTATGTTTAACATAGAAAGAAGCTAGCGAGCCACCTATTTTAGTTGTGCTTGGAAGTTTCCCCCTTTTATAGTATGTATATATACTCTGCCTAAGTTGTAGGTGCCATACCTACTTGTGATTGGGGGTTTACAAGAAAGGAAATGGAAATCCACCTAATGCATTTCCTGTTTCCGGTGCCATCGTATCCCAAGCTGCTCAAACTCATAGATAATTGTTTTTGCAGGAAAAAACAAACCAATCCCAAATATGGGGACATCAAAACAGACCCTTAAGGAGCTCGTTGCGTTATATTTGGAAACAGGCCCCAACAAATAGCTGTCTGCTACTTGCTGGTTATGCATTTGCATTTAGCCTTAAGTATGCCTATGTACTTGGGTTCATATTTTCTCTTTGTTTTTGCAACTTTATGCATGTTTGATTTATGGAAAGAAAAAGAAGGAAAAGAATTTTGATGAATTTATGATTTAGCAAAAGAGCAATACATCCTGGAAGCCAAAAATATCCATAAATTGCATTTGGAAATGGGCTTCCGTCAACCTTCTCCCAACCTGTAAAACAGAAACTTCTACCAGTCGCCCAGTTATCCTATTTGGTGCCCTTGATGTAATTTAATTTATCAATATTGCAAATTCTCTCTGTCACATTATCCAAATTGTTTCTTTCAAAAAAAAAAAAAAAAACATTGTTCTCGATTACGCACCTTTGTTTGGCTTGTCGGTTTAATTCTACTTTAATTATTTGTACATGTCCTTTAGGATACCAAGATGCTTGTTTTCGCTTATGATATTGGTATCAACTTGACATGATAATGATGCTTGTACTGGATGCGTTGAGATTGCTTGCACGTATTATTTAACCATATTTTATTGTATAAGTATTAGGCTTTTATTTTTAACAAAAATTGTAACAAGTTTTTCATGGTTATTTAGTGTTTGGAGATTTTATTTAACAATAGATTTCTCATAATTTTTTATTTTATTTTTTCTTTTTATGGTTTATTGCTTGTCCGCCTGTTAAACTATTAAATTTTTTGAAAGTAACAATGAAAGTTATTCAAACCAGACACTCTATTTTAGAGGTTGGTGTCTAAGTATCATTTCCATCTATTTATTTTTGTTGATACCTTTACCGTTTTGGATAACATTTGCTCTTGCTAAATGACTTGGATGTACATAGTCAATGGGAGTTACATTGTGTTTATTGGTTGTTTGATTTTATTCAGTTCATGTATATGCTGGGTCTTCATTCAAAGATATACTTATTTTGATGGCCATTTTGTTTCCCATAAATCATAAATGTATTCATAGGGTTGTTGTTTACAATTACTCCTGGATATATATTCTAGTTAACTTGTGGCGCTTAAGTCTTAAGAGAATGTTTTGTCATATCTCTGAAATGAGCTTTATTGTAGTTATATTAGATTAACTTCTGTCAAATTTCATTTTCAACTTAGCAAATTTCCAGTTCAGATGTTGCATCCACAAGCCAACTGTTTGCTATCTCAGACCACAATTATTAGTTCTGTTTCTACTTGGCTTTTTATGTTTGAGAAATGAACACATGTTTCCTTATCTTGTTATCGCATGCATGACAGTACAGTCAGCCTACAACGCTGATGGATTTATTGATTATATTCTAATGATTCTGCTGTTATAGACTGGAGACTCGTGGCTTGAAGGTCGTGAGCGTGTTCGGTACACACGAGATCAGCTCTTGCAGCTTAGGGAGGTATGTTCTCTTTGATGGTCCTTGGTGCTCGTATACTTTGTTGGGCCTGGCCTTGCTGGTACCAAAAAGACTTCCTTGCTGTCATGCTTGTTTGCAAGGTTGTTTTGGTTTGTTTTAACGTTTGCCTGATCCCTGGGACCTGATGCTTGCTGGTGGCATCCACTGGAATTGGAATACCTTTTCTCTGTGACCAACTGAGATTGGAATGCCTGTTCTAGGTGGATGCGTGGACAAAAAGATGAGTATATTTACCGTGGAGTGAGAACGTCATCATCACCATCATAGCCTTTTCCCAGCTATTTGGGCTCTGCTCTGAGGAAAGTTTGCATGGAAAATGTGAGACAAGGAGGACAGCATAATGCTAGATCTAAGTAATGACATGAAGAACTCAAGGGAATGGCAAGGAGTGAGCCAATATGATCGTTCATTTTAGTGGGAGATTTGTTTTTCACATGTTTCTGTGTTCTCCTTAGTTTTCCTCCCTTTACCATTGTGTTTCTCACAATTCCCCCATTGGGAAATTTTACTGAGTTCCTTTCTTGCTTTGTGAAAAACATTTTTTCAGTTTTGAAATTGTTTTTCTTTTTACAGCTGTGCTGATGTTTGGAAGGGAAATGTTTCAAAGCTTCTGATTTTCACATTTTTTGTGTGTATGAGAGAGAGAGAGAGAGGGGGGGTGGATGGTTAATATTCATCAGACTAGTGTGATGCTTGGTAGGGGTGCACATTGAAACGGTGGAACCGGACCGGAACTGACCAAATGGTCCGGTTCTAGAGTACACCGGTTTCAGTTCCAAAAATCAAAGAACCGATTACATCGGTTCGGTTCTCGGTTTGGGGGTATCTAGAACCGAACCGATCCGTAGAACCGAATCGTGGATCCGAACTGCGGAGCTGAACCAGGAACCCTTTGATTGTTTTCATATTTTACTCATGATTTATGGTTTACAATGCACCATTTGATTGTTTCCATAAATGTATTTTAGCACACTTTATACAATATCTAAACCATTCATCAAATGGATCACAACACGAATGGACATGGGTAAGATTATAAAAGAAAACCTGCAATTGGGCTGGATTATAAAAAGCCCAGAACCGTGGAACCGATCCGGAACTGAACAGGTTTTAACGGTTCGGTTCGGTTCGGTTCTAGGGTGCTAACGAACTGGTTCCGGTTCTGAATATCCTAGAACCGTTGGGAACGGTTCGGTTCCGGTTTCACCCCAGAATAACCAACCCGTGTGCACCCCTAATGCTTGCATGGTTGCCCATGAAATGTGCATTGGACCTAGTGAACAGTCTAGATCAATGGATTGGATAGTCGGGTGTCCCAATGCAGCTAATTGCAACTATTAGTACTATAACTTATTGTTCTGAAAGCAGTGGAGCGTCTCTCTCTCTCTCTCTCTCCCTCTCTCTCTCTCTATATATATATATATATATATATTGGTTTTGTGAACATCCCCAGCTTCCATGGTGACGTTAGGAACGCCCTCAAAGCTTTTAAGTGACGTGGGATGCCCAATCATCAATCTGGACCGTCCATTCTTCATACGACTAGGCACAAGTCACGGTACAAAAATCATGCCAAGCGGATGATTGTAGGCATTTGATCAATAGATAACATCCCCACCTTCCATGGTGATGTTAGGAATGCCCCTGAAGCTTTTAAGTGACATGGGATGCCCAATCATCAATCCTGACCATCCATTCTTCATACAACTAGGCACAAGCCACGGTACAAAAATCATGCCAAGCGGATAATCATAGGCATTTGATCAATAGCATGGAAAATGGACAGTCAAGATTGAGAAGAGAAACAAAGTAGGTCCAGTCATCATCTTGAACCATCTATCCAATGGATCTCATTTTGTCTTTCTTATGACTCCAAAGTAGCACTCTGGTTTGATGATTCTAACCATGCGATCTATGGTTCATAAAAAAACAGGTAGTAAAACTTGGCATTATTCATGGGGTTAGATTCTTTGGATCTGTGTGATTCTTACACCATGGCTTGCTCCTAATGGTACTATTGAATGAATGATTTGGATTGAGGATTGGGATCTCACGTGTAAATTAAAAGCTTTGGGTTTTGCTAACATCCCCACCTTCATGGGGGTGTTAGCAACATCATGAAACCTTTTAACTGGTACACGGGGTGATCTAATGTCGATCCAAACTGTTCCTTATTCATACAAGTAGGAGCAAGCCATGGTGTGGGAATCACACAAATTGGATGATCCTAACCCTTGGAATGAGGCCAATTCCATTGCTTTTGAGCCATAAATCACATGGTTAGAATCATTAAATCAAAGTTTTACTTTGGAATCATAACAAGTACAAAGTGGGATATGTCTAGTAGATGTTTCAAGATGATGATTAGACCTATTTTGTTTCTCCAATCAATATTGATTGTCCATTTTCATTCTATTGATTGGAAACTTAGGATCATTTGATTGGCATGATTTTTGCACCATGGCTTGCTCGTAGTTGTATGAACGCAAAGTGGGATATATCTAGTAGATGTTTCAAGATGATGATTGGACCTATTTTGTTTCTCTGGTCAATATTGATTGTCCATTTTCATGCTATTGATTGGGAACTTAGGATCAAATCAAAGTTTTACTTTGGAATCATAAGAAATAAAAAATGGGATATATCTAGTAGATGTTTCAAGATGATGATTGGACATATTTTATTTCTCTGGTCAATATTGATTGTCCATTTTCATGCTTTTGATTGGAAACTTATGATCATTTGATTGGCAAGATTTTTGCACCATGGCTTGCTCCTAGTTGTATGAATTAATGAGTGGTTCGATTGACAATTGGTCACCCCGTGTTCCATTTAAAAAAATTTGGGGATGTTGCTAATGTCCTCATGAAGGTGGGGATGTTAACAAAACCCTATATATGGGCTTCGCTCCTCATTTAGTTAGGACAAGGCTTTGATGATGATGATGATGATATATATATATAAGTTTTGGCAACAGTCCCCGCCTTTACATGTACTTTAACAATACCCTATATATATAACATACAAGTAAGGTTTTGCTAATGTCCCCACCTTGATGGGAATGTTAGCAACATTCGCAAACCTTTTAAATGGCACAAGAGGCGACCTATCGTCATCCGACCATTCATGCAACTAAGAGCAGGCCATGGTGCAAGAACCACGGCAATCGGATGATCCGAACCCCTTGAATAGGGCTAATTGGTTAAGTGTTTCTTTAGAATCATAAGAAATACAAAGTGGGATCTATCTCATAGATGGTTGAACTTATTTCGTTTCTCTGGTCAATCTTGACTGTCCATTTTCATGCCAATGATCAGAAGCTGAGGATCACCCCCTTGGTGTGATTTTTGCACCATGGTTTGCTCCTAGTAGCAGTATGAATGAATGAACAGTTTGGATTGACAATAGGTCACCCTGTGTGACCTTTAAAAGGTTTGGGGATGTTGCTAATGTCCCCATGAAGCTGTGATGTTAGCAAAACCCACACACACGTGTGTATGTATGTATGTGCATGCGTGTGTATGTATATACAATACATAGACATACACACATATACATAGACATAGTTACATGCAGATTTGCAAACACACACACAAAGATTTGTTTAAAAAAAGAATAAAAAGAGGTCAACGGCCACTACAAACACATACACAGGCAACGATTTGTTATGAAAAAACATAAGGCGAAAGGCTGCTACAAACAGAAAGCTAATACAACATAGAGCCTGATCAAATGAGATGGACAAAGCTACTCACAAAAGGAGAAGCATAACCCGTTGTTTCCACCCAAGAATAAACTTTTTGACTCTATAAATAGTTGTCAGAAATGGATGTGCAAATTCCATTAAAAGTGCACTTGTTATGTTGCTTCCAAATTGTCGAAAGAACAACACAAAGCACAACTCCCAAGGAAACTTGCGCTTCTTATGGTATGCCGAATTCTCCAAATTTCAGATAGTTGATTGGTGGATCTAGGCACGGTCCATCGGTCAACAACCTTCCCATTCATTCATTGTCAGCGTTACGAAATTTGGGGCTGGCTTTGTATGTCAATGTTTTAAATAGCTTCGCTATGTAGTAGCTTGGCCTTAACACCACATGAAAATAGTCAAGTCACATGTAGCCTACACTACATGCTAATTTTGCATACGCTACATGCTACCTAGCCTTTGGTACACGCTACGCAGCTTACACTATAAGTTATTTTTCACTAAAACGTTAAAATTTATTAAGGTTTTCAATTATTTGGATGGTAAGAAAAATGTTTTCAGTAATTTGTTACATTTTTCATATTTTAATAAAGAATTAGTTAATCTTTTCAGTGATTTTAGTAAAATAATATAAGTAATAGTGTTAAATCAGTTTAGTTGCTCTTTCTTTACCTTTATACTTGATCTTTGCCAATTTTTTCCTCTTATTTTAGGCTGTGTTTCGGTGCACCAAATGTCATTAAATTTCACTATTAATCAGACTAATTGGGTGCAAAATATCCCAAATTTTCATTATATTTGGCACAACCAAGCACAACCTTAACTAAAAATCTAGAAGTAGCTTGTAGCTTACGCCGCACACTATGTAGCTTAAGCTTCACGCTTTAGAGGGGTGAATGCTACTCCACACGCTATTTGCTATCTAAAACACGATGTATGCATGCATGTGTACATCTAAAGACAATTCATCTGAGTTCTCACTTTGCCTTTTGTTGTCCTGCTTTAATATTCAAAGAACTACAATTATTTGTTTATATATATATATATATATATATATATATATATATATATATATAAAATTAATTAATTAATTTTAGTTCTAAGAAGTCCTTATGCACAAATTCAAAAATGTATGTATGTCTCTTCTCCAATGTACTTATTTTAGTTTGGTTTTCATGCTATTACGTCCCAATAGGTTGTTGAGGTTCCTGAAGATATCTTGAAAAGCAAGGAAGAAATCGAGGCAGAACTTTTTGGCGATGATCAAAGTTGGGGTCATGGAGATGCCAATGTGAGATCCTTTTTATCCAGTCTCTTTTTTTTTTTTTTTTTTTTTTTTTTTTTTTTAAATTTTTTAAAATTTAAAATTTTAATTTTTTTCTAATGAATCGATTTGTTTGTAGAGATTGTGGAGCAATGTGAAAACTTAGTTGTTGTTTGTCCACAGAATTTGTTTGTATTTACTCCATTTGACATTTTCTGTGGTCATTATGAAAATCATGATTTCTTGCATTCTTTTTTGCTTCAGTCTCGATTACTGAAAATCTTTAGAGGCTTTCTTTTTATTGCCAGTTTGTGTAACATGTCTTTTGATCTTTAGTTGCAAGGTCAGCCACAAAGTCGTTATGCTGAGCCAGACACACGGGATTGGCGTGGCCGATCAGGTCAATTGCCTGCCTTGGGAGAGGAGAGGTCTTGGGAGACAATTCGAGACAATAAAGAGTCAAGGCAGCAAGATGCCAATCAATCGAACTGGCAGGACCAACAAAGCTCCCAATTTTCTAGAGCTCAAACCTCCTCTGTGCAAGGGGTAAGGAGTGCATAACCACATTAGTCATCACTACAGATTATTTTTAGATTTCTTATATGAGTTTATTTTTATTTTATTTTTGTGCATTCTTGATGTGGATGCAAATATATCTTGTTGATGATTTATTGCGGGTATTGGAGTTTGTTAGTTTTGCAATCTCTGCTGGAATTAAATTTCTTTTTGACTGAATAAAGACGGTGATTCCTGAGCTTCAGCTAAAAATATTGGATAGTTAGGAGCATGAAACATTAAGATTGTATCTTTCTCACAGGACTAGTGTGATGGTTATGGGTGATAATAGAATTTGCAATTGTTAGATGTACTTACACTTGCAGTTTTGAAGATTTATTAATTGGTAAAAGAGGATGTACGAGGAACGGTTAGAGGTGTTGAATGGTTTGTAATGAAGGAATTACAGGCTAGTGGGAGCATTATTCTATAGTCTAGACATGCCAATCAATGGAAGGATATGCTGATTTATTTCCAATTGCACCCAGGTGAATGGCACTATATTTGATGCATCTTGCTTAAATGATCAATTGATCTAATTTTGATCCATGCACTTGATGTTAGGAAGCATATGACCTATTATTAATTCTTCTTGGTGGCGGGGAAGAAACGGTTGTATTATAAATCCTTGCTCTCAAGTAGCTCTAAAATATATTCTCGATCATGTTGAAGATAAAAGGGTTCAATTGAAGATAAAATCATCCCTAAAAGGGTCTAGAGATGCCAATCAATGGAAGGATATGCTGATTTATTTCCAATTGCACCCAGGTGAATGGCACTATATTTGATGCATCTTGCTTAAATGATCAATTGATCTAATTGTGATCCATGCACTTGATGTTAGGAAGCATATGACCTATTATTAATTCTTCTTGGTGGCGGGGAAGAAACGGTTGTATTATAAATCCTTGCTCTCAAGTAGCTCTAAAATATATTCTCGATCATGTTGAAGATAAAAGGGTTCAATTGAAGATAAAATCATCCCTAAAAGGGTCCAAGGCGGACCTCAGTGCTGGCTGATTGAAGATAAAGGGCACACGATTGGACTGGGATCCACAGGACTAATCGGATGATCATACATATCACTGATTGGACTGGGGGCCGACTGGTACAATTGAGTAAGGTTTTTGGTGGATTTGTACAACATATAGCCTATAAAGCTAGGTGGCTGAATAGGGTTGGATTCTTGGCTGGATACTTCCAGTGGGTGAGTCCTTGTTCTAAGACTTTCTGGGAATCTGTTCAGATAAGTTAAGAACCAGTAGGATTGAAGTTTGGTGTTTATTTCTAGTTGGGATTTTTTAGTAAGGCTATACATTTAGCTATATGTATGGGACCAAACCCTAATGTCCTTAAACTTTGGTACTTCCTCGGGCGAAGTAGGGGAGGGGACTGCCTTAAATGGTTAGCCTCTTCTTGTGGGATCGGGCTTTGTGCCTTCAGAAACTGAGGATTGAGGTTGTCAGATAACCCTAAAGGTGGAGGAGTAAGGTCCGGTGGGGTTAAGCCCAATGATTACCCTCTTAGTAATCATTTGAAAAGTAGTAGGATGATGAAAGGAGGTTATGAGGACTACAAGCCGGGCGACCAGTTGCAAAACCGGTTAAAGTAACCTGTCACCCCCCATTTAGCTATATGTATGAAGTATGAACTAAAGGAATATACTTTTGAACAACTTGATTGAATGAAACCTATTTTCCTTTTTTTTTTCTTGAGATGGAGAAAAGATCCTTGAAGCGAGTTTCTTCCAGAGGACTATTGGTGAGACGCCTCTAGTTACTCTTGTTGCGGGAAACTCTACGTCCTATCCTTTCTTCTATCTTCTCTCTATTTTCCTTATATCTTTTGTTGCAATTGAAGAAGTTATCAAGTGTATTGCATCTCAAGGTGGTTTTTGTCCTGTAAAGTGATATGTTTCAAGTAATCTTTGATAGAATTCTATTTCATCTTAGTTTCTCCTTCACATTAATTTGTGCGTAGTGTGTTCATATTAGAATCTGATCCAAAAGAGACTACTTTGTTCCTCATATAAAAATTCTCAAGCTAGATCTGTGCTCTAATACCAGTAAAGCAACCCTTGAAAATGCAAGATCTAGACAAGGCACATTGGCCTAACCAGTGTTTTAAATATTGACGATATTGGCCGATATATCCCACGATATATCTTGTATCCCACTTGTGCGATACGAAATGCACAAGTAGTGCTGATATATCCCACCTATTCGATCCATTGAGCATTTTCGATTTTTGATCCATTTTTTTTTGTTATAAATCATGTTAAATCGGTGTCAAATGGTTACAAATCTATGACTCTTCTTGTTTTCCAATTTCCATGAAAAATAATGGATTCGGAGCTTCGATTTAGAGATTTGGGCGAGATGGGGCAAGCAGCGGAAAATTGAGAAAAATCGAAATTTCTCAATTTCTCGCAAATCAGTTGCTTGCAATCTTTGTATCCAAACAAAAAATCAAACATGTATGTAACCTGATCTAGTGATTCTTCTTTTGCTTTTGAATGTATTGCAATCTTTGTATCCAAACAAAAAATCAAACATGTATGTAACCTGATTTAGTGATTCTTCTTTTGCGTTTGAATGTATTGCTTGTGTTTCCATACGTGTCTTCTTACGTTTATAAATTATATGAATAAACTTTAAATATACTTGCATCAGTTCAGTTGGACAATGCATGTATTAGGACCCCATACAAAGGAAACCCCTATTATATGCACTTTTTTTAATGTTTTGATTGCTAAGTGTGTATTAATGTCTTTTTCAACAATCCTTGAAGTTTCCATGAAAAATTTGACCAATTTCCCAATGTTCCCATGTTTCCCAACAACAATGATACATTACGCGATACAATCGATATATCCCATGCGATAACCGATATGTATCCGTATCCCAAGGGTGCGATACATTATGCGATAGCAATATTTAAAACATTGGGCCTAACACCCCCGTGTACTCCTAATTGCCTTTAAAATTCTCAAGCTAGAGGTATGCTCTAAGACCAGTTAGGCATCCCTTGAAAAAGCAAGAACTAGGCGTGGCCTAAATGCCTATGCTTGCACCTAGTTGCCTTTAACTACTATGGGCTATGACAATATGTTTGTGGCTCCTCTGTGAGAGAGAGAGTGAGGGACCGACCTCTTTTAAATGAATAAATGAAATTAATAAATAAAGACACAAAATAAAGGAAAACAATGAAAATGTAACCAATGAAATTAAGAAAGGAGCCTTCACTTAGTCCCAAGTTAGTTGTTTCAAAATAAGCAAACAAGTAATCATAAAAGCCCAAAATAAATGAAAACAACGGAACATAAAAAACAAAAGAAAAGGAACATTCACATAGTTCCAAGAAAGACCAATTACTAGTAGCAACATATTTTAGAAAAACATTGGAAATGATGCGATAGTCATCTTGAGAAACAATAGATTGTGTGGGCAGTACTCAGTGTTCGAAGTATCGGTATTGCTACAAGTTTCGTTGGCCAGGGATACGAAAGCAATCTTGATTTCGCCGATAATATTGCCGATAACAAGAAATGCGGGGAAACATTTGAAAAAAAGTGGAATTTTTAGCGAAACTTTAGGAGATGTTAAAATGTACATATTTGCATATTTAGAAATAAATAAAATTGCAAAAAGAATGCATACATAACAAGTTTCCATTTAATTGAGACTTAAAAGCATGTGTTGTTGTAAGAAATCAGTCCAACCATCCCATCCAGCCTACTTAACCATCCAAACATCCATCTATATTGCAAAATATCAACAATACATGATATTTCACTAAGAAATCATCAACAATGGGAAAGGAAACGAAAGATTATGGTCTCAATATCACGCATGTTGCAATATCGATAATATCAAGATATTATTCATATTATCAAATGACAAATTGAACACTACATACAACCATGTGCCCATGAAAAAAAATTGAAATAAATTTTTTTTCTAATAAACAAAATTTTGATGATATCAATTATTTGGTGATATTATTGAAATATCGTCGATACACTTATGATACAAGCATTACTTAGAATTTACATAGTCTGAAAAATTGGTGATACATTGGCGATATTGATACATGGGCAATGCAAGCAACACCTAGAATTTACAAAGTTGAAAATATTGACGATTACATTAACGATATTGATACATTGGCGATACTTAGCGATACACTGCTAATTCCTGAAATTTCTGATACTACCAGCGTTATCGGTATCGCTACCAGTGTTATTGGTATCGCTGAGCTGGAGATAAAGATAATATCGGAGATAATTTGAACACTGGCAATACTCTTAAAATGTTAGAAAAAACCAGCAAAAGATTAGACAAGAAAAAAAACAACAAATCTTGTATTTTTTCTTATGCATAATGAAACAAATTAAAATCCCTTTAAAAAAAAAACTATAAATGCCATTCACAAAAAGAAAAAAAGAATCGCATTGTGGGATCTTGGGAAGTAGTCCTTATGAACAGTCTCTTTGACAACAAGAGAATGGAGGCAAGCTTGAGTTTTGGAGTGTGAAATCTTCAGCTTCATAGAAGAAATTTAATATCAAATAAGAAGTTGACTAAGATGGAAGGAAATTTTGGTGGAGAATATGTTTGGACACCTTGTGTGTCACTTTGCTGATGACATCACTGGACACTTTGTCCATGCCTTTTTTAAGGATAAATGATTGTCCGTGCATTTTTTAAGTGTCTTGTTATGTCCAGGGGTGTGCAAGTGTCCCCAAGTGTTGGCATGACAAAAATCCAAACATACATATTTGTCCAGGTACCACTTGGTGGATGTCTCCCTAAAATCGTGTTGGTATGCTTCATGTCCAATAGATCTACTAAAGAATGAGGCATTGACTTGTACCTCTAGACTTTCCAGCTCAAATGACCAGAATAAATAAATAAATAAAAATTTGCTAGTTTCTTTTTCTTTTTCGTTTTTGAAGGATTGCTAGTTTTATTGTTAATTATCATCATCATCTAAGCCTTGTCCCAACTATCCAGTTTTATTTTAATAACAGTTTATAAATTCTTAGCATATCTTAAATTTGAAAATTGTATATAAATAAGTTCTAGCACATCCTAGTTCTGCATTTGTTCTACACTAGATAGGTTCTTGTCATGCTCATCTGTGTAAGTGTGGGGGAGTTATTTTGATACTCTTCAAGAGTGTGATGGTTCATACGCATGCACTCGAATATTGTACACACCGCATACATGTATGTAACTCAAAATCATGGGACCAACTGTAGATAAGTTGCAAACCCATCTGATTCAATGTTCCAATCTCTGATTAGTGGACATTTGTTTGTTGAATTTTGGAATGTTAACTGTTTTTCACTTTAACCATACTTTAGGTGTCCACAATTTGGCCATTGTAGACATCATGTCAGTGTAATTGGGCTTATGGCCCATCAAAAGTGGGCTCACAATTTAGACAGGCTAATTTGTCTTACATGTATGTCACATGTACAGTTTCTGAATGCATGTGTGAACCATCCCACTGCTAAAGGATCAAAATTCTCCAAGTTTAAGTGATATTCTCCCCACCATTTCATTATGGACTCCGGCTGAAACATTAGTAGATTGTGCTGCACATGTTATCTTCTATGTATTCATTCAGTTTGCAGCAATTTCAACCAGGTGCTGCATGTGCTGCATGGGTACATTGTGTGGACAGCTTTGCTTCTTATAAGTGAAGTTTCTGACTCTGGTTTTTCTCCCATCTCAAAGTAACCACTTAAGTTTTCAAGCACACAACCATTCTCTAATCCTTGTTTCTGTTCATCATCAAATGAATGAGATCTATACCCTTTTTATTTCTGCATAGAGTTCTTTTAAACAAGGAGTTCTGCATTTATGAGTGTTCTGCTACTCTTGTAGCTCTGGTACAGGAAATATTTAATTGTTCCTTGGGTTCACCATGTAGCAAAATGTACAAAGGCAAAAGTCAAGATAAATTAATTTCAGCAGAGTGTATTTCAATATTAAAATCTGTAATTTGTACAAAGGCAATTGGAAGGAAAGA
Organism: Magnolia officinalis; assembly: GCA_021015155.1. Classification (NCBI taxonomy): domain Eukaryota; kingdom Viridiplantae; phylum Streptophyta; class Magnoliopsida; order Magnoliales; family Magnoliaceae; genus Magnolia; species Magnolia officinalis. Next base: position 53,614,785 of record JAJHSJ010000015.1, read on the forward strand.
TAAATTGATTGAAACATTGCATATTATGATATTAAGATCTATAGTATGTGGCCTTACTACAGTTACAATAGAATGACGATGACAATGTGAAAAATCCTTTTGAAATTCTGAGGTATACTTGGGAAATAGTTGTAGATTATAGGGCGACTGTAGAGATCTCAACAGTCTTCCAGAGGGCATCACACCACTAGAAAAGATAGAACTAGGGCACCATATGGCTAGTTTTTGTAGCATCACACCTCGCAATATTAACCCATCACAGGGTTTTAAGAAGGAAGTTTCTTTAATCATCAAAATGACCGTGTCTACTTCCACGTGTTTGGTGTTGTATTTATAGGCCTTTCTTCAAAATCTTTTCAAATCCTACCATAACACAAATTAATTTGCATGCTAAACGAGTTTAAAATAAAAAGGAAGCTTACTACTAACTTGAATTTAGTAGTGTTTACACCTAGCCTAGCATAGTCCACGTTGCCATGTGTCGACACTATTGTACAAACGACGGAAGGCAAATAGCACTCGTGCCTCGAGAAATCTTCGATCCATACTCTTAGTGACGTGGCCTGCCAAAAACAGCACGACTCAGAGCTATACTTGTGTCTGTGGCCGAGAAAAGAGAGACATTACGTGGAAGACGCGTGACTGTCGCACAAGTGGCACGCGTGGCCAAGCAACATACGTGGCAAGCTACATAAATCCCTGCCGATGTCGAATATCTCGCAATCCAGGATATGAAGGTTGTCTCCTCAATCATGCCGAATAGGAAAACTTCCCAGGGACAATCAATGCTTTCACGGAGCTACGAAGGGCTAAGAAACGGATTCTTCTAGAATTTGAAGGAGACCAGATCATTATGACATAAAGAATTCGAATCTCACTGGGATACGACATAGTCACCTTCGAGGACCAGCAAGGAAACCTTGACTGGGTCACTGCCCTTCCAAGTCTATATAAGCAGCATTCGATGAAGAGTTTTGGGCCCTCGCCACACACAATCAATCAATCTCTACAGCGCAACACTGCCTATTATAGTTTTAGCTTAGATATTTCACTTTTGTCCATCCACTTTGTAGCAAGTCCAGAATCCTTAGTTTAGCTTAGATCCACTACTGTCTAGTGCCATTGCTACAATACGGCTTAAAAGTAGATTAAATATCCACGATCTCTGTCGTCGGATCCCACCGATCACCGAGTCCTTACTTGACAGATCACACCAGTCATATCCTGCAGACTGCACACCTCGATTGTTTTATCCACACAGGCAGTCGTATGTAATTTTCATTATTTTTCTCTACTTAATTTATTTTACCCATTGATTGTACTCAGTGTTCGAGTTGTCGGTATCGCTACAAGTTTCGCTGACCAGAGATAAAGATATAATATCGTTATCGCCGATAACCGGAAATGTGGGAAAAACATGAGAAACATGAGGAAAACAGTGGATTTTTTCAATGAAACTTCAAGAGATGCCTAAGTACACATATTTGCATATTTAGGAATAAAAAAATTTGCACGAAGAATGCATACACAATAAGTTTTCATTTAATGGGGCTTAAAAGCATGCGCTACCATAAGATATCATTCCAAGTACCATGTGGTCCTCATGAGATTTGGATCTGCTTCTGACTATGTCCTAAAATGAGCTGAAAATTTTGATGGATGACATGGATATACAACACATACATCAAGGTGGGCCCCATGGTTAGGGAAACACCCACTATAGTGTTACCTGGGTAATACTAATCTACTCGTGATAAAATTGATGTACACAACGCACGTGTCAGCATGGCACAAAAGTACAAGATACAATCCACCCATCAGGTTGATCCAACCTTATACCTGTTTTTCAAAAATAATTATGATCCAAATAAGACCTAACATGGGAAATAGGTGGACGATTAAAAAGCTTCACCCTAGTTGTCAGAGTTGTACATTTGTTTTGCAAAAAGCGGCCCACTCGACTAGTAGATCAAACTGATTCTTGGACTATGGCATCAATGCAGTGGTGCCTTTTTTTTTTTTTTTTTCAAGTGGACCCACCACAGAAAACCGTGGGAGTCGTCACACCCACCATTGAAACATTTATAGGGCCCACAGTGATGTATTTTTAAGATCCATTCTATTCATAAGTTAACATAGAGATAGATGAAGTGAAAACAAAAATATCAGCTTCATTGGAAACTACTGTGGCCCCTAAGAAGCTTTGAACGGTGGTTGTCACTGTCCCCACTATTTTCTGTGGTGGGGTCCACTTGAACTTTAGATCTATCTCATTCTCTTTGTAATGCCATAAAACGATCTCTAAAAACGGTTGGACGGTATGGATACAACACATGCATCATGGTGGGGTCCACAGAGCTTGGTGATGTCACTTCAGTAGTATCCAATCTGCGCCCGCCAATCCGCGTTCTTTTCCAGCTAGGTGGGTGGGGAAATCGGATTGCATACTGAGTTACTCAGTCCGCTCTTATCGTACTGAGTAAACTCGGTTGGGCCCACCGTGAATGCATGTGATTTATCCACACCGTCCATCTGTTTTTCTAGATCATTTTAGGGGTTAAACGCAAAATTGAAGCATATACAAAGCCTAAGTGTACCATACAGCAGGAAACAATGGAAATATTGATTTCCACCGTTGAAACCTTTCTAAGGCCCCTATTGATGTTTATTTGTCATCCAACCTGTTCATGGGATCACACAGACATGGATGTAGGGAAAACACAAATATCAGCTTGATCTAAAACTTCCATGGCTCTCAAGAACTTTTCAACGGTAAATGTTCAATTCACACTTTTTCCAGTGGTGTGGTCGACTTGAACTTTGTATATGCTTCATTTTTGTTTAAAGACCTAAAATCACCTGATAAAATGGATGGATAGAGTGGATAAAATGCATGAATGACAGTGGGCCCCACAAAGTTTACTCACTACGCTTAGGGTACTGAGTTACTCAGTAGGCAATCCACCTCCGTGGGTGGGACGGGACATGTCCATGGGGCCCACCTCAATGTACATGTTGTATATCCACGTCATCCATCCATTTTACCAAATCTTTTTAAGGCATGGTCCAAAAAATGAAGTAGATCCAACACTCAAGTGGACCACTGACCGCACCTCAAGAGGCAGTGGTAACTGACCATTAAAATCTTTTTGTGGGCTACAAAAGTTTTGGGTGAAGCTGATATTTATGTTTTTTTTTTCATTCAGTTATATGTGACCTTATTAACAGCTTGGATGGGAAATAAACATTACGGTGGACCCTAGCCCCTAGAAAGTTTTTAACGGTGGGTGTTCAACGACCATTGTTTCTGTTGTGTGGTCCACCTGAATTCTAGATCTCTTTTGTTTTTCGGCCCATGCCCTAAATTTACATGGAAAAACTAATGGAAGGTGTAGATATATGATGCATACATTGATGAGGACCCCACACAGTCAGACACATCATGGTTGTTGTGTCCGTAAGAAATAAAAACGAAAGGGAAAGCGTCGAATCGTTGAAGCCGACCTTTTTGAAACCCCCATTTCAAAACCCTAAATGAGATTCTCTCTTTTGAATCGAAGCGTTTTCAAGCCCCTTCAATGCAAAAATCGCGGATTCTTCGCAATTGGAGGAAATTTCGGCGGAAGATCGCCTACACCCTCGCCGAAATTCCCAAAATTTCAAGTTTTTTCATTCCCCGCAATCCAGGCACCTCCGAAAGGAAATAAAAAAAGGTATTTCTTCTTTTTTCGAGTATTTAATCTGGACCTTGCTCAAATTTGTAGCTGGATGAAAATGTTGAAATTTTTCCCTATCTATCTTCGATAACAGGGTGGTTGTTGGATAGAAATAGTAACTTAGCGGCGATAATTTGAAATTGTCGGAAAATTCAAAAAAATCGGCGTAAATTCACCGATATCTGGAAGAGAAATGAAATATGTGGTGTTCGATATCGATGACCCAGCGATACCGAAAATATCGGCGACAATTCGATAATGTTGCCGATAATTTAAACACTGATTGTACTGTTCTTACATGCAAATTAATAAAATTGGCGAGTAGCCTTAATTTTTAATCTTATTCCTCTATCATCGCATTATTGAGAAACCTGAAAACCGCAATCACTGTTGAAAGAAAAGTCCTTACTGCAAGGCAAAAAGATCCCGTCGAAGGACTAACCCTCCCCTTCTAAATCGCTTGATCGCTGCAACATTGGTGGCTGAATGGTCAGATCAACCTTCACGGGTTTGATCCTAATTTGGCTATTTTGGCGCCTGGGGTCGCAAGCGTTCAATCGAATTCGAGTTGAGTACAACTCTTGCACATCCAACACTATTCCTAATTGTGCATGTTTAACCAAATATGGGCCATTTGTTAACATGTGGCCTCGTGTCTGATTGAACAAAAAGTAGTAGATAACTAAAAGTAAGAACTAGCTTGCTCACTATGCAAACCATGGGTGTGTATCAATGAACAACGCAAATGTGTAGTGCACGGATGAATAATGCATATGTGTGAATAGTGCACACACATGGGTCCATAACCTGATTGAACTACCTGTGGGACCTACCCCTTTTGATATGAGATGCAATGGTGTGGCTAATTGCATAAAGTTCTCGCAGCTTGAAATGAACTGCCTCCTGCGCTATGTGTGCTAATCCTTTGCCAAGTTGTCATGATCCACCTTTGTATCATGTCTTCTTCACCTCCAATGGTAGTTGATTATGTAATCCTATGTGTCAGTCTGGCACAATTCTCTCTGGAATCCACTGTTACCACATTGCTTCTGCTTACGCATTCATTCAACCTGAACCTATCACTGCGACTTTTTTCCTTTATGATCTTTGAATTATTCGCTCGGATTTTCATGCTACTGTTGACAATTCCACATTTTCCTAGACGTGTATACATTAACAGATTTTGCTGATTAGTTGTCAATCTCTTCATCAAGTTTGTCTTGATCCTAATTCCTATCCATTTGTTGATACATATTCTGATTCTTTTGCAGATTTCTGTTTATGCATCTGTGGAATCATCAGTTGCATTATTTCCCTCATCATCTCCTTAACTTGCATTTGTATCCTCGTATAGCCTTATGATGTTCCACTATGAATTGGCATCTTAGAATAAGTGTGGTAAGGTGAATGGAATGTTGTTAAGAGTCATGGAATATGGACAAGGACTGTTTTAACAAGCATAGGAACCACTACTCGTGGACATCTCAACAAGAAGTAATTGAATGGGCTGGTGTTTGGTTTAATGGGGATGGACTGATGGGGAATGATTAGACGCTGGTTTTAGTCGCAGATTGGGAGTTGTTTTGGGGGGACAAAAGTTGGGCTGAGATGAGGTTGATTAAGGGCTAATTTGTGGACAAGTTAAGGGATATTGGGGGACTGTTTATGGGCTGTAAATAGGCTAAGATGTGTCTGAGACTAGGGCTGATTTTAAGGGTTGGTAGTGGGTAGATTAACAGACTGGTAGGGGAATGTGTGTATCAGATGGGTGAGGATTAGAAGACAGGAGCTTACGTACCAAATCATACTTTCAATCTTCACCTTGTATGCAAAAAGATAAAAGAAAACACCAAAGAATATATGGAGTGTGGATTTGAATTCAATAGCTTTCTAGTCGATCAGAACTAGAAATAGAAGAAATCACTCTTCTAGGAATTGAAGTAGAAGAATACCTCAAGATGGAATTCTATTGCAATCAATCATGAAGTGTAGAATTGGTTATGGTTGGGAATTGGAGGGCTGAGTCAAGGTTTTGAAAATCAGATACAATACAACCAATACGGTTGTGTCAGATCTATATTGGCTCACCCCAAGATGTGAGCGCTAAGAGTTAAGCAATTAGGGTTATGGTTATGGTTTAGGGTTTTGGGAAAGAAGAAAAACTAATTCCCAAGATAAGAACTTGCTTTCACACCTAAATTGATACAAAACAGTAGATTCAAATCTAGAATATTAGATGACAATTTCAAGAAAGAATTCTCATGGTCCCTTGGCATCCGAGATTCCAATTTTGCTGTTGTTGTAGGCCCACGGCCCACCGTAGGGCCCAACATGTGCATATTTTGGACTATTTATTGCTATGTTTAGTTCCTAAAGGAACTGCAATTTACTATTTGTGGAAGATATGGGGGCTTATTTGAAGATGTGATCGAGGATTATTTCGTAGATTTGCTTTTACCATTATTAGGCTTGTTGCCATCTTCGGTAGATTAGATTCAGTTGAAATCAATCAGATAGATTTAAAATTAATCTAATGGTTGGGGATCTTCATTAAAAATTCATGTGGATTGTCTTTAGGGTCAAATTTGCGGCAGTTATGAGTTTTTGTTTAAGCCATTGTAAGGAGAAATTTCAATTTCAATAAAGTTGCTCATTCCTCTCTACTGAAACATTCTTGTGGGTGTAATCTTGTCCATTGTTGTGATTCAAGATCCACATCTCATTGAATCGATACCTAGGTTGCACCATTTTGGTGTTAGAGCAGATCATGTTTGGGGATTTTTTACTCTACATTATCTCCTAATGGCTTCAAAGGGAGTGGCACATGAAGGGTTTGCACAAGTAACTCAATTGATCCGAGCACTCATAGAGAGAGTAGATTAACTCACGCATATGGTAGGCAATCTCACTAATCAAGTAGTAAAGCTTCGGCATGGAGGGAATCCAGAGAGCGAAGTTGGAGCACATGGACACGTATGGAAAGGTCCCCATCAAGGTCGTTGGCCCCGGCTTGCGAAGACATCAATAGCCGAATTTTTCAATTTTTGGAACGTGATAAAAGAGCTTGGAATTAAGGGAGTATTTTTTAAATTTGAATTTTATTTTATTTTATGTTGACAAGTTTATTGACTGGCCAATCAAGATGGAAAAATGCGTTCAAGGGAATCGCATGCAATCGAAAGGTTAAGTTAGTAACTAAGAAGTTTTTTGGTCATGTGTTAGCATGGTGAGACAATCTCCGAATTGAACAAATCTGTCAAGGTAAGGAGAAAGCAAATTCTTGGGACAAGATGAAAAAGAAGTTTTACCCGTAACTTATGCCTGTGACCTCTATTCAAGATGTCACAATCTACGTTAAGGGAACAAATTGGTGACTAAACGCACCGAGGAGTTCCGTATGGCCATCATGACATCTTAATGATTTTAACCTGGACATAAGAGATGAATTGGCTTTGAAAGATGTATTTAAGATGCCCGATGCATACACACTTACATTAGAAACCGATGATATAATTAATTGGGGATTTGGGAGATGAGTTAGTGCCCCATGAGGACCATCATCGATGATGAGGCAACATGCTAACTTCCATTGTAAGGTGATCACATGACCTCCCATAAGTCAAGGGTTGGTGCACCAATGTCCAGTAACAAGTCCAAATCCCAATCCATGGGGAGATTGATGCAGGACGGATAGTCTAACTTGAATTAGAGGTGGGCATCGAGCCGAGTCGAGTCGAGGTGGGCCAAGCTCGTCTCGGCTTGTCCATACTTTACTCAAGTTCGAGCTCAACATTGAAGCTTGGCTTGTTTGCCAAAGCTGTCGAGTCGAGTTCGAGTCAAGCTAGTGGTTCGAGTTGAGTCGAGTTTACCTCGAGTCGAGCTCGAGCTTGTTGGGTGAGAGAGTAATGGATTCTGTTCTTGATCCTCCTCCATTGATGAAAAATTCAAAAATCTTAGGAGAATCAAAGCAAAACCCGATGAAAAAACCAAAGAAAGCTTCGAATTAGATGAGGAAACCTGTAAGAACCGATCTGTTCTTGATCTTCTTCCACCAGCAGAAATCCAAGTACTAAAAAAGAAACAGAGCAAAACATAGATCAGAAATCCAAGTAAAGAGCTCTAGCCAATCAGATCATTGGATTTCCTTGAAACTCTAACAAATCTGAGAAGAACCCATCTCAAATTTCTTGGGTTTCTCGCCCAAGAAGTAGATCTCAAGAGATTGAAATCATACTATTATGGAGCTAAAATGAAAACTGGTGGTGGTGGTCCGGGCGGGCGTGCGGCTGGCAACGGGTAGAGAAAGAGAAGAAAGGGAAAGGGAAAGGGAAGGGGGCGCGTGTGGTTGGGTAGAGACTACGGTTTATATATATATATATATATATATATATATATATATATATATATATATATATATATATTATAATATATAATATTTAATATATTTATTAATCGAGCCGAGTCGAGTTCGAGTCGAGTCGATTTGAAATGCCCCCTGGTCGAACTTGGCTCGAACTCAACTCGAGCTTCAAATAATCAGCTTGACTCGGCCTGAATCGGCCATTCAAGCCGAGTTAATCCGAGCTTACTCGAGCCGAGTCGAGTGAGTTTTTCGAGCTAGCTCGACTCGTGAACGGCCCTACTTAGAATTATACAATGAAATTAATCAACGGATTAATTAGAGAAATCGAAACACAAAATAAAGCTAATGTATCATAAGGTAGAGATCAAGCATTAAAGGATGCTCCAATTCAAGACTACCTACAATTCCACAATATAGGTCTTAGAGAATATTGATTAATTAGGACCTATGAAAGGTAAAACTTCCATCTAGCATATGGATAAATCTTAATTCAAAGGAAATCATTTGGTTTTATTAGGGTTTGGGTAAGTTAGGGTTAGGGTTTTAAGATTTGGGAATTGGGAATTATGTTCTTGGAAATCAGGGTTTGGGAATCTAGGGAATTAGGGTTTGAAGATGGGAAATGCAGAAACAAGAAGGGGGTAGGGTTGTCTGTACAGACGGCCGTATGGACTAGGTTGTCCATATGCTTGGGTGGGGTGGCACCTTGGGAGTGGTCCGGATGGTTAGGGTGATGGTTTGGGTTAGGTTCGGAAGGGCTAGGGTGATGGTGGTGATGGTCTTTGGTTGAAAACAAAAGAAAATGAAAGAAAAAAAAAAAAGACGAGAAGAGAAGAAAGCAAAACTAAGATTACCTTGAAAGAGAATAAAAGAAAGATAATTGGAATCACCCAACGGCTTCACACCAAACTCCAATCACATGGAGAATTTTGCTACAAAACAAAGCAAAATGAAAATTTCATTCAATAGCCAATAGGGTTGAAAGTCAGGCGGGTGGGCTCAACTCGACCGACCCGTGACCGACCCAACATTGGGTTGGGCTCGGGTAGGATGTATCGGGTTGGGACTCGAACTTGGGCTACACAAATACCAACCCGATAAAACTTGGGTCGAGCTTGGGTTGGGGTCTCGGGTTGCTCGACCCAACTCAAACCCAATCAATATATAAGTTACTCATAAATTATAATTGAGTGTGGATCGTCTGTGTTGAAGGCATAGGAAATTCCAGTGCCGTCGGGTTTCATAGGCCCAAATCATTTCCAATGACTCAAGCTAACAAGATATGTCGGATTTCTCTCTCCCGAATAGATTGTGTGCTACACAACATGACTTTTAAAGGAGTAGTTGTCCTATATTTTAGCATGTTTGTTTAGAAAAAAATGAAGTTCTTTACGATAAATAACTACATATATAATTAATAAAATCATAGGTACAAAAAATAAGACATGTATTGAAAATATAATAGACTAATGTAATAACGAAATACTAGCATATATCCACCCGACCAACACGGCTTGGGTTGAGAATTCCCAACCCGAGGTTGGGTTGGGTTGGGTTAGGGTTGAGGTATAGGAACCTTGGATTGGGTTAGGGTTGGGCACCAACCCGACCCACCCCACCCCACCCCACCCCACCTTCAGCCCTAATAGCCAATAATTCTAGGGCATTCACACGCCCAAGCCTTTATAGTCTAGTTGGGGTGTTCTTACAAAAACACCCAAGCCTTTATAGTCTAGTTGGGGTGTTCTTACAAAAACGCCCAAGCCTTTATAGTCTAGTTAGTGCTAAGAAATGTCCAAAATTCTCCCTTATTTCATTCAAAACATAAAATAAACTAAAATTACTAAAATAAATAAACAAAACAACTAAACTAAGCCATCCAATGACTCCATCGTGTCTAATGGTCCACGATCAGGATGGTCCACAGTCACGATCCAATGGTCCAACAAATGTATCCAATGAATCTAATGGTTTAGACATGTCAAATCAGCTCCTATGTGCAGCCCATATGCGTCTTCCTAGTGTGGGGCCTTTAAAGATGCATAAACATGCATGCGGGGTCTTCCAATACGGCTATGTACTTGATCCGGACCCCATTTAATGATCATCCAATCATAGAGATGCTGGAATTAGCCCCAAAGCTCTCCTCCTCTAGTATACTTTGAATGGTGCTCGGATGTCCTCATCAAAGATGGTTATGGACTAGGAGCTAATGCATTCAAGATAGGGCAAAACAACACTCCTTTCACACGCTTTAAATGCGGGCAATCAGGATATCGTTCTTTTCATTATTCTGAATATCAATCCTCAGTTAAAGGGAATTTGGCCGAGGATGGAGAATATGTTGAAGATACTCAACTTCATGTAAATGAAAGCCTAAGATGACGCATAATATGAAGAACATGCATATGAGGATGGGTGGCATCTTGGAGAAGGTGCAATAGATAGGTATGGTGATAGGCGCAAAATGTTGGTTATCCAACGAACTATGCTATCTGCGCCTTGAGTAATTGATGGGGGTGATGGTTGTGACAAAATATCTTCCACGCCACCTGCACTTCTTGTGTTAAGATATGCATGATTCTAGTAGACGGGGGAAGCAGTGAGAACATTGTCTCACACAAGGTGGTGGATAAATTGAAACTTAAAAAACACAAGCATCCACATCCATACTAATTCATTGGTTTAATAAAGGGGTGAAGCCTCTGTTAACCCAATGTCTTATTTTTCTTCTTTATTAGATCTAAGTACAAGGATTAGGTGTGATGTGACGTGGTTCCCATGCTTGTATTTCATATTTTATTGGGAAGACCATGGTTGTAGCACATAATATGGTGCAATTGACTCAAGCTAACACCTATTCATTTGTCAAGGATGGTGTTAATCTCACATTGTACCCAATGAAACATCTTCCAACACCAAAATCTGATAAAAAGGAGGGTAAGAAATAGCTGAGTGCACAAAAGTTTGAAGAAGAAAGGAGACCGACATCATCTGTCTTGGTTGCTAAAGAAGAAGCAAAACGGTCAGATGTTTGACCTTTCATGCAGAAGTTCCTTTGTGAATATCAAGACTTTGCCCAAAGAATTCTCGGCTAGATTTCCTCCAATGATGAACATTCAACATCATGTTGACTTGCCACTTGGTTTGAACATGCCGAATCTTGTGTATTACCATATGAGTCCAGCCAAACAAACTGAACTTCTACTGATTGAGTGGTCATACATAAACAAGTTTAAAAGAGGAAAGAGAAACAAGAAAAAGAAGCGAAAGAAGGATATCAAAGAGAGCAAAGCCAAGTACAAACATAAAAGCTAATATGAACATCGCAACGAAAGTGACTTGGTTATCGTTTACCTCTATAAAGAAATATTTTTGAGGGGGACTTACAACAAGCTCAAAACGTAAGAAGATTGGACCATGCGGAGTCAAGAGAAAGTTGGTGGCAACGCTTATGAGATTGAGTTGTTAGATAACCTGGATATCTTGCAAACTTTCAATGTGGTAAATTTGTTCGAGTATCTTGGCAAGGTACTTTATGTGCATGACGAGACAAACAACTCTCCAAGAAATAAAAATAAAATAAAATAAAAAACAAAAACAAAAGTGTTGCAGATGAAGACCATCGTCACTCGACAATGCCAATACAAACAGTGCTTGGTGAAATGGAAGAACAAGTACTATTATGAATGTATATGGATCACAAGCGACAAATTGAAAAGATTGGATCCTGATCCTTATTACTTGTATGAAGCATCCAACTCACTGGAGTCGAGTTCTTTCCTACCCATGGGAAATGATGTAGGCCGATGGCCTACCACAGTGCTCAACATGTGTTAATTTTGGACTTTTTATTGATAGATTTAGGGTTTGAATGTTAGGAACTGCAATTTACTATTTGCGGAAGATATGGGGGCTGATTTGAAGATATGATTGAGATTTTGACGATTATTTTCTAGATTTGCTTTTACTATCATTATTCATTAGGCTTGTTGCCATCTTACATAGATTAGATTGATTTAAGGTTTTTAATAATTAGGGGATCTTCATTAAAGATTCATGGGGATTTTCTTTAGCATCTAAAAGGGGTGGTGTAGGAGGTAGGGCATTCCATATTTTTAAGTTTATAAGCTTTTGTTTGAGTCGTTGTAAGGAGAAATTTCAATTTCAATAAAGTAGCTCGTTCCTCTCTATTCAAACATTATTGTGGGTGTACTCTTGTCCATTCTTGCGATTTGAGTATCCACGTCTCATTGAATCGACAACCAGGTTGCACTGTGCTATTGCAGGCGGTCAAAATGGTTGTTGATAATGATTTCCTTCCGGTTCTCATTGAAGGAGACTAGTAATACAGACTCCTGGGCGAAGTCTGGTTTTTGCCTACTTCGCATTGTGGACCTTGTGGAGGAAAGCTCTGGGACCTTTGCTGGAATTGTGAGATTAGGTTCTTGCTAGTTCTTAGATCAGCAAACGGGTTACCTTGTTCCTAGATCGGCAAATGAGGAAGCTGATCATCTTGCAAAGCTTGGTGCGGTTAGGACCAGTGCTTACATGAATGTTAGGAGAGTTTTTGTTTAGTTTCTCCCTTTCTGCTCAAAGGACTGGTCCTGATGTAGCTTGTTTTTTGTTTTCTTTCTTGCGTCACATGCTGTTTAGCTCTGTTGTATTCTTTTCTAGGAATAAAATCTCATTACCAATAAAAAATTATTTCAAGAAAGAAACTTACAAGGTTAGGAGAACAAAATTGCAGGAAAAACCTTAAAAAATCCAAACATGGATAAACTGTCACCAACAAAAAAAAAAAAAAAGAACAAAAGAAGAGAAAAAATTCAAACATGTATGCAGAAATTATCTATGAAAAAAGGACTGATGAAGCGATATGAACAACCTTCTAGAACATCACACCACCAGTCTGTGAATCCATCACGGGACCCCTGACAAAAGTGAAGCTATGGCAATTCGCTTGGGGCGATTCACCCTATTATACTGACACGTCCTCTGCTCTGCATTTAATTATACAGATGCAGTGGGTGTGGCATAAATACTCATGGGCCCACTGTGATGTTTGCATGAAATCCATTCTGTTCGTAATTTGTGGCAGATCATTGCAAGACATGATCCAGGAATCAGGCCCATCCAAAACTCAACTGGGCCACGCCAGCGGGATAAGTCGCACACCAGTGAAATCTTCCTGGGACCTGCTGAAGTCCTGGATAAAGCAGATATATGGCTTTTCCCTTCATCCTCCATGTTGAACAGGTTGGAAGTCATATAAACATCAGTGGGCCCTAGATGATTTCAACGGTAGACATCTCTATTCCTATTTTTTTTTTTCCTATGGTGTGGTTCACATGAGTTTTGGATCAGCATGATTTTTGGGCTTATCTCCTAAAATGGGACGGCTCAGGTGATGGATGGATTGGATGTCCCATATACATCGTGATGGACCCCACTGAGATTTATGTTGCTTGCGCTGGGAGGAGAGGACCTGCGAATATCTCGGCGAATTGTCTCTGAGTGAATCTCTGTAGCATTACTCCACCTGACAATATTAACCCAACTCAGGTTCTTATCAAAAGGGTTATTAGTATTACTGTTATTTTTCTTTATGTATGGCCTGTATTTGTAGGCCTTTCTTACACAATTTTTCTATTCTAATGACAACAGTAATTAGTTTACTTGCTAAAAAAGTTTTAAAACAAAAAAGGGAATTTTTACCGTGTTGAATATGATAGCAAACTAACTAAGAATAGGAATTAACTTACTATAAAGTAATCCAACCTCCACGTGTATGGAAACATGTGGAAAGTGCACGGATGAGCATACTCACATGGGAACATTTACATGTGTGAACAATATGCAGTTGTGAACGATGCACATCTGTGAGGTCCATAACCTGATTGGACCTCCCTTGGGGCCCACCAATCTGATCTGATTGTTTGTGGGGCCTCACAATCTGATTTGATTGTTTGTAGGGCCCCACAATCTGATCCAGTCACCTGAGGTACCCACCAATCTGTTCTAGTCACCTGAGGGGCTCCTTCCTTTTGATGTGAGATGTGATGGTGGGGTTGATTGTATGCATTTCCTTGTGTTTCTCCTTCACAAAATGTTTTCTTTTTCCTGAATAAGATCTCTTCTCAGATGTTTTGCACATCTCTCTTAATCAGAACTATACAATGTAGTCTTCATTCTTGTTATTGGTTGGAATATGACCCAAAATGGTTTCCTCTGCATAAGATTGCACTTGTAACTTCCTAGTTCCCATGATCAACATGGTTCATCAGTGCCAAAGTACTAATGAGATATGCTTTCCCATGCTCAACATGGTTCACTAGCAATAAAACAGCAGTGAGTTATGCTCAGCGATCTTTCCATGCATATCTCACTTTTCTGGGTGTGAAAAGTGGGAAAATGGAATGTTATCTTCAAATGATTCTGGAGTCACTCTTGTTATTGGTCTTATGTGAGTATATGACCCAGAATGGTTTCATCTTTATACAGTTACAACATGATTCCCTTGTGTGAAAACAGCAGTGATGGGTGATTTGGGGCAGGAGAAGAGGGAAAATGGAAGTCCACTTGATTTGGGTTCTCCTTTTCAGTGATTCTCAAAACACTCGCACCTTTTTGCTCTCTAAGTCATTGGTCGAATTTCAAACATTTGCTGTAGTCTTCGTATAAATTTGTGCACTATCTCATGAACTTTAAGAGTCTAATCTTGCCCATTCATCTCAAAAAAAAAGAAAAAAGAATACGATGTGATCTAAATATGTATCGTGTCCAAGCCTAAAAGCCTAATGTTATATGACTAGCTTATTTGACCTGGTATTTCTCATAGGATTTGAAGTACTTCCTTTGCTAATTTTACAGTCGTGTTGCATTCTTATTTATGCCAAGGTGTCCACGTTTACTGCATGCACTTTTGCTATTTTGGTGTTTGTCCTGATTGTCAATATTTATGCCAAGGTGTCCACGTTTACTGCATGCACTTTTGCTATTTTGGTGTTTGTCCTGATTGTCAATATTTATCCTTGAATCAGGGAGCACCTGCTCTCATAAAGGCTGAAGTCCCATGGTCAGCACGAAGAGGCACTCTCTCTGAGAAAGAGCGTGTTTTGAAAACAGTGAAAGGGTAATGTAATGCACTTTGAATGTTTATATCCTGGAGTCTTAATCAGTATGTCCTGCACATTGTTAAGCACACAGTTGCTGACTTTCTGTGCACATGGGGCCAATGTGATGCATCCAAGCCTCACATCACCCATGCACATAGGGCCAGGGTGGGCCCACCCGCTGGACGATGCAAGATTTTGAGCCATAGGGATGTGCAAATGACTCTGGATCCGCACATCACCCATGTGTATGCACATAGGGCCAAGGTGGGCCCACCTGCTGGATGATGCAATATTTTGAGCCACAAGGATCTGCAAATGACTCTAGGTCCATGGATCCAATAGTTGGTCTGTTTGGACTGGGGTAGTTTGGTCCCATGTATCCAATTGGGTGGTCCTTTTAGCGGTCCAATTGACCTTGGGGCCACAAGACCAGTCGGACAACACTATTCAGTATTCACCAAGCATGGAACTTTCTTATTTTTATTTAATTTAGTATGAAGTTTCCTCTTCTTCTTCTTCTTCTTCTTCTTTTTTTTTTTTCTTGAACTTGTTTAGCAAGTAAACAGCTGGTAGTTTGGTTAAAGTAGGAAACCTAGGCAGTGAAAGGAAGATGCTTGTAGTTATGATTAAAGATGTTCTTTTAAACCGTGATGGATGAATAGTGTGGTGTGATGCACTAACCCTATCCTTTTCTTGTGATATGATGCCCTAGAACCATCAAATCACATCCAACGGCCCTTAATCTTCTTCGCTTTTTCTTCTGAATGGCATGATCAGCCCTCATCTTCTTTTTGTGAATTTCTGCAAATTTTGTGGAAAACATGGAGGTGATTTTTATTCAGAAATCTGATATGCAGATTTTGGATCCAGTTGGACTATTTGGGCTCAATTTCTGCTCCAAACTATCATAATGATTAGGTGGTCTATACTGCTCATGATCTGACTCTTCATGGATGGGGGTTGCCTCATGAATCATCCAGAGTGGAAGATCCTATCCTTTGGATCAAGGACCTTCAAGTAGAAGGGTTATACAATAACAGTCCAGATTGTCAGAGGTTGAAGGGTTTGGTCTTCTCACTGGGAGAGTTTCAGGGCATCCCCCATCCATGTTAGGGCTCATCAGCAAATAGTCTCGGCCACCAAACCATGGGGCCATAATGTATAGAGTCCTGGATGTAAGCAGAGCATGATGGTTGATATACATAAACATTAATAAATTTGTAACTGAAATACTCTGGCAGAGCATGATGGTTGATATACATGGACATTAATAAATTTTTGTATGTGGCACATAATGAACTTGAAATTAACTGGAACATGGCTGCTATTTGGATGGCTCTTAAAAAAATAAAAAAAAATTGCATTGATTTAATTTCTTATGATTGATATTGAATGGATGGTCAAAAAGAAAAGAAAAAAAGTCAATAGTACACATTCAAGGTACATATGTTTATAAATCAAAGGTTAGGATGGTTGAATCGATCTGAAATGTTTATTTTGAGCTCTCTAAAGTGGGACCATCGACATGGATGTTTTGATGATTTAATGTATTCCACATGCACAACTTCAAAATGCCAAAGTATAAGGCACTACACACTGCCAGAGCATCGTCTCCCCCCATCTCCCATGTCTTGAAAACCATCCCCTCCACATGCATTGCACGTGCCATTTCCGCTTTTGAATTTCTAATAGAAGCCATATTGGTCCAATTTACGCATGGATAACTTATATTTCGGCCCTAAATCCTGTTATCTACAGTTTTTGTATACTGACAAAAATGGTTATTTATCTCCTCTGATTTTTTTTTCCCCCTCTTTTTTTCCTCTTTTTTTCCGCTTTTTTCTGTTTGGCAGTATACTGAATAAGTTGACCCCAGAGAAATTTGATCTTCTTAAGGGCCAACTGATTGATTCTGGAATTACAACACCAGATATCTTAAAGGTATTTGATATCATGCATATTTCATAACGGTTTCTTTCGCATATTTCTTCTTAGAGGTCAAATTGCTAAATGGATTTTGGTATATGCAATTTCAATGCAGGGTGTTATCACACTGATATTTGATAAGGCAGTGTTGGAACCTACATTTTGCCCCATGTATGCTCTTTTGTGTTCTGATCTCAATGAAAAGCTCCCGCCTTTTCCCTCAGAAGAACCCGGTGGGAAAGAAATCACATTTAAGCGAATCCTCTTGAATATTTGCCAGGAGGCATTTGAAGGTTCTGCCAATCTAAGGGCTGAAATTAGGCAAATGACTGCCCCTGAGCAAGAACTAGAACGTAGAGATAAAGAAAGAATGGTGAAGCTCCGGACCCTTGGAAACATCCGTCTTATTGGGGAGCTGCTGAAGCAGAAGATGGTGCCTGAGAAAATTGTCCATCACATTGTTCAGGTTTTTTCCACTATCTCATGGTCTGTCTTTTGCTGATATTTCCAAATGGTTTACTTTTTGAGTTTTTTCGACCTTGTAATGCACACCGTTGATCCGGTGGCTCCATGGATAGGACACGCCTAATATTCTTCCATTAGATGATCCTCGCCTTCCAATGAAATGGGCAATCACAACCAATGATCCACATTTAATGGGAGCCCATTGGACCATTAATATCATCTAATGGGAGAGTTTTGGGGCATCTTGCATCCACCGTGGGGCAACCACATGAACATATCGAAACAACACAATGGATTTCCTGCAAAAAAAAAAAAGAAAAAAAAAAAAGAAAAGAAAAGAAGAGGAAGAAGAATTCTTACTTCTCTTTTTGAAGTGCCTGATTGGCTGCTAAACAGGAACTGTTGGGACATGATGGGAAGACTTGTCCAGATGAGGAGAGTGTGGAGGCCATCTGCCAATTTTTCAACACGATCGGCAAGCAGCTAGATGAAAGCCCGAAATCCCGACGTTTCAATGATGCCTACTTCAACCGTCTGAAGGAGTTGACATCAAACCCCCAGCTAGCCCCACGGCTGAGGTTTATGGTCCGTGGTGTTCTGGAATTGCGTGCCAACAACTGGGTCCCTAGGCGGGAAGAGGTAAAATCTCCTTGATAGGACACTTTATGTTCAAACAACTGATTTAGGATTTAATTAGCCCATTCTGGTCATGGAATTTGCTTCTGGCCATTACCATCCAGGCTGTCATCTGATGAGATTGCGTGGTTCCACTCGTCTTGCAGGTGAAAGCAAAGACCATCAACGAAATCCATTCGGAGGCAGAGAAGAATCTTGGGCTACGGCCTGGCACAGCTGCAGCCATTCGTAATGGTCGTGGTGGAGGAGGTGCTTTAGGTGGTATCGGCCCCAGCGGCTTTCCCATCAACCGACCTGGCAGCGGTGGTATGATGCCCGGGATGCCTGGAACTAGACGGATGCCTGGCATGCCAGGGATAGATAATGATAATTGGGAGATTCCCCGTAACAGGTCTATGCCTAAGAACGAAGGACAGCTTCTGCCCTCCCGTGTTCAGCCATCCTTGGTTAGCAAGCCAACACCCCTCAATTCTAGGCTGTTACCACAGGGCAGCAGCAGCATAATAACTGGGAAGACAAGCGCATTGCTGCAGGGAAGCGGTGGGCCACCTTCCCGCCCGGCAGGTATAGAACCCCCACCAGCTCAAAACTTTGTTCCCATGAAGCCTCTCACCCCAGTGGTGTCCGCATCTCCTGTCTCTGCCAAGCCTGGAGCTCCCCCACGAGCGAAACAAGCCAATCTGCACCGGAAGACTGTTGCACTTCTTGAAGAATACTTCAGTATCCACATTCTTGACGAGGCAAAGCAGTGCGTGGAGGAGCTGAAGAGCCCTGATTATCACCCTGAGCTGGTGAAGGAAGCGATTGCTCTCGCGCTGGAGAAGAGCCCGCCTTGCGTCGAGCTCGTTGCAAAGCTTCTGGAGTTCTTGTTCAACAACAAGGTCCTCACGGCATGTGACATCGGGACAGGGTGCCTTCTCTACGGGTTAATGTTGGACGATATTGGGATCGACGTACCGAAGGCCCCAAGCAACTTTGGCGAGGTTGTTGGGAAGCTAATATTGGGTGGATGTCTGGATTTCAAGGTGGTGAAGGAGATACTGAGGAAAATGGAGGATCCCATGTTCCAGAGAGCTGTATTTGATGTCGCTGTGAGAATTGTCAAGTCGACACCTTCAGGACAGGGGGTGTTGGGCCAGCAGGCAGCTGAAGTCAAGGCGTGCGAAGAGCTACTCTCTTGATTTCTGCTGGCGGGCCGTTGATGTAACTGGTTGGTGCCATTGTCCCCTTGAGGTGAGCAACTTTATGTTACGATCTGTGGTTATAAGTGGAGCTGCTGTGCAATGAACAGGTAAGTTAATGAGTTGTACATTTTCCGAGGTCATGTGATCAGCGTGTTTATTGATTTCTGAGAAAAAAAATGTGCCATGGATTTTTTTTGCTCTCGAGCAGACGGCTAATTTGGCCCAGTTGCCCGAGATGAACAAGGCTTAATATGATTACTGTTTAATTACTTTTTTTTTTTTTTTTTCTTGGTTCTTTGCTTCAGTTGATTTCCATGAAAACAAGGGTATCAGGTGCTAAACAATAGCGTCTAGGTCCATCGTGCATGGCGCACACCTATGACTGGACTGTTCACCAGTTGGGTCCCATGGTTGATGGGTTGTACTCTGAAATCTTCACCAGTCAGGTGATCCTAACTACGCATTAGAGGATATTTGGCTGTTGAGTGGTGATCATTTGTTGTACTTTTAACTGCCTAAATGTTGTCTTCAATGGCTGCGCTGATGTGTATGCTAGGATTTATGTGAATGGGTGATTCTTTTTTGGCACATCCTATCGATGGTGACGCCCGGCGTGCATGAACACCGGTTGAGATTGCGCAGTGGGCCCTGGCAAATAAACACCGATTGAGATTCAGTGCTTGATGAGTAAGATAAATAGCATTTTATACTGGATTCTAAAATTTTCTCATGACAAGCTTTTGTATTTGCAGGCATCCAGTGGCATTGTGTGATACAGCAGCAGTCCTGTGTTGAATGCCCATGACGAAATTCTGCTCGGGTTTCCATCCGACCATTGAATCTTGGTTGAGCAGTGATCGGCTTGGGCTTGGGGTTGCGTATAATCCATCCATTGAATCAGATGGGTTGCGTATAATCCATCCATTAAATCGGATGCTCGATTGGCGTCTTAAGCTTCAGCAACCGTTATTGCTGAGATAACCGTCTTTTCAACAATCAGCAGAATGGTTCTCTCAAATCCTCATGGAAATGCATTTCCACGATTGAGAATATGATGCTGACGATCTTTTCACCTAGATGATCTGCTCATGGGGTCAAAAGGGGAACTGGATTCGGGGTGAGGCTAGCACGTGGTTCAATCAAATCTCATTATGTTAGAGTCTTACTAAACTCGTGTCTTTTCTGCCTCACTCAATCTAATTCAAGTCAAAAGAGTGGTGTGAGGTATCAAGTCCCTTCATCAGGTGGGTCATATGGGTATGGTAAAGGCCAATGGTTAGGTAACAAATGACCACAGGTTGCTTCGCCTAGGAAGTTCCTGCAATCAGAACTACACCGGGGTCAAGCTACCCCGTTCATCTGTTTCTCCAGCTTATGTTAGGACGTGATCCCATAAATAAGACGAATCAAAAATTTGAGTGGACCACACTATAGGAAGCAGTGGGCATGAAAATGCCCACCGTTGAAACCATCTTTAGCCCAACATGATGTTTATATGCCATCAAACCATTCATGAGGTCATTCTTACTAAGATGAGCTGAAAACACAAATATTAGCTGGATCTAAAACTCCCTATCCCCTCCACGAAGGTTTTGATGGGGGGTGTTCCACTCCCACTATTTCCTATAGTATGATATTTGAGTTTTGGGTTTGCCTCATTCTTTGGATCATGTCCTAACTTGATAGACGGTGGATTTCTCACCGATATCTCAGTGGGTCTCATGTTGCTTTGGACCACAGGAACTTCCCTAGGAATGGGGGATGCAGGCAACCTACGCCGTGGCATCTCTTTCATGTTGGCTAACCGAAGCGGATGGTGATCTGGATATCTTTCCTGATACGACGTGATGGGATTTAATTGGGCCACATGTTGCTATCAAAGATGGGGCTACGTGGAGTAGTTTACTTGACTGAACAACTTTCAAATATGCTCATTTTTTACAATGTCATATGGTTCAATCAAATCCCACGACACTAGGTCTATATCAGGGGCGGCTCAACATTTTTGGGGGCCTTAGGCAAGTCATAAAAATGAGTCTTAGAATTTAATTTTTTGAGAACTTAATTAGCAATAAAGTAGGTAGTTGTGGTCCTAGGTTTTAGGAGAAGAATTTATTGAGAATTATGCTATTATTTTGAAAAGAGACGATAGAGTTAGACTGTTATTATTAATAGTGTTAGTTTTTAGGATTTGTTTTTTATTTTCAATTTCAAATTTGTAAACTAATTTTTAGATGTTTCTATTTTGTAGGCCTTTCAATAAGTTTTATTTAAAAAATTTTAGGCTTTTTATTTTTTTCTTCTTAATTATAATTTTGCTATAATACAGGACCTTCGTAATTAAGAAATTTTAATTTTGCTATAATATAGGGCCTTCATAATTAGGGGGCCCTAGGCGATTGCCTTACCTGCCTACCCCTTTGAGCTGCCTCTGGTCTATTTCCTTGGTGACTGGGCACCAGGCATTAGTGCACATTAATTTGGATCAAGTCTTGTTATGGCTTAACAAGCCAATGTGGCACGTGTGCAAGATTTAACGTGGTCATCGATGGGCCTTCGATGTATGTGCAAGTAGCCTGAACTAGATCCTTACTCTTGCTCGGGTGGTAGACTCTCAGGAGTTTCAACACCCTGTCAAGGGTTCCAGTATCCATATGTGGTGTTTCAAAATTGAATTCATCAGTTCGAGTGCCTATGTGATGTGATGTGTTGTGTAAAAAAAAAAAAGAAAAAGAAACGAAGAGAAAGAAAGAAAAAGATGGTCCAATACTTCCAAAGGGTACCTCCTCAGGTGGGCCTACACTGTTCGTTAATTCATTTAAGCCATCCATTCTTTTCATACATGGGTTGCCCACAGCCCCGCACTAGATTGGCCTGATTTCAGCCGTTACACATGTTGTGAGACCAACTGATGAACTGCACGATGTGATCACGTGGGGTGGAAGTATGATGGACGGTCAACATGCTGTCATTCGGATTAGACAATCCATTTAACGGTTACCACTGACCAACGAGCCACATTCAATGCACGAGTTTGGAAATTGAGCAGCTGTCTCGCCTGATGAGCGGCTTGGATCTTCCACGAGTATGCCATCCTAACGCGCGCCGAGACAGGCCAGACCGGGATTCTAGTCTTACTCTCGCGAGTAGCCTTTGCTGGGCTCTAAATAGAGAGTAGCCACTCAAGAGGGCACCACCCTATCCCTACAAACAATCCTGACCATTGAGAAACGATCACTGACCATTCGAGCGGTTGGATCTTTAGACAGCATACGCGGGGTTTCAATTTCGACAGGTGGGGTCCATGGTTTGTTAATCCAAACCATTGGTCTGTTGAGACTCGCCTTGTTGATGGGCCATGCCCTCAAAATCCCTCATTTAGGAAGTTCTCGGCGATCAATATTAAGAGCCTTTCAGTTTGAATGTGGACCGTTGTTGTATAACCGTCCTTCTATAGACCACAAATTGAAAGGTCGAGATTCTCATCGAGGAGATTCTGAGGTGTAGTCCACTCATTTAGAGGTGGAGTGGTGCAACGGTCAAATGGTCCATCTTTTGAACGGTTTGATCACCCGTACGAATACTCCCACTGAGGTAGCAAATATCGCATTCGATTCCCGTTTCAGGGGACTGTGGATCATGGATCCGAACCGTTGATGTGATGTGTCAGACTTCAGATGATCCATGAACAGAAAAATCTACTGGATTAAAAGATTCTTGTTTTCATGGGCCATCCAAATTGGTCTCATCACGTCAATGGTTCGGATCACTGAACCATGGGGCCCACCGTACAAAATGAAAGCACGGACGGACGTTCCTGTTCAAGTATTTGGCCTGTTCAGCGCATTCTTCGAAGAGAAGAATTTTGATACTCGGCCAGTTGGAAGGTCGATATGCAGTCCCAACCAGTTGTACACGTGGCATATAATTAACTCATGATAATACGTGAAATTTGTGGGCCCCAGCTTACGTAGATCATAAACCAAATTTAGGCCGACTTGGTTTTCTGACCATGAGATTGGTGGACTTCAATGGACGGTTGTGATACTAGACATTCAACCGTCCTAATTCAACAAGCAAACGTCGGGCGCGGATTAGATACTGACAAGGTCAGTAACCAAATTGCTACTGAAGTGACGTCACCAAGCTCTGTGGACCCTACCATGATGCATTTGTTGCATCCATACCGTCCATACATTTGGTGATATCGTTTTATAGCATTACAGAAAGAATGAGATAGATCTAAAGTTTAAGTGGACCCCACCATAGAAGTCAGTGAAGTGACATCCACCGTTCAAAACTTCCTAGGGGCCGCAGTAGTTTCCGATCAAGCTGATATTTTTGTTTTAACTTCATATTTCTCCATGTTAACTTACTAACAGGTTGGATCTCAAAAATACATCACGGTGGGCCCTATAAATATTTCAACGGTGGGTGTGACTGCTCCCACGGTTTTCTGTGGTGGGTCCCTTAAGCTTTAGATCTATCTCATTCTTTTTGTAATAACATAAAATTATCTCCACAAATGTCTGGACGGTATGGATACACAACACGCATCAGTAGCAAATCTTCATATGATCCATACACAGAGCTAGGTGACGTCACTTCAGTAGCAATTTGCTACTGGCCTTGTCAGTATCTAATCCGCGCCCGCAAACGTCGGGCGCTACTCCCCCTGCCTCCAACCAATGGCTGATGGTCGGTGCTCTGTGAGCCCACCATGATGTATGTGTTTCATCCACGCCATCCATCTATTTTTCTAAATCATTTTATGCTATAAGGCCAAAAATGAGGAATATAACAATCTCAAGTTGACCATATTATAAGAAACAGTGTTGAATGAACGTCAACCATTAAAAACTTTTTGGGGGCCATTAAAGTTTTGGGTCAAGCTGATATTTCTTTTTTCCCTTCATATGGGTCTGTATGAACTAATCAACAGATTGGATGTCAAATAAACAGTACAGTGGGCCTTAGGAGGATTTTAATGGTAGATGTCCAATCACTATTGTTTTATGTGGTGTGGTCCACCTGAGATTTATATTCCTCTTATTTTTGGGATCAGACCCTAAAATGATCTTAGAAAATGGACGAAACACATACATCATGGTGGGGCCCACGGAGCACCGACCACCAGCTACCGGGCTGGTGGCAGGGGGAGTAGCGAATCCGTTTCCCTGAAAGTGCATGCGTATCAACCATCACACTCTGCCAGAGTAAGAAGCTAACCTCTGATTCCTGGAAATAGGACCATTGGATTCTCTTTATCTTTAATCGACTAATAAATGTTCCACCAATCCAATAGTCGCATGATCAAAAAAGCATAAATTTCTGGTTCATGATACATTTACGTGTAATTTTGACAGTTTAGATTGAATTGCTTGTATGCCACGTATGCAATTTCTAAATGCCCGCGTGTCAACCATCATACGAGTATTAATTAGCTTCCCTCCTTCAAAATCAAATCCGATCGATCTGGCGCTTCTCAGAGAGAGAGAGAGAGAGAGAGAGTAGAGGAGGGAGGGATGGAATGTGATTCTCCGAGACTGAAACTGGCAATAGCGATTGCACTAATCCGATCGAAATTCCTGGAAAAGCCTTCTTCTTCTTCTCATTCTCCTTCCAAATCCGACGCTCTTCGCTGGAAGAGATTGGTATTCTCTCTCTCTTTCTCTCTCTCTCTCTACTCGAAGAAATTCCTAATCTCTTCGAATTCCAGGCCAAGAAACGGAAACGAGAGCTTCTCACCCTCAAAAGACAGCTCAACCAACTCCAAGGTCTCTCTCTCTCTCTCTCTCTCTCTCTTGAAGTGTTAAAAAAACAATTATTTTAAAGTTGTTTTCTAATTTAAATTTCAGATGAAATGCAATACGATCTGTTTCCGCAGAGCGCTTCTTGTAAGTGTTACTTCTTCGATCGATGTGGGAAGCTGAGCAGTTCCGCAGACGAAGATGACCGTCGGATCAATGATGTGTTGAGGCGGAGGTTTCTCAGGCTAGGTAATCATCAATTTCACTCAATATAACCTTCTTGAAAGATGGGCGGGAATCCCGATTCAGATATTGAAATTTGACTTTGAATCCAATTTCGAACTGCATTACTCAAAATGTACACCACAGAGACTTTTACATTTTTCTGCAGAATGAGATTTTTTTTTTCTTTTGATTTTCAGTACGGTGGACGGAAAAGAAGAAAGGATTAGATAATTCTGTTCGACCGAGACATGCTATAGGTACTTAAATACTCCTGATTCTTTTTAATATTCTCTCATTTAACTTAATGAGGATTATATGATCCTCTGGCGGATATGTATAGTTCCTGCAGCCCTGAGTTTGTACAAGTGGGGCCCATGGTTTTTTGATTGCGAATGTTGATCTAATGGGATCCATTCGGTATGGACCATGTGCTAAATAAAGTTTCATAGACAGGAAGATCCTAGCCATCCAATCTTTGGCTTCTTTTTCAGTTGAACATAGACTGTTGGTGAGTTTATTCATCTACAGTAGATTTGCGGCCGTCATCACCTCAGGGAGTTTTCTGGGGCATGAACAGTCCACAGCATAGTTAGCAATACTCTATTTTAGACTCAGTACTATTAAAAGAAAAGAAACATTGTGCAATTGATTAAATGTTTAGAAGTCTGTTTCTTTTGAAAGATAGGTAATAAAACTCTTTTTATTTGGGGACAAACTGAATTAAACACTTTTTTTTTTTTTTTTTGGTTGGTCATGTTGATAGAATAAGGGTGCCCATAGGTCTGTATTTGTAGGGCTAGGCCCAGCCCATTTTCTTTGCTTTATCTATAATATAGGGTTAGGAGAGAGATCTCTAATGAACCCTAGTTATTCTTCCATTAACATGGTATTAGAGCGGCCTGTATTTTGTGTGGTTAGGTTCAGCCCATTTTCATTGCTTTATCCATAATATAAGGTTAGGAGAGAGAGCACTAATGAACCCTAGTTACTATTGCATTAACATGGTATCAGAGTGACTCGTATTTTGTGGGGTTAGGCTCAACCCATTTTCCTTTATCTATAATACAGAGTTAGGAGAGAGATCTCTAGTGAACCCAAATTAGTCTTCCATGAACATGGTATCAGAGCGGGTAACCTAGATCTCTCTCTCTCTCTCTCTCTCTCTCTCTCTCTCTCTCTCCTTTTCTTCTCCTCCTCCATGCCACCAACTCGATCTCGAGACTTGGCTGACACCCTGCTGCCATCGACCCCTAAAACCTTGCTAGCGCTTATTCTATCAACAAATAAAAAGATAAACACAATTTATTTTATTATTATTATTATTATTTTTTTATTTTTTTTAATTTTTTGTTGTTGTTGTTGAAAAACACCTATTCAAAAGGAAAAACTTTTGCGTGCAATTTAAAAAGACAGATTGGGAGTTATCATCCATTACAGATTTGAGTAGAAGGCTTTTCCATTACAGATTTGAGTAGAAGGTGAAAAACTTTAGCATAGATGGATCGTTCATATAAAGCTTGAAAATGAAGGATTTGAGAAGGGAAAATAATGATATTAACCCACCATCTAATTATCTATATACGTTGTTACTTGTGCATATAGAAATTTATCCATTTTATTTGTAGTTTTGTGTTTTACACTTATTATTATTTTTTTGAAACGTGAATACACATACTCTTACATCCACATACACCACATGGGTTCTGGAACCCATGAACTCAGAGTAGAAACATAGTGTCACAATATATCAACAGAAGTGTATTTATATTGCCTTTTTTTTTTTTTTTTTTTTTGGGAGTCGAAACCATATTAAACATGAACTTTCCATTCACTTATTTTTTGATCATTAATTACTCTTGCCTATAGAAATCCATCCATTTATTTGCAGTTTTGTATTTTTATTTTATTTATATACAATATATCAACACATGTGTATATATATTGCTCTTTTTTAGTCAAAACCATACCGATTTTTTGGTTTTTGTGTTTCTTTGACAGAAATTTTTATTCTTTTTGACAATCTTAACCAAATTAAACGTGAACATTTCCCATACTATTTTTTTTGCTGTATGGTGTTTTGCTAACCATGGTCCACAGCGAGGTCCATTAGTCATCATTCTGGACTTTCCAATGCATGGGCCCCACCTGCATAAGTTAAACTGAATGAGTGAGGATGCTATACATACTTTGCCTAGGATCTTATAATTTCTCTAATTCAATATACAGAAAAAAGTACTGCTACTAGAAGGTGCTTGTGACTGTTGTGCTTTGAATAATAAAGAATCTTTCATTAGTATAATAAGAAAGAAATGTAGTTTTTACTCATTATCATGTTGATTTAATTGATTTGATTCAGTTATGTTTTTATATGTTGGTTTTGGTATTTGAATAGGAGGAATTCTATAATACAGACTATGGTGGATCATACCTCTGACAGTCAATCCAGAGCTTCTCAGTTGTAAGCCCACATTGGAAGGGGCATAGCTGAAAGGCTGCACTCCATCTGACCCATGGACATTTGTTCATTGAATTCGTACCATTGCTGGCACTGATTGGACGATTGAGATTTTTTTTTTTGAAAGATATTGGATGATTAACATTGCCCTATCAATGGAATAATGCATTTTGCTATTCAGCATGAAAATAAAGAAAGACATCGACCACATGATAGCTCACAAGGGGTACCGTGTTGCATTTTTATGGATGTAGGTCGCATTCCTTGAGATATGTGATCTCACTATCCATGACACTTAGTAAGGGATTAGTATATGTGGCTTGGAGCATTATTCTAAATTTACTTGCAAAAGTTGTATCCTAGAGGACCTGGACTGATGCAGGACAATTAACCACTTGTTGTAAAAGCTCGAACTGATAGAGCATGGTGAATCAATCCCTTTATCTCATAGCCCAGGCCCCACATCACCAGGGTTAGGACCTCGACCGAACCCCCTTGTGGGCCCCACTTCACATAGGTTCCTCTTCACACGAGCCACCCACTTCACACGGATGGGCCCCGCCTCACACGAGCCACCTGCCTCACACGGGCCGCCCACCCCGAGTGTGCCCTTGCATCCCACAGGCAACCCCACTCGAGCCTGGTGTGAAAATGCCCTTGCATTATGGACACTAAAGATTAGTAATTTTTATGGCTGAATACTTCTACTGGCCCCGGTTAACCTTATACTAACTGTTAACCGTTGGGATGTTAATTTGGTTAAATCTGCAGACGGCTGGGAATAGTTTGTTTAGAGAAGTTTCTTAATATGGGATACGACTCTTGAGCATTCTTAATGCATTTTCTCAATACAATTGCAGAGTTAAATGGTAATGATGAGATAGAGCTGCTGAGTACTTCTGTTGATTTTTTGGTGGAGCTTTCTAGCGCTGATTCTCCTGTCTGTATGCTCCACTTTGTGATGCTGTTTCCCTTTTTTTATTACAAATATACACTTGTAAACATCTTCTATTTCAATTTTTGTTTGGTGGTTCATTTTGGTTTGCAGGTAGAGAATAACCCTTCTTTTGCTGCATCATCGCACCAAGCTATAGACCTCATTTTAGGTACTGACTGTATAACAGATATATGAATACCAATTTTAGCTATGGAAGTCATTAATTCCACTGCTCTGTTTTTTGGAATTTTGCCCTATTTTGCTAACTTTTGATTCTCTTTTCACTAAGGACAATTATGTTAATAAAAGCTAAAGAGGAAAATACAATAAAAATCATCATCGCAGATTGGGGACTAAGGTCTTCATTCTCTTAACTTTGGCCCCACAAGATTTGGAAGGTTTCTACGGTTGGCATCACCCTCCCCACTATTACCCGTGGTGTGGCACATTGAGATTGGATCAGCCTGATTTTTGGACTGACCAAAACATGGGGGGTGCACCTGCTGGGCAGTTTGAATGCTGCACACACAGTGATGGGCTCCATGCAGCTTTCTGTACGGTAAATTACGATACGGATCATATTGAATCATTCTATATATGTAAATACACCTTAACTTATGGTACAATTGAGCTGTTTGATGCCCACACATGCTGTGTATGATATCCACTTGTCCGTCCATTGTGGCCCTTCATATTCACCATATGGCTCACAAATTAGGCAGATCCAAAACTCAGGTGGGCCATCCCAAAGGAAACAGTGGAAAATCACACCCACAACCTTTAAATTCACAGGTGTGACCTGCCTGAACTTTGGATTGAGCTGATTTTTGGTGTGTCCCTTCAACCTCATGGGGTGCACCTACGCTGTAAACGGATCAGATTGGGAGTGGATCTGTGCATATCTGAATCTGATCCATTGAAGAATAACTGAGATCCAAATCTGATCTGATATCGACAGGTCCTAAATAATCCTATCCGAATTTGAATTTGTTAAAGATAAAAAAATCTGAATCTGATCTTGATCTGGATCCAATTCAAATTCAGTCCGATTAAATTGGATTCAGATTGATAATCGGATCTACTGGATAGTCTGGATTGAATTTCGATCATGAAAACAGGATCCATTTAGATCTATCCTGATTCAATTCAATAAAGATCCGATCCGACATATCTCTACTATATATAATGTCACAGACAATTTTACCCTCATAATTTTAAAAAAAAAAAATCACAAATTGCAAAGGGACTTGAAAAATAGTGAGGGTCTTTCTGAATAGAGAGGGGGAAAAAAAGAAAGAAAGAAAGAAAAAGAATGCATTAACAGCATATTCGGATTGAATTCAGATCAGATTCAGATTTTTTTAAATCTTTGGTCGAGCTCATGGGAACTTCCCATGTGGTTGAGCTCTGTGGGCCCTGCCGTGATGGGTGTCGAACATCCACACCATCAGTCAAATGCACCATTCCATGGTGGACCACGAGCCTAAAGTTTAGGACAATCCATGACTTAGGTCGGCCACGCCACAATAAAAACAATTGAGAGTGGATGCCCACCCATTGAAATCTGCTTGATTGTTTATAGGGCCCATTGAGATATGGTTTAGAGTCTTCAGACATTCAACCCATTCCATTATGAGGGTCCCACTTGGATGAGGGGTCACATGAAGTGTCAGACCATTCCAAAATTATGTTTGCCCCACCAAGTGCTTTTAGATGTTTCAGGCATGATTTCACATGGTTTCAGATGGTGTGGCCCACCTGAGTTCTGGATACAGCTGATTTTTGGGACATCCCATAACCTAGAAGGGACCCACCATATGCATGGTGTAGATGCGCAACACATTCACAATGGGGCCCACAGAGCTCAACCTCATGGGAAGCTCCCATGTGTCAACCTCCCATGGGTCAACCTCATAGTACCTCTTCCCTATATAATTTAATGAGAAATGCTTCAGTGCTTTGAGAGCACTAAGTTATAATGCTCTTGGTTGCATTGGTTCACTTGGACAGCCCATTGTGTTTGAAACACATTTCATGGGCTGCCATGCAAAAATCACACTGGTTGGATGATCCAATCCCTATCTTTGATTTGGCCTTATTTTCTATAGCCACCCTTGTCCCAAGCCATGGATGGGGCGGTTAGGATTGCCTAACAAAGCTGGTTGTTTAGAATCATAGTCAGTTGATGATGGTCCCTACAAATAGTTAGATCAAATTCTTGCTTAGACCTATTTTTATGTAAGTGATCTAGATCCTCATACTTAGGGCCATTGATCAAATGGTTAATATCTGTTAGAAAAGTCTAGAACAATAGATTGGACTATGAAATGTGTGTTGGACCTAATGAACAGTCTAGAACAATAGATTGGACTAAGTGTCCCAATGCAACTTGTAGCAATATAACTTACAATGCTCTGAGAGTGCTGGAGCATTTCTTTAATATAATATATATTCTATTTCTTTGACCTATGAACAGTCTAGGTCAATGGATTGGACTGTGTCCCAATGCAACTAGTAACACTAACTTACAGTGCTCTGAGAGCACTGGAGCATGTCTTTAATATAATATATATTCTGTTTCTTAGTTTTGGAATCTACATCCGAAACAATTATCTTCTTTGCCATGATTCTCCATCATCCATTTGAAGCTTCTCTGAAGAATTTGCTGTCAAGGAAAAAAGAGAGTGAACTCATTGAAGGGATTGTCGGTAGCTTGATAATGCGTTTGGTTAGAAGAATGTGCCCCCCTTGGAAAAAGAGGGTAAGTATGCCTACATTGATTTTATGTTTGCTTCCAATGCTTTTGGACTTAACCCTTTTAGTTATGCATATTGTTTTACTTGGTTTCGTCATTTGTACTTCTGTTTCTTATGAGAAATAGTGCAAGAAAATTCATATTCCCTAAGAAAGTATCATCGCGCGTTGTTACGGATTGATCATTCACAAGGGGCTAAGTCACTTACCCAATCTTTACTTATTTTGTACATTAGATGTTTTTGTACCTAGTATAGAGATTTATAGAGAATTCTAAAGGGGATTAGAGTTGTGTAGACTAGAGTAATGTGGAGATCTCTAGAATATTCCTGAGTTCTTTAGTGGAGTCTTATGGAGAGAGTAGTGTAGAGTATTCTAGAAGGGTTTCTAGAGTTTTCCTAGCTGCTGGATGACCGCCACATGGCATCATCCTAGCTAACCATGCAAGGGTTCTTAGGTTTATATAAGGAGTTCAGGTCCTCATCTGTAACTATCCTCAGAAACTTGTATGATCTCGAGTTCTAGTCCAATTTAAAGCCAAGTGAGATTGTAAGATCTTGATTTCTAGTGCAACACAAAGCTAAGTGTGGCAATCGGTCGAGTTGGGTTGGGTTGGGTTAGGTTGGGTTAGGTTCTGGTCATAACGAGATTGGGTCAAACCCAACCCATTTATTAAAAGGTTTGAAATCTTAACCTAGCAATGCTTGCTACTCATTTTGCAAACCCCCATGCCCTCACATTGCCCAAATCTGTCACCTACTCTAGCAACCCTCATCTTTGCACCCGCATGCTCGGCCATTCATCCGATTTATCGCTACCATCACCAAGTGACTTCTTTGTCTTCGGCCACCAGGAGCCTTCACTCCATCATACAGATCTGTCGTTGCCAATGTAGATGCACCTATCTCGACACTTGCCCATAATATCTGCATTTTGACCTGAATTGATTATTAGGAAGTGGGTTTTCGTGCTGCTAAATAATGTCTAGCAATCTCTCTTTCCTATTCATTTTTTACTTGCTTGGCTCCAATAAAGAAAAAAGTGTTAAAAACAACAATTAACATCGTTTGATTAATTTTGTACATTTTATTTATTTGTTAAATTTTTTTTTTTTCAAAGTTTTTCAATTTTTAATAATAAATATTCCATTAATATTTAGTTAATACACTAACATATGTTACGCACTTACACTAACTCACTAATCAAGGTATTCTGTAACGGTAATGGTGGCCGTAATGGCCACCATCGTTACCTTTATGATACAGGCTGTAATGGCCGTTATTGCCCCCGTAATGATTGTTAAATCTCTCTCTCTCTCTCTCTCTCTCTCTCTCTCTCTCTTAATTGAAAAAAAAAGCCCAAAAACCCGTATTGGCCCTGTAATGGACCGTTATGAGGCTATTATAACCCTTACGGGGGCATAATGGGCCGTTATGGGTCATTTTTCTCATAACAGCCTTTACAGTTGTTATAACCCTGTAGATCGTAATGGTTGCCAGCCTTTATAGTAGTGTAACGGCCGTTACGGTACACCACGTCACTAGTAAGTCAACTACAGTATTAAAATTAATTTTAATTTAAATATAGTTTTACTTTTATAAATAACCACAAAAATGTGGCTAAAACCTTTCATCAACTTACAGTCTTTAACTTATATATAGACCAACCTTTAATGATAAATAAATATAGTATATATTTTAAAATTGATTTTAGAATTATTTTCACTATTTTTAATTAAAAAATATTTTTTGTTTTCGAAAATTACGGAAACTGTCGCCAATCTGTAAATTGGCTTACAACTAGAGTGTTGTGAATTTTTCACACCAGTTGCAATTTAAATGGGTGGAAATGGAAGAGTTGGGGATTTTCCCCAAAATTTTTTGATTTCCCCAAATTGGCAAATTCAGAAATCGGAGCTTAAAAGCGATGATTTTCATCCAAATCATGCATAATCATGTATCATAATCATATTTCAACAGGTTATGACTTATGAGTAAGAAATTTAGTAAAAGACGAAGAAAATGCAATTTCTTACCAAATGGGCTTTTGCCTGTTTCCACGCTTGATCTTGATTTCTTGCTCATATACGTGATTTATTCTGCAACAACTCAAAATGAGTTGCCTAAATTGACTCTACAATAGATCCCAACAAAGAAATTGGAGAAAAGGTTGGTATGTTTCGAGTTTTTTCGAAGTTTTTGGCTTTTAGTGAAAGAGGGGTGTTGTTCATGTAACGATGACATTATCGAATGTATTGACGATAAATGGAATGCGAGTGGCTGTTATTGCATGAGTATGATATATCATGGTATCTGCAATACATCGCAATATATCACCAATATTATCATTGACACCAAAGAGTTTTACAACTCCCTGGGTATATCGTATTTGTCACTATGGATATATCAGCCAATTTTATTGATATTGTGAACACTGTTTGAGACAATCTTAGCCTTGCAACTAATTGAAGGAGACAGATGGAACGATGCGAGGTGATAGTTTGAAGAATTGACATGGAAGATCATTGACAAGTGGTTGATGACGGCATCGATGCATTAGGTGAGGGAGAGTGTCATGGATCGATTAATAACAAGGGGCAAAAAATCGGGGACTTAGCAATCTTTGCTCATTTTGTACACAAGTTTTTTTTTTTTTTACATATATGTAGAGAATTCTAAATGGGACGAAATTTGTAGAGAAGTGTGGAGATCTCTAGAATACCATAGAGTTCTCAAATGGAGGCTTGTATAGAGAGTAGTAATGTAGGGGCATTTTCACACTGGGCTCGAGTGGGGTAGCCCGTGGGATGCGGGGACACACTCGGGGTGGGTGACCCATGTGATTTGGGGCCCACGAGCCCACAAGGGAGGTTCGGCCGAGGTCCTAACCCGTGAGTTACGGGGCCTGGGCTATGAGAAAGGGATTAATTCTCTACACTCTAACAATTCGAGCTTTTAGAACAAGTGGTTCATTGTCCTGCATCAAATTGGTATCAGAGCGGGAGGTCTCATGTTCGAGACTCCTCACCGGGGGTGATTAATGCAGGAGTATTTTCACACTTGGCTCGAGTGGGGTAGCCCGCGGGATGCGGGGACACACTCGGGGTGGGTGACCCATGTGATTTGGGGCCCATGGGGGAGGTCTCGTGTTCGAGACTCCTCACCGGGGGTGATTAATGTGCATTTCACACCGGACTCGAGTGGGGTAGCCTGTGGGATGCGGGGATACAGTCGGGGTGACGGCCCATGTGATTTGGGGCCCACGAGCCCACGAGGGGGGTTCGGCCGAGGTCCTAACCCATGAGATGTGGGGCCTGGGCTATGAGATAAAGAGATTAATTCACCATACTCTAACAATTCGAGCTTTTAGCGGAAGTGGTTAATTGTCTTGCATCAAGTAGTATAGAGTGTTTTAGAAGGTTTCTAGAGCGTACCCATTGGTTGGATGATTGCCCCATGGCATCATCCTAGACAACCATGTAAAGGCTCTAAGGGCCTGTTTGGCCGGGCGAATCCCATGGGATTAGGAGGGATGGGATGGATTTTAAGGTAATGATGGTGGTGTCAGTGGATTGGTTTAAGATTCATGGGATTGCTATATCCAGGGACAAGTTCACTGGGTCTGTTTGGCACACCTGGCATATCCTGGGATTTTACCTTCCAATTCGTCCAACCAAGGGATGGGATCAATTTTAAGGTAATGATGGTGATGTCAGTGGATTGTTTTAAGATCCATGAGATTGCTTATATCCCGGGACAAGTTCATCAGGTCTGTTTGGCTCGTCATCCATATGCGATCCCATCCCTCCTAGTACCGTGGGATCCGTCCGGCCAAACAGGCCCTAAGGGTTAGCTTAGGTCTATGTAAAGAGGGGTCCTTATTTGTATCTATCCTCATAAACTTGCAAGCTCTTGAGTTCCTGTGCAATGCAAAGAATTCTTCCATTCTCTTATGTCTCTAAAGCATCCTAGTGGACTCCGTGCACAATTCTTGGTGTTTGCACCTGGGGGATAGGGACTTGTTGTTCGTGACAAGATTTTGAGTACAGGTGTTGCACGGTCTATGCTTGGGGAAGCACTTGAGCCATGACAGTGTGCTCCATGATAGTGTGCTCACTTACAATATCCTTGAAATGAATAATAACTCAGTGCTTTTCACGTTGCATTTGTATCTTCTGTATCATGTTTGAACCATTATCTTGAAGTCTATTGGGTTGAACTGCTAAGGAAAGTGGATAGCCAGGATTGTCATGAGAAGGCCTTGACAAACCATTGTGGATCTTCTGGGAACCTTAATATTTGTTTGTGTTGGAGTTTCCTTTGTCTAGGCCTCTAGGGTGAGCTGGGTCAATTCAAGTGAGCTAGACTTGGCCCTCCAGGCTTTGAAGCATGGTGCAAATTGCCAGACTCTGAAACCTATCTCTACGATCTTCAAGTGCCGCAAAAGAGCCGTCATGGACATAAGCATATAAAATGATTCAGGCGTTCATCGTCATGATTAATCTACTTTTGCAGATACCATGCAGGAATCATTTCATTCAGACGATTGCTATATAAATATTTCTATGTAGTCTACAGGTGTCAAAATGAGAAATCCCAATTCTTTTATTGTCTATCATAAATATCGAACATCTACTATATCTAACATCTACTTAATGCAAATAGTTAGCGGTCTGGTAAACTTGTCACCGCATATGCCCAAGTTATTTGGCTCATTTCAATCCTACAATAATAAATGGACTCCTGAACTGGGTTAGATACTGGTTTTTGGTGGCCTAGCCTAAATTTGGACTTTTAAAGCTGCTTCTGTCCTCAACAAATGTCTTGGGCTTGCTAAGTAGACTTGTTTGGCAGTCATCAATCCGATTCGAGTTTTCAGTGGTGTCCTGAATTGAGGCAGTGGTTACCACTTACCGGTGGAGAATGCCTTTTGGAGCTGTGATATTTAACTATTTCCCATTATTGCCATGGTTTTCTAGTTTTCTCAGTTCAAAGCATCTTAGATCTGTTCTTTAATTTCTTTCTTTATTGTATTTTCTCATTCTGTATTTCAGGTTCAACAAGTTTTGGTTCCAATGTTCAATTATATGTTCAGCACTTAATTCGTCAGCTGGGAAGTGAGCCATACATTGGTCAAAGGACAATGCTTTTAGTTTCCCAAAGAATCTCTGTACTTGCGGACAGCTTGCTTTTCATGGATCCCTTTGATGATGCTTTCCCTGATATGCACCGCTCCATGTTTATGATGTAAGTAACTAAGCTTGACAAATCTCCCAATGTAACTTGGACATGGAGACATGTGTCAGTGTTGGACATGGATACAAGGTGTCAGCCAAATGGCTTTTAAAAGTTGGATATGCTGGCATGTTTGTACAAATATCTAAATAATCAGTGATTATATTTTAATTCTTTAGAGGTTAGAAAGCATAAAATAGATAATATTGATTGAGAATTTTATTATTATTATTATTATTATTATTATTTTTTATTAATTTTTTTTTTTGAGCTGCATCCAGGAGTGTCAGATATGTGGACACTGACACATCTCTATAGAGAAAAGTTCGAAGAATCGGCTGTTCTTGTTACATAGAAATGTACATGTTGCATACCATGGATGCTTTAGTCTTTTAGTTCCTCAATGGGAATATTAGGGAAAGATGTTTAGTTTTTCTCAGGATTATCTTGTTTCACCAATATAAAAATCACAAGAACCTGTTGTTTCTATGGCAGGTTTAATTACTAGTTCCATTTGCAAATAAACTAATAGTATTGAGGCATTGGACATTGATCAACAGAGCTAAAAAATGTCCAGCAACCAAAAATTGACATATCCATCGATTTGATCAACAGAACTAAAAAATGTCCAGCAACTAAAACTGTTTCAGGAAGCTGTCGATCGAATCGACAGTGTTGATTCGAGTCAATCGAATTGACAGATCGATCGATTTGATCGATAACTAGCCGTTTTAGATCCATTGCTTCACTCATCTACTTAAGGGATCACTTAGGACTTTTGCAAGCTGATGGGAATTTCGTAGAAATTGAGTCTAAGTGTATCCCTCTCTAATCCTCTCTCTTAAGACTCAAATCCCATTGAGTTCATGCCATCTTCTTGGGTTCAATCACCCTAAATGAGCATTCAAAGCTCCCATTGAAGATGAACATGAATTCTAGCATTCTATAAGGCTTAGACATTAATCTTACAAGTAAACCCTATTTGTCTAACAGCCTAGAATGCTTGATTAGGTGAATCCTCTATTGTTTCATACAAAGCCCTAAAATTTAGGAGATTCACCACCATCCCCATGCTCCCAATACCTTGTCATTCTATATTGGAAGATTCGTTCAAGGTTGCTGATCAAGGGACCTGATTCAAGTCCGGAGAAGCATCTCAACACCATGTGTTATCAAAGGGGCTCATCCATCTAGTAAGAGTATTTTGAGTCCAATTTTTAACTCACTTC
Source organism: Magnolia officinalis (assembly GCA_021015155.1). Lineage (NCBI taxonomy): Eukaryota > Viridiplantae > Streptophyta > Magnoliopsida > Magnoliales > Magnoliaceae > Magnolia > Magnolia officinalis. The sequence continues at coordinate 53,652,777 of JAJHSJ010000015.1, forward strand.
TTGTGAAGAGTTGGGTTTCGAGTTTGAGACCCAAACTCAAAGTGTAAGACCTTGTGTAGGCCATCGGCAGGTGTGTACGTGGTTAGTCCTTGTGTAGGACTAATCGAGAGTTCGAGATCTAAACTCGTAAGACCTTGTGTAGGCCACCGACGGGTGTGTACGTGTGAGTCTTTGTATAAGATGTAATGGTTTATGGTGAACCTATTGAAAACCACATGAGATGGTGAAATCTAGAAAACTCAAGTTTGAGTTCGTCATCCGGGAGTGGAGTAGGCAATTCGCCGAACCACTACATATTGTTGTGCAATATGTGATGATTCTTTACTTATGCTTGTCTTGATTTTTGTTCTATGAACACATGAATAGATAGATGGTATGCCAAGTATTTGAATCATTGTCTCAATTGATATAGCTATCTCATCTCATAGACTTGTGTTCATATGCTATTTGTATCCTTGATGGTCTATGATCCTACACACACCACACTTTTATGTGGGCTAATTTGAATTGATTGCTTAAATTTTAAATTGTCTTATTCACCCCCCCTCTCTAGGACTTGGACATAACTCCAAGCTTTTAGTGATGCAGGACAATTAACCACTTGTTCTAAAAGCTCGAACTGTTAGAGTATGACGAATTAATCCCTTTATCTCATAGCCCAGGCCCCACATCTCATGGGTTAGGACCTCGGCCAAACCCCCTTCGTGGACCCTAAATCACATGGGCCGCCCACTCCGAGTGTGTCCCCGCATCCCACGGGCTACCCCACTCGAGCCCGGTGTGAAATGCACATTAATCACCCCTGGTAAGGAGTCTCAAACATGAGACATCCCCCGTGGGCCCCAAATCACATGGGTCACCCACCCCGAGTATGCCCTTGCATCCAACAGACGACCCCACTCGAGCCCAGTGTGAAAATGCCCCTGCATTAATCACCCCCGGTGAGGAGTCTCGAACACGAGACCTCCTGCTCGACTTGCTTTAAAAGCTCGAACCGTTAGAGTATGACAGATTAATCCCTTTATCTCATAGCCCAGGCCCCACATCTCATGGGTTAGGACCTCGGCTGAACCTCCTTCGTGGGCCCTAAATCACATGGGCTGCCCACCCCGAGTGTGTCCCCGCATCCCACGGGCTACCCCACTCGAGCCCGGTGTGAAATGCACATTAATCACCCTTGGTAAGGAGTCTCGAACACGAGACATCCCCTGTGGGCCCCAAATCGCATGGGTCACCCACCCCGAGTGTGCCCCTGCATCCAACAGGCGACTCCCACTCGAGCCCAGTGTGAAAATGCCCCTGCATTATTTAGCTTAGTGGTATTAGTGCAATACCTGCAATTTCAGTACGCTCTTCAAGAAAAGGACTTGCATGTGGTGCTATCCAAACACAAATGTTTAACAACCATGGATCCTCCTATCCCCACATCTAAACACAAAATTTCAACATCCACTGAAGTCCATGTGATCTAAAGATCCATGGACATGGACTTCCCCTTGCAAACCACTATCGACACATTGAAACAATCCTTAAAGGCAACTAATCCACTGAGAGTTTGCTTATTTGTAGGGTAGGGGAATTCTTTTATTATATTTTCTTTTCCTTTTCCTTTTCCTTTTTTTTTTTTTTTTTTTTTTTTTTTTTTTTTTTTGTTTTTGTTTTTAGTTTTAGTTTTAGTTTATTTTAGTTTAGTTTTTTTTTTTTTCCTTCTGTGTGGTGTGTGGCGTGGGTCATGCCTGCTACCATAGCGGAAGCATGTAGGTTTGAGTTCCAATCTCTTAAAGGTTGTGGGATTTGGGACCATTGTCCTGTGGCCATCCTATGGTCTTTGGAGTAAGCACGATAATTGTATCTTTTGAATAACAAGAGAACCACAAAAAGAGTTTCGGGAAGAGTTGCTTCATTGGTAGTGTTGTATAAGGAGTTTGGGAGCAGAGAAAACCAATCTTCTGAGATATGAAAAGAGATCCAGTTTGGGCCATTAGGTGGAGTCTGCTACCGAGTGTTGGCCTCAGGCTAATAAACTTTGATGGTTGCTCCATTGGAAACTTGGGGCCTAATGCGAATGGTTAGAACTTTGAATGGTTTTCATGTATCCAGCTGGGGTGTGTGACTATTTAGAGGCAGAGATGAGAGTCCTTTGGTTAGGGGATCAAGGAGCCTCTTCATGTGCACTCAGGGGGCATATGGTGGTTAAGGGTGATTTATTGAATGTTAATGGTGGCCAAGCTTGTCTTCTGACTACCTTGGAGAATAGCTGATTGGATTGATGAGATAGGATAATTATGCAGGAATCATCAAGTTTTCTTCTTCTTCTTCTTCTTCTTATGTTGTTTTGGAAGGGAGCCCTGAGGCTGATGTCCTAGCCAATGATAGTGTTCTTGGGGTTGCTCTGGCCTTATGGGACTCTTTTCCAATTGTGCTTTCGCTCTTGCCACTTCTTTTGTTATATAAAAAAAGAGGACATGTCGCATGGATGCAAAATTCACTCACATGTGGAAGCTAAGTGTGGCAATTGGCTGGGCTAGGGTTGGGCCAAGGTTGGCCCTGTAAGGAAATTTTTTAAATGGTCAAAGGCTTGAATGGTCCAATCTAAGGGTTTCTTAGAGTATCCTCCATTGACGAGGAGTCCCACCTATATACGGTTTGCATCATTGTAAACGTGACCCTGGATCAATGAGTATCTTTAAACTACACATGCATGTTGAATGGGATTGGGAACTACTAAGAAGTTCCTTAAATAGTCCATTCTATCTATATTATGGTGGCCTATTTGATGACGTGACTGGGCCAACGGGCCAGGCCGGGCATTCATCATCAGCCTGGGCCTGGCCCATCCCTCAGGCTAAGTTTAGGGGCCCAGGCCCTGGCCCTGTAGGGCTGGTTCGCCCTGCCCATTGCCACCCATAGTGGAAGCTTTATACTTCAAGAACTACTATCCCAGAGCATAAAAGCTTTTAACCTCCCTTTTAGGTAGCAACCCAGTAGATACATCACCCATATGCATATCTCAACATATGGCAGATCAGTGATATGTTGCAGTGGATACAAAGGAATTATTGTAGTGGACACAAAGGAAGAATTCAGTTGTGCTGCCAAATGAGTTCCTGGTGCAGTAAGGTTTACAGTGTTTTCCTTTAAATTACACTTGCGAGATGCCTAGAAAGATGACCATTTCTTAGTTTCTAGTTGTTGATTTGAGTGGAAACTACAAAATGATGGGGTAGGGTTGATGCATTGCTTGTGTCATTACTTACTGTCTTGAACTGGTTGACTATAAAATCTGCGTTGCTTTTCATGTATTTTCTCTGGAAAATGAGGCTTATAAGTCTGAAGATACATGATTACTTTTAGGGGTGAGTAAATTCTGAAGACAACGACTGTTGAAGATTTACTAAAATGAAGCTAATGCATGAAAAATCATAACAGACAAATAAAGAAAATTTTACATTAGACATGCAAAGTTGCATTGCATCTCTTGATGTTTTGAGTTTCAAACTTCTGATCTAGTCCTTCACATTGACAACAGGATTCAGCTTATTGAGTTTTTGCTATCAGACTATTTGCAAACTTGGGCAATTGGCGAAGGTTTTGAAAGCAGTAAGTTTCCTTTTCGCAATATCTGCATTAGAATTAGTCGAAATTATGTTATCCCGTATTTGTAATTTCATTCCAGTTTCATCATCCTCCATTTCTATACATCACTATTTATGTCATTTTAATGAACCTTAGAATCCTAGACCAGACTTTCAGCATCATATCCGCCAATTTGGTCATTGTGATGAATGAATTAAATGCTATTATTGCTTTCCATAAAACAATGGAAGTCACCAAATGATTACATGGTTGAGGAAAAAGTAATTAATGGAAAAGCCATAAACCATTCATCTGCATCCACGAAAATCAAAGGGCTAGAGGCATTTCAACTTAGAATCACGAAGTTTGAAAATGAGGAGCTATAAGATCTTGATGCATTAGGAGGCATGATAGTGCCCTGATGCACCTGATCCTTTCAAATGGTTCCCATGGTTTGGTGATGTAGAATATTGATTGATCATCTCCTTTTGTTGGATTCTTGAGGATTGGGAAACAGAAGTTTCAATGTCATAAATAGGGACATATGGTGTTCCTCGAAAGTGATATGGTTGGAGCTCAACTTATTTAATGTAGTGGATTAGGGGTTATTCAAAATTCCATCCCATATAAACATTCCCATTTTACAATTCGAACTCGACTTCAGTGCGACTGAAGCGTGATCTGCTGCGTAAATCTGAGGCGGTTTCAAAGTTGGTCCAAGCAAATACAATAAATATGGGTCGCTTAATTGTTTCTAAGCACAAATTAAGGTTGGAAGAGTGTAGCAAGGTGTTTGAGAACTTCATGGAGTCCTTTCTTCTTCCTTAATCTTATTCTTTTAGTTAGTTTTTATGTTTTCTTTAAGAGTTTTGGTTTCAATCATGTCTTTGGTGAACCCCGATGGATGTACTTAGCATCAATCACTTTCAGTGGCTTCTAGAAAACCTTGTAAGGTGAGTCAAAGCTGCCTAGGTAGGATCCACGATCCTCACATGCCCTTAGGTCTAAGGATTATTGTGCATCAAGTCTTTCATCACATGATTATTGTCCAGATTAATAGGCCTCCAAACTATTGACTTGAACTTTGATCTATTAATGAAATGGCCAAAGTTCCAAAACCCGGATCCCATATTCATGGCACACTCACATTCTTGGGTGGGGTAAGGTCAAATGGTGTAACCAACACCAAGTCGGTTTCCGATGGTGGAGACCTTTCATCTTGACCCAAGTCAGTCCCCTCACATGGGATCACCGTACATCCCAAAGATCGATGCCCATAGATTTGTCTTAAGCATCTGTGGCAGTCATGGTTCATTAGGATATTGAGATCCATGAAACACAACTCTCCTTGGTCAATAACCACTATGTCCAATCTTGAGTTCTCAAGGATCAGATGATGTATCACATACTCCTCACACAACCCGTAAAATAAAATATAAGATTAATTATAACTTTAGATTTATCTAAGGCATATAGTATATGTTCAAGAGGACTGATGGTCATCAAGATCAACGTTTGAGATTGGCCCTATCACATCTACATGGCTAGTGGATTAGAGCGCACATTGGTTTTCCAGGGCATCAACTCCAAAAATGATCACTTTCTAGTTCCATTTAGATATTCTACAACACTTTTCTCCCCTTTAAAGTTTTGCTTTCAAAATTTCCCTGAAAATATCATATAGTTCCAAGGGCAAAAAGATGGGTTGCGGGTTTAGTTAATCTGCAAATGGTTGTAGGTTGTCTATCCTCAACTTTGCTAAGCCCACAAATGTGTGCAACAAAGCTCATCTGCACACCACATGTGCTAGAATGGCACGATAGGTCCAAGATCCAAACCATCCATCAAAATGGCACCACTATATTGATGCCTTAACCCAAGAATCAGGTTGATCAACTGGTCGGGTGGGCCACAATTTGCATAAAAAAATAATAAATAAAAATGAATGGCTCTGAAAAAACTTTGCTGAAGTTTTCTAACCAATCCGCCTGTTTCCAATATTGGGGTCCACATGTTGATTAGACCAGATTTTACTATTGGGAAAACATGTACAAGGTTGGACCAATCTGATCTGATGGATTAAATCTTGCAAGTATGTCCCATTCTGGCACGTGTGTGGCATGTACATGAGCTTTATTGCACACACGTGTTTCCTTAGCGAAGCCCGTCTGTTTTATCCTCTCCAAATGTTGATGGAAAATACAAGGAATTGTCGCGATAGAATTGCATATGCTCATGAAGTTGTCAACACTTCCTATTGTTTATAGGTTTTTTCTTCTCCAAGAATGATTCAATATTATTGAATACTCATAGAACATTCAAAACGTGGAAGCCATTCACCACCTTTGGGATGAGCGTAGCTCATATTTTTCTTTGGAGAGGCAAGTGGCACACCCAATGTCTGTACCTCATTCAGGTTGTTAGCCGCAGTCTACACATCCATCTTACTACTATCAGTTCCATAAATATTGTACATGTTGAATGCTGATGTGTAAGCTACACTACTTGGAATTCAATGAGATAATCGATTGTGGAGTACTGTTCTACCGATTCATTTGTCGAAGAATCATGAGCCTTCATCATCTGCATTACGTCAAGCAGTTGTAATAACCCATGTAAATGAATTTAGGCAACCATCCCCTAAAAAGCAGCAAATAATTGTTTCAAGTCCTGCGCTACTCATACGTGCGCTTTTGAGTGTACACGTATATTATGTTTGATGGTAATGCTAAGTGCAAATGCCTGCTTATGAATTTGAATGGGAACATGTGCCTCACGTGTATGAGATCTGAACTGCTCATCTGGTCTGCCCCACCATGAACTGGCCATGGCCTGAAAACATGCTGGTTGCACAATGCCAGGTACTTAATCAGAACAGGACCCAGAAAGTCTTTTTTTTTTTTTTTTTTCCTGGTCCGGTTACATCCATGGACTAGGAGAATCTGATATCTGATTGTCGGATTGTTGGGCCATGTCAGTTCATGATGGTGCAAGGTGCTAAGCAGTCCCGATCTTCTACATGTCTGCTACTGTCCCTGTAGGAGCTTGTGTGCAAAGATGTGCGATGGCTGATGATAGGTATACAGTTAAAGTCTTTATTTATTTCCTCGGTTGACAGGTACGCGTTGACATGTTCAAGTTTCAAATCACCATTTTCTTGCATTTCTTAATTTGGAAAGCATCGAGTCTGATTGCTGTCTTCAAAATGAGTATTGCAGCAAGCTATTGAAAATTCAAACATCTGAGAAACCACAACTGGTATTGCAGGACTGTTTGAAGACTGGGTGAGATCTGTTATACAAGCACAGAAGGCATTGAACCTCTTGGAAAGCAGGAATGGGCTTTACATACTGTACATGGATCGAGTGATTGGGGAGTTGGTGAAACAGCTGGGGCCCATTTCTCAGAGTGGGACGCTTGACATGGACATCCTTGAGAATCTGTTTACTGATACTTGAGCACTACAAAAACTGTAAGGCATCGTTTGAAATGTGTTACTTCTTTTCTCTGTAAATCTTCAGTTGAAGCACTACAGCAGTTTAGGATGTCTGGATGACTCCTAGTTTACATTTTTCATTAAATCTACAGGGGATGTGCATTTGGTCGAGATAGCTGCCCCGTCTCTTAGGTGTGATTGATTGCTTCTAACAACACATGCACATATGTGTTGTGTTTGAATATCTGAACCGTTTATGAAACTTGCCATCACAAAATGCATTGGAATCTGAACCGTTTATGAAACTTGCCATCACAAAATGCACCCCAATGAAATTTCGGGTCGTTGGGTGCCTGGGTGGGCCATATTCTTAGGTTCATCCCAGCCGTTGGTATGCTTTCAAGAAATGCGGTAAAATGCATTTTTTAGTGGCACTTGAGCACAGGCCCTTAGCTATCCTAGATAACTTCATTTGATTGGTTTTGGTGTGAATTCTAATGGGACATAAAAATAGGCTGTATTAGTATGCCTTCCCAGTATGAAATTTGGGGCCTATGGTTCATTGATCCATGCCATTGATATGTTGGGCCCTACTGCTGATGGACCATGTCTATTTCAGACCGCCTTGGCGTTAGTCGAACTAAGGCATTAATACCAAAGACACAAGTCATACATCTCTCTAATAGCAATCATCAATCAATGGTAATGTATTGCAGTTGGGCGGGTGATCAAAAGTGAAATGTAAGGATTTACAAGCCGGTTTTTGTTTTATCTTGATTGTATATTATTTGAACTCCTTTTTCATCCATGGGTTTTGCTAACGTCCCTACCTTCACGGTGCATTAGCAACATCCCCGGAGCCTTTAAATGACACGTGGGATGACTTATCATCAATTGAACTGTTCATTCATTCATTATACTAGGAGCATGGTGTAAAAATCACACCAATTTGTTCATTCAATTAAATTAGGTTACACGTGTAAGTAAGGGCTTGAATTGGTTGTTTATGTGAGAGTAAGATCCGCTGGCGTGCTAGAGTCTACTCGACTCAAAGGTTTTGAGTGAATATTTAGTGTCCCTCGCATTGAGATTGACAAATTGAAAATTGGATTGGGATCTAGTTATCCTCTCAACCACTAGTTTGTGTTCCATTCATGTGATTTGTGAAAGGGTAGGGTTAGCATTTTGAATGAGTTTTTTTTTTTTTTTTTTTTAAAATTAATTTTTGCCTACATGAGTCTATGGACTTAAGGACATTTTCTTTTAGAGTGATTCACTACCATAATTTAACAGTAAAAATAGAGAAAGAAGAGATAAATTGATAGTGTTTTTCTATTAATGATTTTTTATAATAATAGCACTCACGATCAGTTTGAGGATAATGATCCATTTGTTGCTTAATCGGGATTGAGTTTTGTAGCGGGATGGTTGTGATGTGTGGGATGATCGTCTGTTCATTGCTTGATTGGAAATCGATCTTCATTGTGAGACGACTAATGGAGGGTGGATCTTCGATAATCTGTTTATTGGTCGGTTGAAATTATGCTCCGTAGTGATATAGTCGATGAGGTGACAGTCTGTTCGTGGTCTTAAAAGGAACCAAGCATGTAAATTGACTATTCGTTCGTCATCTACTGTGGAACAAATTTTGTGGCGAGATGGCCAGCGGAATCACCTAGTACGTAAAAGGAAAGTTGCACAACCTTTTGTTTGAGATTGGACAATCTTCTTTACGATCCAACGAGATGTCGTGGATGAAGGGTGGAGAGATAATCTAAGGATATCTCTCTATGGCCCCATGCTATGAGCAACGATAAAGGACTAAACTAAAACAAATAAAAAGATGAATGTCTATGATGGATGGAAAGATAAAAGTAGGTTTGGTTGTAATGACGCTATGCCCCATTAGTGTAGCTGTAGACATAGTTTGGCGTAGTTGTAGGCGTGGCCAGTATTTAGCGTAGTTGTAGGCATAACTTGGATGTAGGGGTCGGTCTGAAGCTCTTTGTTGATTGTTGCTTTTATAGGCTTCTGGGAGGTGGTAACCTTGCGTAGTATTTAGCATCATGAAGAATTTGGACGATCAGTTGTGGAAATCTCTTTAATTCTTCCACACTAGCATGACGTACAACCATGTGTACAAGAGATATATCTCAAGTTTGTCGACCGAAGTCCTCACATCTCTGAACTCTTACATTGGAAAGTTATTGTGATCCTTATGTCACTTGGCTTTCGCATCCGTAGGGTGTTGCTTTTGGAAAGACTCTAACATTTAATGATATATAAAGATCTCATTTGATGAGATTCTAACATTTAATGCTGAGAGAGATTTGCTTTAATGAGACTCTTTGTTTTGCAGAGAATACTTTTGATACAACTCTAGCACTTAATGCGCGCTCTCTCTTATGTGCATGCCTCTAACTCCTCCTCTTGAAGTCATCTACACCACACATGGCACGATTGTCATGTGTCTTTTGGATCGTTTGATCTGGCCGTGCTAGATCGGGTGTAAACAATGATGAAGGGCACGAGTAGGATTTCGTCCATTATTAATCACGTAGTGTCAACACATGACAATATTTCATTGGTCCATGTAGGTATGCGAAAAAGGGTATAAACAATGCCCCTCATGTCTCTTTGCATTTGAAGAATGTACTCAAAGAATGTGAAGTGACGTTTGAATAATATTTTTTAGCCGTTGGAATGGATGTCCCTTTTGTTGCTGCGTTTTTTCTCCCTTTTAACCATTCCCCTCTTTTTTACTATTCATGGCCAACACTATTCACAGCCGATACTATTCATCCGGGTACAATTCATCAGTTAGTTTCATTATTCATCCGGCCGATGACACTATTCATTTTGCCAATGACATTATTCATCTCGCTGATTTCATTATTCATCCATCGGATTTTATTACTCATCTGACCAACAAAACTATTCATTGACAACTTTTTTTAGGTGCTAATGACATGAGAGGTTGCCTCCCGGACTATTCAATACATGTAGAGTAAAGTTGTGGCACCAGAGGCACGAGATGTTGCCCCTCGTACTAATTGGCACTGGCATGATATTGCCCTCTTGGATATGAGTTACATCAAATCATACTCTCCAATAAATGGTTGTTGGGAGAGGATCTAGAACCATGTATTACAGGTGCCAGGGAGTGATTGGCTTATAAGGACATATTCTTTTTACACAAGTACTCCTTGATCTTTTAGCTTTTCTTGAGTTTAGATCTTCTAATTATATTACTGAACTATTGAACTTCTAGTTGCACACGCATCCCACCGAGCGTGCCAAAAGAGTGTTGCTGTTAATTCAATCAAACTACACCACAGGTGTAAGCGAGGGCTTGGATTGGTTGTTCGTGTAGGAGTAAGATCATGGACATTCCAGAGTATACTCAACTAAAAGGTTTTGATTGAATCATTAGTGTCCCCCGTGTTGAGATGGACAAATTGGAGACTGGATCGGGATCTAGTTATCCTCTCAACCACTGGTTTGCGCTTCATTCAAGTGATTTGTGAAAGGGTAGGGGTTAGTTTTCCAAATGAGTTATTTATTTATTTAAAACCTTGTTATAATAAATGTGAGCTTACGGACTTAATGATTTATTCTTTTAGCACGTTTCACTATCGTAATTCAACATTAAATATATAGAAAGAAGATATAAGCCGAAAGTGTGTAAATATAGAGAAAGAAGATATAAGCCAAAAGTGTTATTGTATTAATGTTTTTTTTTTTTTAATAACAATGACACTCACGATCGACTCAAGAGACGACAATCCATTCATTTTCCAATCGGGTATGAGCTTCGTAGCGGGATGTTCGTGATGCGTGGGATGGTCGTGATGCACGGGATGGTTGTCTGTTTATCACTTGATTGGAAACCAACCATTGTGGCGAGACGAATGATGGGGTGTAGACCTTCGACAATCTGTTCATTGCTCGGTTAGAACTGGGCTCGGTGATGAGATTTTTGGTGAGGTGACAACCTGTTCGTGGTCTTGGAAGGAACCAAGCATGTGGCGAGACGATCATAAATCGATAATCTGTTCATCATCTAGTGCAGATCAAACTTCGTGGCGAGATAGCTGATGGAATCATTTAGCACGTAGCAGGAAAACCTTGCAACTTTCCATTTGCGATTGAGCGATCTTCTTTGCGATGCAACAGGATATCGTGGATGAAGGGTGAAGAGATAAACTAATGATTAAAAACTACAACCCTATGCTATGAGCAGCGATGTGGAACTAGACTAAAATAAAATAAAAGATAAATGTCCATGGTAGATGGATAGATAAAGCTAGGTTTTGTTATAATAGCATGAAACCCCATTAGCATAGCAGTAGATATAATTTGGTGTAGACGTAGACATAGATTATTTGGCATAATCGTAGGTGTGGCCGGTATTTAGCGTAATTGTAGGCATAACTTGGATGTAGGGGGTGGCCTGGAGCTCTTCATTGATAGTTTCTTTTATAGGCTTCTGGGAAGCGGTATTCTTGTGTAGTCTTTAGCATCATGAAGGATTTTGATGATCAGTTGTAAAAATCTCTTTAATTATTCCACATCAATATAGCCTATGACGTACGACAACGTGTACAAGAGATATCTCAACTATGTTGGCTGAAATCCTACGTCTATGAACTCCCACACTGGAAAGTTATTATGATCCTTAGGTCACTTGGCTTGGCATTTGTAGGGAGTTGCTTTTGGTAAGACTCTAGCATTTAATGTTAGATAGAGATTTCTTTTGATATGATTCTGACATTTAATATTGAGAGAGAGACATGCTTTAATGAGACCTTTGCTTCTGCAAAGAGTACTTTGATACAACTCTAATATTTAATGCTCTCTCTTATGTGTACATCTCTAACTCCTAAAGTCATCTATATCATACATGGTACAACTATCACGTGACATCTTTTGGATTATTTGATTTGGTTGCGCCAAATCGAGTGTAAACAATGATGGAAAGCGCGAGTAAGATTTCACCCATTATTAAGCGCATAGTGCCAATACATGATGGCATCTCATTGGTCCACTTAGGTGTGCCAAAAATGGATATAAACAACTGGTAGCAAAACCTTTCATCAATTTATAGAGGTACTACTCTCTTGATTTGCCCATTGTATCCCACAGTTGAAATGACCCTCGTTAACTGACAATTGGTTTTGGTATCTTCAAACAATAAAGGGATGTAGTAATCCTTAATAGGACTTGTCCATCATATTTTGACCTAATGGCCATACGTGCCAACACTTGCACATTATTCTAAAGAGGTATATTGCCAGGTTAAGGCATAGTTCAAAAACTCCCAAACAGAACTCAAAAGTCTAGTTGGGTCGAGTTAACTCAAATACTGGACTGAGAGAATTATTAAATTAAAAAAAAAAATAATAGTAAAAAATTTCAAAAATATTTATGTTACGTTAGATAGATATAAGGTAAATTGAGTACAAATTACAAAATCATGTGTTTGTAATTGATCGGATGTGTTAGCTCTCTTAGCTCAAGTTGTGGGTTTGATTCCTAAATTTTACTTTTAACTATTCACTGGGGGCATGCCTCGACTCGATTCATTGCAGCTTATATCAAGTAAGTTGAGTCAGCGAGCCAACTTGATGACTTTTAGGGCCCGTTTGGATACCACCAAATAAGTTACCTTTTCTACTTACTACAGTAGATAAGTAACTTATTTTAAATAAGTAAGTTTGATTTATGATTAGTTATAAGAAACTATTTTTTACTTAAAGTTATTTAATTACTTCAGCTTTTTTTTTAAATTATTTTTTTTTTAATTTAGCTTTTCTACTTTTCATAAATTGTTGAAGAGGGAATCAAGAGAGACAAAAGAGAGAAGAAGCTGATAAGTATATTGTTTACCAAACATATTTATTTGCTTAATAAGTAAGAAACCAAGATAGGCTATTTAGGGCATAAGTAGCTTAAGTAACTTATGATCCAAACGGGCCCTTACTGGGTTAAGCTTAAAAGTGAGTTCCATATTGAACCAAATTGAAAATTAAAAGTGAGTTCCATATCTTACTGCAAGGATTACTGCGGCAGGTCCACCACAGGGAGCTCCACAGCCTAAGGGGAAGGAGCCCGTAGGAGCACGCACTCAACCTCCTACGTCTGAGAACCGAGATCAGAGAATCGGGCAAGCTAGACCCCAAAGGGGCGTCTCGACTGCTGCTGGTCCAAGTAGAATTCCGAACCCTTATGCTCGACCAAGGCCCGACAGCTGCTATCGTTGTGGCCAGCCCGACCACCTGTCAAATACTTGTCCCCAGCGAAAAGTGACAAACCTCGCCATTAATGATGGTAGTGCTGATAACGCTTATGAAGATCCAGATATTGAAGAACAGGAGCATACCGCCGAGGACGAGGTAGATGATTCAGATTGGGTTCAGCAAGATCACGGCGAGTCGCTCGTCGTGAGGCGGCTATTATATGCACCAAGAAAAGAAGTGCATCCACAACGGCATAGCATCTTCCGCACTAGGTGTACGGTGAATCGAAAGGTTTGTGACGTGATCATTGACAGTGGAATCAGCAAGAACATCGTCTCCAAGGGCATGGTGAAAAAATTGCAATTGAAAATAGAGCGTCATCCCTCTCCATATACAATTGGTTGGATTAAGAAGGTTAGCGAAACAAAGGTAACTAAACGGTGCACCATATCTTTTTCAATTGACAAACATTATAAGGATGAAGTAGTATGCGATGTGGTCGATATGGAAGCATGCCACATACTACTCGTCTCGGTCGACCCTGGCAATCTGACCGTGACGCCACTCATAAAGGGCAAGATAACATATATATCTTTGTCAAGGACGGTCGGAAGACCATATTGGCCCCTATGGATCCAGAAGGACCACCTGAAACTTCTAAAGTGGAGGGTCGTTTTCTTTTAACCATTCAGGACTTCGTGGAAGAATCCAAAGAAACAAGACAGACTTATGCATTAATTGTGAAAGGGGAAGAACTCGAGCCTACCATCGTCCTTGAAAGACTAAGGCCTTTGTTACATGAATTCCAAGAAATCTGGCCCGAGGACCTTCCCGATGGGTTACCCCCTATGCGAGATATCCAACACCATATCGACTTTGTCCCTGGGTCCAGTTTACCTAATCGTCCTCATTATCGAATGAGCCCGAATGAGTGCGAGATTCTGCAGGGACAAGTGGAGGAACTGATCCGTAAGGGTCTTATTTGAGAAAGCATGAGCCCATGTGCTGTACTAGCTCTGCTAACTCCAAAGAAAGATGGCAGTTAGCGCATGTGTGTCGACAGCCGGGCCATCAACAAGATCACCATAAAATACAGGTTTCCTATACCACGGTTGGATGATATGTTGGATATGCTAGATGGCGTAAAAATATTCTCTAAATTGGACTTAAGGAGCGGCTACCATCAGATTCGAATACGACCGGGTGATGAGTGAAAAACAGCCTTTAAGACCAAGGAAGGATTGTACGAATGGATGGTCATGCCTTTCGGTCTTTCTAATGCGCCTAGCATATTCATGAGGTTGATGAACCAAGTTCTGAAACCTTTCATTGGGCGGTTCGTTGTGGTTTATTTTGATGATATTTTGATATACAGTCAAGACGAAACCACCCATATGGAGCACCTCATGAAGGTCCTTCAAGTGCTCACTGAAAATAAACTGTACCTCAATTTAAAAAAGTGTAGCTTCATGACTGATAGCCTATTGTTTCTCGGTTTTGTGGTTACATCCATGGGCATTCGAGTTGTCACGCCCTAAACCCGGGAACGGACAGCTTCCGTGATGCCCCGAATCCGGCACTCGACTTCCATATACCAAGTCCCGAGTTCGGCGCACCACAAGGAAGATTTTTAATTGAATTTTTTTTTTTAATAATACCTGAGCATGAAGATCCATGATCAAATTACCAAGCAACACTCTCCATTAACCATCCTTTATATATATATATATATATGTATGTATGTATTCTCCTATACATCCACACCATTAATCACATCATTATCATCAAAATCATCTCCACTATACATAATCACAACAAAAATAAAATAAGCATAAGTAGGGTGGGTGTACTCACCTTGATAAAAATAGATGGATGGAAGGGATGGAATTGATGGTTGAGATGGATGGAAGGGATAAGATTGGAGTTGATGGCCCACCAAGATCACTCCTCTCTCTCTCTCTCTCTCATGTGTAGAAAATGTTGAAATGCTAAGGGATGGAGGGGTATTTATAAAGAATGGATAAAATTTTGGTTAAGTTAGGCTAATATGATTAATATTAGCTTAGCCTAGGATTATGACAATTAATTCATGCTTTGTAATTAATGGTGGATTAAAGAGCATGGGATGGCATGATGTGGTGATGTCATGCATAGTGTATGGAATGGAGAGGTGTTGACTTTGGGGAGCACATGAGAGATGGGAGGTATGGGTGTGTGACATCACACACATGGGTAGAGATTCTCTCACCCATGTGTGGCATGTACATGTGTGCATCACATGTGTTGTGCACATGTGTGGAATGAAATACATGGCGCCATGCGCACATGATATACTTGTTATTCTTCATGGCGTATCTCACCAACGGAGTATCATACCGACGCACGGGTGGTACCTCCACGATCGCGGTGACGGGACGGTCGATATGAGATAAGTTTCGAGGTCTTGGGGTTCCGGTCAGTTGGGTATGTACTATGAACGGTCAATCCAGGTCAGGTTAAGGGCATCAATCATCATGCACATATGCATGAAAAATGGTACAGAATGGATGGGGTCTTTACAATCTACCCCCCTAATAAAAATTTCGTCCTCAAAATTTCTAGTCCCAAGCACAATATCAAACTCACAACATAGAATCCAAACATATATCACCATATATATATCAAACAGTCATCCATCCAACACTAAAGGGTATTGCTCACAGCTATTCCCTCATGCCTGGGTGCTAGGTATAGCATCTACGTTCTCAAATAGAGGATCCTGTTTGACTCAGTTCTCAATCCGGGAATCCTAGATTCATGTCTCTAGATTCATACAAATCAGGGGTACTAATAGCATCTAGGTTCTCGATCAACGACGCTGGGAGGCCTAGTTTAAGTTATTCTATGTTTTCCACTTGCGGACTTTGCTCGTAATTGATCCCAAATCTTATGCTCTGATACCATCTCCTGTCACGCCCCAAACCCGGGAATGGACAACTTCCGTGATGCCCTGAATCCGGCACTCGACTTCCATATACCAAGTCCCGAGTTCGGCGCACCACAAGGAAGATTTTTGACTAATTTTTTTTTTTTTTTTTTAATAATACCTGAGCATGAAGATCCATGATCAAATTACCAAGCAACACTCTCCATTAACCATCCTTTATATATATATATATATATATATATATATATATATATATATATATTCTCCTATACATCCACACCATTAATTACATCATTATCATCAAAATCATCTCCACTACATAATCACAACAAAAATAAAATAAGCATAAGTAGGGTGGGTGTACTCACCTTGATAAAAATAGATGGATGGAAGGGATGAAATTGATGGTTGAGATGGATGGAAGGGATAAGATTGGAGTTGATGGCCCACCAAGATCACTCCTCTCTCTCTCTCTCTCTCTCTCTCCTCTCTCTCTCTCTCTCTCTCTCTTTCATGTGTAGAAAATGTTGAAATGCTAAGGGATGGAGGGGTATTTATAAAGAATGGATAAAATTTTGGTTAAGTTAGGCTAATATGATTAATATTAGCTTAGCCTAGGATTATGACAATTAATTCATGCTTTGTAATTAATGGTGGATTAAAGAGCATGGGATGGCATGATGTGGTGATGTCATGCATAGTGTATGGAATGGAGAGGTGTTGACTTTAGGGAGCACATGAGAGATGGGAGGTATGGGTGTGTGACATCACACACATGGGTAGAGATTCTCTCACCCATGTGTGGCATGTACATGTGTGCATCACATGTGTTGTGCACATGTGTGGAATGAAATACATGGCGCCATGCGCACATGATACACTTATTATTCTTCATGGCGTATCTCACCAACGGAGTATCATACCGACGCACGGGTGGTACCTCCACGATCGTGGCGACGGGACGGTCGATATGAGATAGGTTTCGAGGTCTTGGGGTTCCGGTCAGTCGGGTATGTAATATGAACGGTCAATCCAGGTTAGGTTAAGGGCATCAATCATCATGCACATATGCATGAAAAATGGTACGGAATGGATGGGGTCTTTACACGAGTGGATGAGGAAAATGTGAAGACAATTAGAGAATGGCCGGTTCCCAAAAATATTCACGAAGTGCGAAGTTTCTATGGACTAGCAACATTCTATCGTCGGTTCGTGAAAAATTTCAGTAGCATTGTGTCACCGATCACAGATTGCATGAAGAAAGGGCAGTTTCAGTGGATGGACGAAGCCGACAGGAGCTTTGCCGAAATCAAGCGCAGATTATCCACGACTCTGGTTCTTGTACTTCCCAATTTAACAAACTGTTTGAAGTCAAATGTGATGCCTCATATGTCGGGATTGGTGGAGTTTTGTCTCAAGAAGGTAGGCCGGTAGCCTTCTACAGTGAGAAACTTAGTGATGCACGCAAGAAGTGGTCTACATATGAGATCGAGTTGTACGGGGTGGTCCAGGCACTGCGACATTGGCGACATTATTTGATTTAAAGGGAATTCATACTTTACACGGACCATCAAGCCCTCAAATTTATTAATAGTCAAGCTAATATTAACCGTGTGCATGCTAGATGGATCTCATTTTTGCAGGAATTCACATTCATGCTAAAGCATAAGTCATGGCAACAGAACAAAGTAGCCGATGCGCTGAGTCGCCGTGCAACTTTGTTAGTGACTATGAGCAATGAAGTTATCGGGTTCGATCGCCTCAAAGATATATATGCCGTCGATGACGACTTCAAGGACGCATGAGTTAGATGTCAGGAAGGTCACCCGGTGACTTACATATACAAGACGGGTTCCTTTTCAAGGGAAATCGACTATGTATCTCAAAGAGTTCGCTAAGGGAGCAGATAATCTAAGAGCTACATGAAGGTGACCTCAGTGGACACCTTGGGCGAGATAAGACACGAGCTCTTGTGGAAGAACGGTATTACTGACCGCAATTGGTACGTGATGTGGGAAAGGTAGTCCAACGCTGTTATATTTGTCAGACTTTCAAGGGACAATCTCATAATACGGGCCTCTACACCCCGTTACCCGTGCCTGACGGCCCTTGGGAGGATTTATCTATGGACTTTGTGCTTGGTCTCCCACGAACACAACGCGGCATGGACTCAGTGTTCGTGGTAGTAGATCGTTTTTTCAAGATGACGCACTTTATTCCATGCAAGAAGACTCTCGATGCAACACACGTGGAGAATCTATTCTTCAGAGAAATTGTGCGGCTACACGGGGTTCCCAAGACTATTACTTCCGACCATGACATGAAGTTCATAAGCAACTTTTGGCGGACTTTGTGGACTTGATTTGATACACGCCTTCAGTTCAGCAGCGCGTATCACCCACAGACTGACGGTCAAACTGAGGTTGTGAATCGCACGTTGGGAAACTTCTTTCGATGTATTTCAGGAGAAAAACTGAAGCAGTGAGATTTGACCTTGTCTCAAGCGGAGTTTGCATTCAACAACATGGTGAACCGCTCGACAGGAAAATTCCCGTTCCAGGTTATTTATGGACGAGTACCTTGCCACACACTAGACTTGGTTCCTCTGCCCAAGCTCCCAGGCATGAGTATTGCAGTAGAACATATGACAGACAAAATCATGGGCATTCATGTGGAGGTACAGAACAAGCTACATGCCTCGAACAAAAAGTACAAGGAGCAAGCGGACAAGCATCGACGACAGAAAGTGTTCGAGGTGGGTGACCAAGTAATGGTCCATCTGCGCAAAGAAAGATTTTTGACCGGAACGTACAACAAGTTGAAGAATAAAAAGATTGGACCGGTACCAATCATCCGAAAGATCAATGACAACGCTTATGTTGTTGATCTTCCAGATGATATGGCGATCTCACGGACTTTCAATGTCGCGGACCTGACCGAGTATCATGAACCAACGCATAATGATAACTCGAGGACAAGTTCTTTTGAAGTGGAGGAGACTGATGTAGAGCGGTTCGCGGACAATTACATGGCAAAGATGGATCAGAAAAGGCCCGGTCGGCGACAGAAGTGATCTGGACCATCGGACCTTCAATTAGGCGTATCTCGCAATCCGGGATGAGTTAGCCGACGTAAAATATATGATTTTGGGGTAGAACGAGCTACTTTAGCCAACCAACCTTGCTATGCCAAGTTGCGACGCTCAGAATTGCAAGAAACCCCTGATTCAACGGTCGTTTCCCTATTTCAATTTCGTTTTTACTATAAATAGTAAGTTTTAGTTTGACTATAACTCTTCATCCGTCGGGCTTTAGGAGTTGCGCCCAACGTGAAAAGAGCTTAGAATAATTAGGGGAACGGTTTGGTGAAGCCAAATAGGACACTTACTATTTTTGGCGAAAACCTTGCGCACTAGTAGACATCACGACCGTCTATAAATAGTAAGTTTACTATTTATAGTAAGTTGCGAATTCTAGGAGTTTTAGTTGTAGTTTGATTATGATTTCTTTCCCATTGCTTAGTACCCTTATTTAAGGGTTGTGAACTCATTTTTATGGATTCATTAATCTATTTCGAATTTATTAGAATTTATTTCTATTTTCTGCTCTCTTTTCTCGTGGATTCGAGAAAGTCTCTGTGAGGAGTCCAGAGAAGTTCCGTGGATTCGGAATAGTTATCCTCTTGAGGAAGACGGTGCTCGAGCTCACGTCCTCCCCTGCGTCAGTTGAGTCAGCGAGCCAACTTGATGACTTTTAGGGCCCGTTTGGATACCACCAAATAAGTTACCTTTTCTACTTACTACAGTAGATAAGTAACTTATTTTAAATAAGTAAGTTTGATATATGATTAGTTATAAGAAACTATTTTTTACTTAAAGTTATTTAATTACTTCAGCTATTTTTTATTTTTTTATTTTTTTTATTTTATAGCTTTTCTACTTTTCATAAATTGTTGAAGAGAGAATCAAGAGAGACAAAAGAGAGAAGAAGCTGATAAGTATGTTGTTTACCAAATATATTTATTTGCTTAATAAGTAAGAAACCAAGATAGGCTATTTAGGGCATAAGTAGCTTAAGTAACTTATGATCCAAACGGGCCCTTACTGGGTTAAGCTTAAAAGTGAGTTCTATATTGAACCAAATTGAAAATTAATTTGCTCATTAGATTTGACCTGATCGATTCTCAAGTTAAGCCATTGATTTTTAAAACTATGGATTAAGGTAGCTGATCTAGGCGTAAGCTTTGATTGAGAGAAGCATACAGGTATGGACTCCAAACTTGAGTCTAGCTTGCTATGGTTTTATTTATTTATTTAAATTTTAATGAAACACAATGAAATAGAACTTTTCAAAAACTATGTTTCAGTTAATTAAACTTAGGGAACACTGTCATGATCATTCCATATTCCATAAACGAATATAAAGTATTCATCACAAGCCATACGTGTGCAGTAAATTGATCAATGGGTTACTGTTGACCTCCCAAGGAGGGAGTTTCTTCTAGACTCATAGATGTTTGGGAGAGGGAGAAATTTGTTTGCTTCAATTCCCACTCACGACAAAAAAATGCCTGTGATGTATTAGCGCCCAGTAAGGTTTTAATCCCACCGGGCATGCCAAAAAATAGTGTTTGGCTCAAATTCGATCGTTCGTGTGATGTGTAAGTGTCGGCGTGTCAGAGCTGAATATAGCTCCAATCGAACCATACGCCTTGTGCCCTAGGCACCAGAATAAACTGATTAAGACTGTATTTGTGTAAATCAGTTATCTATCCAGCCACCAAATATGAAAATTGTGCGATTAGCGAAGGGGAGAGTTTGTTATTCTAATGAGTTTTTATTTTCGGAGAAAGGACTTTTTAATTAAGCACGTGATAGCTTACATCATTCAACAATATCAAAATATTTATTAAAAGTAAAAATAAGGTTATGGACGCTGGCCTGCATGCTTTGATGGGTGTTGCGAGTTGTGCTGTTGTTGCTTGGTATGGCATGGGCCTAGAATGGTGTGTTTAAATGACTTAGAGTCACCCCATTAGCCAATAAAGGCCTACAATCTACAACCGATTAGACTCGTAGAATCATATTAGGTTAGGGAATTAGAGATTCCTCAACTTAAGATGACTCTGAATAAGATTTGTGACATGAAATTCTATGTAAGGACCTTGGTGGCGGTGAAGGAAGGGGTCAAGCACCCTCAACCGCTCGCACCTACACGAGATCTCTACTTTACAGAATCTAGGACTTTTTTTTTTTTTTTTTTTCCAGAAATTTTCAGAATTCTGGAAAGCCTTATATTAACTGACTAGCTGGTTATCGACGCTGCCAGAAATCAACTAGCAAGTCAGTACTCACCCAAATCACCACTAGGGAGATCATATTATCTCAACCTATGGTGGGCTTGGAGGAGATAGTAGCTACAAATAAAAGGAAGAAAGGAAAGATAAATGCAGTATGCTAATGATCTAACAATATATGAAATGTTAATAAACTAATGAGCTATTGCTCACTCAAATAACCACTAAGGAAACCATGTTGTCTCAATCTAAGGTGAGTTTTAATGAGATAGTAACTGTTAAAAGGGAGGAGCAAATGAAATATGTGAATGATAAAAAAAAAGATGAAAAAATTTAAGACTTGACTTCTAATACACTAGGATCTGAAGGATCAATAAGGTATAGAGCATACAATCAAGAGTTACCAAATTCTAAGCAAGGGGGTGTATGAGTGAGGAAATATGCAAAATGTGAACAAGAAAATGTAAATGGATGGTTAGATTGTCACCCATGGATGTAGAGATTTGGAAGAAGGAAATGAGAGCTAGGATACTATTCCTTAGAGAAGATGATCATAGGTCTTGGATCCTAACCCTACTCGGTCGATCTTGAACCATACGGATGACTTAGATATTAGTATCAACTGGATCGGAGGGTTTGGATGCTAGTATGAATTGATTGGAGGGCTTGGATGCTAGTATGAACTAGATTGGAGGGCTTGGATGAAAAACACGTTATAAATCTTCTTTTTATTTGTACTCTCACTCTTGCTCTCACCCTTACTCTCACTTGCTATTTTAAATGGGAGGGGTGGGCCCTTATTTATAGAGGTTGGTCTAATTTTCTGAAAATTTGTAGCAACTTAGTGGGCAAACATGCCATGTGGCATGATTTGAATGGTTGGAAGACACATGTCATTATAGATTTACTTTGATAAGTAGTAAAATATGTAATTTCACTCCTTAAGGAGGTAAAATAGTTATTATACCTTTAGGCGACAATTGCATTGCCGCTCGACCATTAATTTTCCTTTACCACTATTAGGGAAAATCTTAGGGGGTGTTTGTTTTTCTGTTTACCACCGTGAATGGTTGTAAACAAAAATAATGATAATTTCTCAATGCTATTTGAAAAAAATGATAATGGTGGGAATATTTACACCTCAATTTTTGAATTTATCGTTTTGAAAATGGATGGAGATTGCTTGAGTGAAATGTGGGTCCCACCATGATGTATATGTCCTATCCACACTTACCATCCATTTTACTAGATTATTTTACTGCATGAGCTAAGAAATGAGGTAGATTATAAGGTCAAAGGGACCACCCCACAAAAAATAGGGTGGACAATGATGTCCACTATTGAGACTCTGAAACCTTTCTAGAGCTTACTGTGACCTATATCAATCATCCAACCTATTCATAAGGTCAAATAGACATGGATGAATGAAAAACACAAATATGGGCTTCATCCAAAACTTCCATGGTCCCAAAGAAGTTTTCAATGGTAAGAGTTCAGTTCTCCTTGCTTTAAGTGGTGTGGTCCACTTGTACTTTGGATCCTTCTAATTTTTGAGCTCATTTTACCCTAAAGAAGTTTTCAACAGTAAGAGTTCAGTTCCCCTTGCTTTAAGTGGTGTGGTCTACTTGCACTTTGGATCCTTCTCACTTTCGAGCTCATTCCCTAAAATGAGCTAGGAAAGTAGATGGACAACATGGATCAGACACATACATCATGGTGGCCCCACAAATTTTTTCTCCTTAATATTAGCGTGAAAAGCTAAGAGCTGTCAACCTAGTAAGGGGTGATGGAGCGAATTCCTTTGATAAGTAATAATTACTTACCTCATTAATCACCATTTATAGGATGTATACAATTTTTGTATTTTTGGTCCTAGCAGCTTTGGGGCCTTATTCACTGCATGGGCTTGGTTGGCAGCATTGTCACCACTTGTGCACCTATTATAATTTCGTAACATGCTATTGTCCTTTTATATGGCATGGGGTGGCACTATCATTGCCATTCGAGTGGGAGTTTGCTCTCCAAACTTACTTAAGAGGCTTAACGGCCTAGTGGGGGCCATGGCCTTATTATGGATTGGGTTTTGGGTTGAATGGCCCAGCTTCCTAAGGGGTTCCAAGCTCACAAGTCATTTGTTCTGGTTCAAAATAGGTGCACAGTTTGCTAGGGCAGAGTGTCTAGAGAGGCTGAAGCCAATAATATTAATATGTTTAAAGACAGTACAATCGGCTGAAAAGAGAGAGAGAGAAAAAAAAAAACTAATGACAATATCCATTTGTTGTCTAGTAAAATACTAGGCTTCGTAGGCAAAATGGTCGTTCGAGCACAAAAGTTGGATCACCTGCTTAGTTGACTTCATGGCAAGACAGTCGTTAGAGACGATAATTTGTTTGTGGCACGGCTAGGCTTCGTTATGCAAGATAGTTATGTTTGTAAAAAGATGGTTGTCCGTTTGTCTCTTAGCTGGCTTTGTGGCGGGGTGATCGTTCTTATGTAGGATCGGGTTATGTGGCAAGATCCCTTTGTCATGCATGTCCAGGTTCTACGGCATGATGGCCGATGTTGAGTGGATCTTTGATAATCCATTTGTCACATGGCTAGGCTTCGTGGTGAAAAGGTCATTGAAAATGACAGTTCGTTCATTACTTCATATGGCTGAGCTTCGTGGCAAGTCGATCATAGTTAGACAATCGACCATTTGTTACTTAGCCACCTACTTCATAGGTGAGAGGGTCAGTGGGGTGACAATTTGTTTATTGCTTGGAATCCTCACTTCGTGGCAAATAGTCGTGAGAATTACTATTGGTTTATTGCCTGGAACCTCACTCCGTTAGTAAGGTTGTCTTGATTTGACTACTTGTTTGTTGCTTCACTAGGCTCCGTGGTAAGACAACTGTAGTTAAATGATAGCCTATTTGTCACTTCAATTGAACTTCGTTGCAAGATGGTCGACGGAATATCTAGGCACATGGCAAGATGGCCCCACAGGCAATCCATTTGAGGCTTAGAGATATTCCTAGGTCTAACGATGTAATTGTGGACACATGATGGCAAGCTAACTAATTCTAATCGAATCGATCTAGGTTGGTTTACAGCAAGGCGTTGGCTAATAATGGAGTTATATTAAATAATAATTATTATAATAAGTGTCCACGGTGGATGAAGGATAAGCAGCATGATGTTGAAAGAGTAGTCTTGTATTAGTAGTGGTGTGGGCCCTAAGCTCTTCATTCTTTATTGAATTTATAAAAGTGTAAGGCGGTTTTTTAGAAACTCATATTTGAATCGACCTTCACGATCTTCTCTAGATTACTTGGCCAATATTTAACAGACGTGGCCGATTATACTTCTAACTCAAGACGAGTTTTTGAAATCTTTTTTATAATCATCTAATCATCTGGAAAGTGTGGCCGATTATATTTCTATCTTGAAATGTGTCTTCGCAATCTTCGCATAATCAACTTGCTTTCAGATGTTCGTGGCCAACCACGTTCTACCATGTGTTGTGACTGATCACCTCCTTAGCTAATTGTGCATTTTAGATTATTCTGCTTATAGCACCACGTATGTGTAACTACTTGTCTTCTACCATGTGTCGTGGGAAGGATCATCGCTAGCTAAAAAGGTGGCCATGAACATCGGCCATTACAAAGCCTATGACATCTCTCGTTATTCCATGTGTCCATGTGACAACCTTTACTCAAACGTGTAACGTGTGTGTCCTGGCAACCACTCGCCTTGTGCTTCACGATCTCCTCTTTCCAATTACATCGGTTGTAAGGATCTTATGTTGAACCTCCGTACGGTGGTGCTACCATGTTTCGACACTACTAGCCATGGGATCTCTCGTGGTTAGATCGAGTGTTAGCAAAATCATATTTGGATCTCTAGTAAGGACTAGGATCTTATCTGATTTGTTTAAAGAATGGACTACATGTGCGATGAAGGGCTAGCATACAAAGCAGATGAGAGATGGAGAGGTGGGACGTCCACAACTCTTCCTATCTCTTCACCTCTCTAGCTCTCACTAGGTCAAGGCGTCCAAGGGTGGCTTAGATTTCCAAGGCTTCTCACTAGGTCTCCCTCCCGGGGATATTTGGGTTTCAAGAGGAGCTCAAGTACAATGCTCCGCCACTCTACATATTCCCGTGTACCCTACTGTGAAGGGAATCTATTTATCTTCACAATTCATACACCCTATTCTTTCAAATCCTTCCACTAACCATGGTCACTAACTCAGGGCTATCTCATGCCACCCCAAGGTTTGGTTCAACAGATTTTAGCCAATATATGTCAATCAAGCATGGTTTAAAACATATCAATGCTCAAAACTCAAGTTAACAATCAAAAACCCACAATTAATTAATCGAAAACCATAAAAATGCTAGCTAACCTTTAAAACACTCAATGAACAATCCAAACCACAAAATCAGCTTCATGTACTAATGTCATAGATGAACAAAGTGACTCCCTTGTTAGATCATGTGAACTTTGATGACCTAATAAAACCACTCAGCCGCAACCACTTTTAGTAGCTTTTAGGTAGCCCATAAAGTGAGCCAAAGAAGCATCAATTAGGATTTCTCCATTCACACATCTTTGGGCCTAAGGATTTGATGAAACCAATGCAACAGTAAGCTAGCCTGAGTACAATGGACCTCCCTAGAGGTGTACACGAGTTGAGCTAGGCACAGCTTGACTCGGCTCAGCCACTTGCTGACCAAAACTCAAACTCGGGTCGGCTCAGTCCTTGAGCCTGATTGGCCGGCTCGGCTCGGTTCGGTCAGCAGCTCGGGCCAATTCGAGCCGAGTTCGCCTGTGAAACATTTTGACAAACAGATGGACTGTACATTCAAAATCTTATTGTATGTAAAACAATAGCCGTGGTTTTACAAGTATTTCATTAAACACCTTCTAAGCAACATAAAAATTAAGAAAAAAAGGGTATTTGTTTGATCATATACATACGCTTCCTTGCCACTGGCCACACTTCGTTGAGTCATTTCATCAAACACTTGGTGAGAAACATCAATATCAAAGTAACTGAGTCACCGAACTCATTCGATCCGGGTTGGGTTTGATCCGAGTTGAGTCGAGAGCTCGAACTCGGTTCAAAATTTTTCGAGTTAAAAAAATCAGCTCGACTTGGCTCGAACTCAGTTTCGAACCGAGTCGAATCGAGCTTTTTCGAGTCGAGTCGAGCGGGCTAACCGACCTAATTCGGTTCGTGTACAGCCCTAGACCTCCCTGACTAATACTTGTAAGTAATATTGCCAATGTAAATGATCAAAGGCCCCAGAGTCAAGATGTTATCCACGACACATTCACAAATTCTTATATTTTTGTGATTCCAATTCTCCGCAGTAGGACTGACCTTAGGAACGGTATGGATAACATATAAACTTCACGTACGGTGGACCTAGGGAGGTTTCTACGGTATGCATTTCCCTATCCACTTTTTTCCTGTCGTGCGGTCCACTTGAGTTTTGGATTGGCCCATTTTTTTGGTCCAATTACTAAAATGATCTGGCAAAACGGATGGACAGGATGGATTTCTCGTAAACATCACAGTAAGCCCCACGTAGTTTGGATAGTGATACCAACACCAGCCAGCTAGCTGATGTCAAAGTTCTATGGCCCACCATTGTGTATCTGTTTTATCCATACCGACCATCCATTTTTTCAGAAATGAGGCAGATCCGAACCTCAGGTGGACCACACCACAGAGAACAGTGGGGATTAAACGCTTACTGTTGAAAACTTCTTGAGGCCAGTGAAATTTGGATCATGTTGATATTTGTGTTTTCCCTTCATCTAGATACGTGTGACCTTATCAACAGTTTGGATGGCATGTAAACACTACAGTAGGCCTTAGACATTCAATTAAGAGTGTTTTCCGTGGTGTGGTCCACCTGAGATTTTTATCTTCCTAATTTTTTAATCTGAGCCAAAAAAATGATCTGGAAAAATGGATGAACGGCATGGATATAACATACAAATAATGGTGGGCCCCACAGATCTTTGACATCAGCTAGCTCATGTTGGGGTCACCAGCCAAACCGCCTACCACTTTGACCCAAAGGTGACAGTATCTTGCCTTTGCCGCCCGACCACTTTATCTTTGTTGATTTGATTCCTACAATCTCATAACGCACTTTCTACATGATTTCCTAGCTGGAGCCAATGCAACTCAAAGCTCCGTAGGGCCCACCCTGATGTGTGTGACATCCATTCCGTACATCAGTTTCGCTACCATCATCCTAAAATGTGAGTACTATATATATATATATATATATATATATATATATATATATATATATATATATATATATATATAAGGCATATACAAAACTTAAGTGGGCCACACCACAAGAAACAGCAGGGGTTGGACGCCCACCATTGAAATCCTACTTCAGCACACACAAGTATTGGATCAGGATGATATTTGTGTTTTCCCTACATCATGGTGGGAATCACCTTATGAACGAGACCATGATCATATGGCCCTGAATTCTGACCATCTTAGCCCATAACATCGTCAACGGTCTGGATTCGCACTTTTGATGGACCTCAATATGAAAACATTAGAAGTGAAAGTAGAGCCTGGACCGTTCATTTATTTTGCCCCACTTGGCCCATTACAAGCTTTTGGGCCATTCTGGCCCATCAATCAGCATGGGCCTGTGCATGTACGTGGGCTTAGCATTTTCCACTTCTGGAGAGAGTTCGATCACCTCAGATTTTCTGGGGCCCACCATCACCTTTCGTCTACCGCTTTATCACAATTGTAAAAGAAGAACATCACCTTTCTCTGTTATTTTCAAAATACCATGTTTTTTTTTTTTTTTTTTGTTTTTTAATCTTGCCGACTAAGATAAAGATCCTTTGATCCCCTTTGAAACAGGTAAATCAGAACACATGATTTTTCTAGTGTCTTGGTGGGGCCCACCTGGTTGGCCATGATCACTGTCCATGGGCCTTAATGTGCCATGTGGCATAAAGAAAGGTGGACGCAAAGGTTCAGCGACTCGGACTGAGTTGTTGAGTCCCGAGTCGAGTAGGTTGTGCCTTGTCAGGCCACATAGGAAATGTCAATAAACAACAAAGCAACGTCTTTCAATTTTCAATGTACAACTTTTTACTTTGCAAGCCACCTCCATTTCTTGCCAACCTATAAAAGTATCATGTATTTACAGTTCTTTCATCACCCACATTTCTTTCGTTTCTTCATCTGTCTGTACACTGAAACTTCGCTGTATACCCACATTCCATACTCCCTTTTATCATCATAAACCTTCTCTAATCCACCTTCTACTACGCTAATGAAGGAAAGCTTGCTAGCATTGCTCATTCTCATCCCATGCTCTCTGGCTATCCTCAATTCCGCCCATGGTAGTGGTTTCACGCCGAAGAACCGTGCTTCGGAGTCGTTGGCCGTTGCCATTCCACGCCGACAATCATTTCATGGTTGGAATTTTTAGTTTATTTTATTTCTTGCATAAAATACCATTTTAGATTAGTAAGGTTGTCAATGGGCTGGGCTGGAAATTGGGCTTTTGAGCCAGGACTGCTTAGGGCTGGGCTTTGTTTAAGAGCCTCTCAGCCCAGCTGGCTGGGCCCATTTATGATTTCTATGCCACTTTGTCATATATCATGCATAATTAGGCATACTTAAATGAACAACCCAGATCTTGAACAAAAGTGGATGGTCAGTGTTAGGATCTGGTTCTGAGTAATCATCATGATCTTTGCTAGGTCTGTTTGTTTTGGCCTGTCATGGGCTGGGTGGGGTCAGGGCTAGATTTTACTTTGTGGGCTGGGCTTGGACTGACCCAAACTAGTCTGTTGACAGCCATATAGATTACCATACCCACAAATGGATTTTAAATATTTTAAATGTAGATATTGGTGATGTTACAAACTGTGTATGCAGTGGGTGATACGTGAGCACTTGCATTTGTACATGTGTCATATTGATAAATTAAACCATTCAAATCATGGGACCCACTCTAGATTGGCGATGAACCTAAAGTAATATTAATTGGATGGTTGTAATTTTGATTATGGAAATTTTGTTCGTTGAACTCCAATGGTTGTTCATTGACCGTGGATAAGATATCGACTAATTGACTAGTTAAGGCCACATACCCAAATGTGGCTCAGATCGAACTAAACGTCTTGTGACCTTAATTAGGCACCAATATATATATATATATATATATCCATTAAGACTGGATATGTGTAGATCGGTCATCTATCTAGCCACAAATTATAAAGAATTAAGTGCTTGGCAAAGGAGAGGAATTGTTCTCATAATGTGTTCTTTTAACCTTTAGAGAAATGATTTTCAAATAAGTGCATGATAGATTACATTGTTCAACAATAATACATTATTACTAAAGTGATAATAGTAATAATATGAATGTAGGTACAATATTCAACTAATAATAGTAAAAAAAGACGTAAAGAAGGATAGCTAATGACAATTTATTCATAGTTTGATAAAATACAACACTTTGTAGGCAAGAAGGTCATCAGACATGAAAGACTGATTACTTGCTTAGTTGACTTCATAACCAGTTGGTCATTGTAGACGATAATCTGTTCGTCATGCAACTAAGTTGCGTTATGCAAGACAATTGTGGTTCGCGGGAAGATGGTTGTTTGTTCATTTCTTCGATTGGCTTCGTAACAAGGTGGCCATTGGGACGACAACCTATTCATAATTTAGAACCGGGGGTTCCGTGGCAAAATGGCCGATGGTGGATGGATCTTCGGCAATCCTTGCATGGCCGGGCAGTTTATTCGTTTTCCCGCACGGTTGAGCTTCATGGTTAAATGATCCACCATTCATTACTCAGGAACCTACTTTGTGGTCGAGAATGTCTATGGGGGTGATAACTTGTTCGTCGCTTCAGGTTGTCACTCCATGGCACAAATAATTGTGGGACCGGTTATGCATTTAGTGCTTGGAACCTCAAGGTTGTCGTGATTCGGTTACCTTTATCTCTTGATCATACCGTGGCAAAATAGTCGTGGTTAAACGAAAGTCTGTTCATCATTTAGATCGATATGAGTTGGTTTGTAACATGGCAATAGCTAGTAGTGAAGGAGTTAGAATAATAATTATGATATGCGTACATAGAAGCGAAGGATAGGCAACATGATGTCAAAAGAGTAGTGTGTTTTGGTAGTGGTGTGAGACCTGAGCTCATCATTAATCTTTGTTGTATTTATAAGCTTGAGAGGCAATTGTTGGAAAGTATTTCAGTATCATGAGAGATTAGGCCTACGGTATTGTGAGTGATCTTCTATAATCTTTTCGTAATTAGCTGGCTTGTAGCTAGCCGTGCAATCTCGTGTAAGTCTCTTGAGCATTTTTGTAGGTGCAGTCTTTCCAACAAGTTACATGGTGGTGCATATCATTAAGCCATAGAAAATATCTTCTCTAACAAGTTATGTGTTTCTAGAGGTGGGCATCGAGTCGAGTCGAGTCAGACCGGATTGGGTCCAACTCGACTCGGCCCGAAACTTTCAATGCCCTGACCCGGACTTGATCCGATATAGGACCGAGTTCGGGTCCTCTTACTCGATCCGATCTATCACACTGTTGGCCTGACCCGAACTGAGTTCGACTCGGTCAAGGAAACCGAGTTGGATTGGGTTGGGTATGGTTCGGATCGAATCCTCTGTTTCAATGGTGGACGTTCAACCCCCCACTGCTTTTTACAGTGTGGACCACTTGATTAGATCAGTCTTATTTTTCGGCTCAAGCCTTAAGACGAGCTCGCCAAATGGATGAACAGTTTGAATATAACACACACCTCATGATGGGACCTGCAAAACTTGCTGACGTTAATACACCAGCTGGCCTGGTGTGTTGGTACACCTGATAGTCCACTTCACGTACAAACGTTGAGAGGGGTTATGGGTTACCCTCCCATTAAAATATTCGTGATAATTTTTTGAGCCCATTGAGGTGTGGTTCACAAATCCAGACCATCCATTATGTGTGTCCCACTTAGATGAGGGGTCAAACCAAGTTTCAGATGCATCCAAATTTTAGGTGTGCCCCACAAGTGCTTTTATATGTTTTAGGAATGTCTTCACATGATTTTAGATGGTATGACCCACCAGAGTTCCGTATACAGCTGATTTTTGGGATATCCCATAATTTAAAGGGGACCCATCAAATGCACGGTGTTGATGTTCGACACGCATCACGATGGGGCCCACATAGCTCGACCTCATGAGAAGTTCCCATGAGCTCGACCAAGTAGAACCATTTCCATGTCTTTGTGTCAGAGCTCGGTGCTTGATGCACCTCGAGCCATGAGTTGAGAGGAGGGATTGGCTACTCCCCTGCCACCGACCAATGGCTGATGGTCGGTGCTTTGTGGACCCACCATGATGTATTTATTTCATCCATGCCATCCATCTATTTTTTTAGATCATTTTATAGTATTAAACAAAAAATGAGGTATATCCCAATCTCAAGTAGGCAACATTACAGGAAATAGTGTTGAATGAACATAGTGCGGATTGGATCCCGGATCGGATTGGCCACTGTTCTAAACTTGACTCAATGTACGGTCGGATCTGAGTGGGCCTACTCGAACCGACCCGATCCTGCCCTTCGGTTCGGATCAAATTAAGCCCAGCTCTGTGTTTGTGCACACCCTCTTAAATCATTACCTTGATCATTCATACCTTACCATGTGTAGAAGATAATTTGCATTTATTGCTTTGTCGAAGTTTATTGCTTTTTTGTTTATTACTCCTTTTGAGAGATCTTTGTAATCATTACTTAATAGTCTTCATTTGCACCTTAGCTTTGAATTAGAGTTTTCAATTCCACGGTGTGTATGTGGTAGCTCCTTACTATTATTATTTTTGTCCATGATTTACTCTTGCGATATGTGTCCTATGCCGACAACTAACTTGAGCTCTCACGATCCTCCTTTATCTGGTTGTGATGGCTATCATTTGTTGTCGGTCTTAACAATTGTTTTGTCGTTTTAATGATCATTTTCACTGTTTTAAATGCCATAAAAATTTCTTCTTCATGTCAATTGAGATAGCGCTACCACGTGGCATCTGTTAAGCTGTTTGAGTATCAGATCGTATGTAAATAGATTTCAATACAGTTATTGTTCTATAAATCATGTAAAAGTGGGGCCCACTATTTGGACGGTCTAGTTTGGAGTTTTGCCTATGCCATTTGTCACAGAGTGCATGAGTATCATCCATCACACTACCTGAGTATTGAAGTTCTTCTCAAGCCTGCAGGGGTCATTATATATACATCATATCCAAGAGTCCGGATCCTCTGTTACCCGGTCAATAGAGAATTCCTAATACCCTAAAATTCATTGGTCCACGTCAACACTAGCTGAAAAAATAAAAAAAATAAAAAAAAGCTTCAGACGCCAAACCACTAGGGTAACAGGAAAATCCTGTTGACCTGACAACAGAGGATCCCGACTCCATATCCAAATACAATAGCTACTAATCAATCAGAATGGTGATCGTGTCAATCAATCGAAACCGATGGATTGATAAGAAACTTCATTAATTGACCAATAGTAAAAAAATCGGGTGCCTTGTTAACCACTGATCTCTGGAAATTTTTTGAGACCACCGTTCTGACCTTCTCTTAATTGTCCAAAAATGGATGATGGATCGGATTATTATGAACTTCTTGCGACTCTTTTAGAGTAGCCCACTACATGAACGGCTCATATCCATCACCAAAGTCCACAAATCATGGATGATAAGAACCTGTAGCAGTATAGCTTTCTCATTGCTAAGCAATGGCCTAAACCATTATGTTAATTTTGCACCATTTACAAAACTCATCCTCTTCAGTGGCACCAATGTACATTTTCTGGACCATTCAAATAGTGTACTGTGTATCTCATTGTGGATGAAGCATATACTAAAATCTTACTGATCAATCAATCCCAACCATTCAATTAATGGCCACAAAATGGATTGTAAAAGTAAATTAGTGAGAGGACCAAAATTAATGAGAAAAGTCAGAAGATTAATATTGCATTCTCAGTGTGACTTTTAGGTTACTCTCCCATAGTTATGGTTGGTTCAGGAGCTTTGGATGGACAGGAGGTTTTGATACATACCACCCTTCCTTTTGGTCAAATAACACCCCCTTAATGCATTTTCCCCCCACATAACACCCATTTTCCAATATGTATAAAATCACCCTGCCATTAATTTTTGAAGGAAAAACTAACCATAATTATGTTAAAAGATCGATTTTAATAACAATAATATCACCCCTCTCTCAAATCCTTACTTGAACAGTTGCCGTGACCTCTCCTCTGATCACTCTTGTGAGAAGCTTAAACCCAAACCCAACCCTACCCTTAGAGCTGCAACTTGGTTCAGGTTAACCTGAACCGGACCTACCCAACCCAAGTTCAGGTTGGGTTGGTTCGGTTTGCCAGGTCATTGGGTTGGAAAATGCCAACCTAATTTGAAATTGGGTTAGGTTTGAGTTGAGCATATTCAAGTTAGGCTGTGAATAATTACATGTATTTGGAAAGGTCGGGTTGAGTACAAAGGAATTCGGGTTAGGGGTTAGGTCTCTTTTAGGTTAGGTTGGGCTTAAGTTGACCTTCAACCTAACCTAACCCACTTGAGTTTCACCTTACCTACCATCTCCAGGTTTGCCTTTTGTTTTGTTTTTGTTTTGTTTTGTTTGTTTTGTTTTGTTTTGTTTTTTTTTTTTTTTTTTTTTTTTTTTTTTGTTTTGTTTTTTTTTTTTTTTTTTTTTTTTCATTATTAACAGTCAAATATAATGATTCTAACATAGTTCCGTCATGCCTTAATGATAGATGCTAATCACTAAGTGGTTTTTAACCAAATATGAAAAATGGCAAGTATTATATGGAAAAACCAATGGAGGTGTGTTTTTTTTAATTCTTTTTACATGACAATCACAGGTTTAAATGCAACGGTTGGATTGAATGGCATGCGCGAAGAGTTCTCGATCAAACAACAACAAATTGGCAATGCAAGGGTGATTCCAAGAAGTGGGGGCAACGCTCTCCGACGCCCACCCGATATTCTCCGTCGCCCATATGGCAGAGGCCATAGCGGTGCATCCACTATACAAGCATATAAATTTCTTCCCATCTCCCATACATTAGTGCAAGTCAGCATTGCATTGCTACTTGGTTTGATTTTCTTCTTTTGATTAGTATCATTAGTTATATTCTACCTGTAATGTAATTGAAGAATGTAGAAAACTGTTTTACTAAAAAGGTTCGAAATCATTCTACAATTAATGGATTAATAGGTTTGTGAGAGATGTGTATTAGGAATGAGAAATGATCGGATCCTTACTCATGCCTCAGTGGTAGATTCACAAGAGTTTAAACACAAGGCCATGGGTTCAAGTACCTATTGTGGTGAAATCCCACTGTGTGGTGTGCGTGTGCGTGGGTATATGTGGTGTGTTAAAAAAATTGTCTTCGTTCGATGAAAAAAGGCCCAAGACTGGTGGCCAGCATCTTCAAATCTTAGGAGATTTTTAGGGCATGGCCCATCCAATGTAGGTTGTTGATAGACCACTTTTCTGGATTACCGAACTATGGGCCCTACTCACTGGAATTGAAAACCCGAGTAAAACTTTATAAAGCCTACTCAAGGTTCGATTCATGCATTAGAAAATACATAAAAATAAATAAAGATGCAGCAATGGTCAAACTCGAGTAGTGATTAGCAACATATCCACATCTCCTCTATACCCACCTCTGAATGGTAAGTGTTATGGGAAAATGTGAGCAGACCCGATAAGGACCGACTCAAGTAAACTGAATCGATCAGTAGGGCCTCGGAAGGAGAATATCGCGACAAGTCCGGCCTTGTTTCCGAACTATGATTCCAAAACTAGGGTTACTAGGGAGAGACAAACGAGGCAATCCGAACCGAGCTCTTATTTAGAGCCCTCATCCGAAGAACTACAGCCCTGGATCGGCTGAGCCGAGCTCTTGTTTGGAGTCCTCATTTGAAGAATTACAGCCCTGGATTGGCTAAGCCGATCTCTTGTCTGGAGCCCTCATCCGAAGAACTACGACTCTGGATCAGCCTCGCCAAGCCGAGCCCTACTCACATCTCGGAGGTTGGAGACGTATTCCGACCATAAGGTCCGACCAATGGCTCGGGAGATCGAGTTCCGGAACCAACCCCAGTATGAACATGTCCAAAGATCATTCCCCATTAAGGCATACGGGAGAGTGAGCTGGCGCACAATCTAAAGATAGCGGCCGAAATCTTCACACGCGCGACATCCGCTTGATTGAGCAAATCGTGCCGAGATTGATGGCCATGATCTCATCGCCTCACGGGTATAAATACTAGAGGAACTCATTACAACAGGTATGCAATATCTCACACCCTCTCTCTATATTACACAACTTAAATCCAAATTCCCTAGCCTGACTTAGGCATCGAAGGGTCCCCTGTTAAAGTCAAGGTATCCTTTGCTCACGTTTCTGTGCTCGTTCCGAGTCCTCAGCATTGAGTGGAGGGTGGTCCAGATTTTGACCTCAACAGTAAGTGAGATAACAATGGAGGTTTCAAATTTAAAATCAATTCAAATTTGTGATTTTATCCCCAAGAGGAAGCCCACACAAGAATCCCTTATTCGCATGTATAGACCCATTAGTACCATACAAATCCCTTCAATAAGATCCCATATGAGTAAGGGATCCTCGTGTGACCTAAGTCCTCCACCCGAGGCCTCCTGTTCCTCGATCAACTGGGCCTAGGCTTGATTCATGAGACCTATGCTTCTTGGCCACCTTTTCTTCATTATGATAGGATGGCCTGCTCCTTTTCATGGTAGGCTCTCCCGAATTAGGTGCTTTCATAGCTGTATTCCTTTTATTATTATAAATACAATCTAATCTTCTTAAAAAAAAAAAATAATGATTGCGTGACCTAAGTCTTAGGAGATGCCTTATTAGTATCAACTTGGGTTTCACTGGAAACTTTTCTCCAAGATTGAAGGGATATCTTAATACCCAAGTTGTTTGGCATTTTTAAGATGATTTCTTATCATCACACATAGGGGTATACATCGAGTCGAACTGAGTTGAGTTGGCTTCAGCCCTACTTGGTCGGCCTCTAATTGACCTCAGCTTGAACTCGGCTCGGTCCTCGAGCCTAATTGGCCAGCTCAGCTCGGTTCGGTCAGCAGCTCAGGCCAATTTGAGCTGAGTTCGAGCCAAGATCAAGCCGAGTTCGCCTGTGCAACATTTTTACAAATACCTAGACTGCACCTTAAAATCTCACTGTATTTAAAACAACAACAATGGTTTTACAGGTATTTTATCAAACACCTTCTAAGCAACATAAAAATCAAGAAAAAAAGGGTATTGGTTTCATATACATACCTTCCTTGCCACTAGCCACACATTGTTGAGTCATTTCATCGAACACTTGGTGAGCAACATCAATATCAAAGTACCCGAGTCACCGAATTGGTTCGATCCGAGTTCGATTCGAGTTGGGTTTGATTCGAGTTGAGTCAAGCAGGGGCCAGCTCGAACTTGGCTTGAACTCATTTTTGAGCTAAAAAAATCAGCTTGACTCGGCTCGAACTCAGCTTTGGACCGAGCGAATCGATCATTTTCGAGTCGAGTAGAGCAAGCTAATCGAGCTAGCTCGGTTTGTGTACACCTCTAATCACACATTCATTTCATCATGTGGCATTTGCATACTTCATATAGTAACACATATATCAAATTACTATCGAAATATGCAGTAATGCAATGTTATGCAATGCATATGTATAAGTCCATCTATGTAAGTTACCACTTACCTATAAGGCCAATTCTTTCTTAGAGAGTTTGGATTTCTTCATCATTTCATTAATGATCTCTATTGATCTTGGGTTTATGGTCTTTAGGGAGTTTCCTCTTTTTAGTCATTGCTAATATCTAAAGCTTAAGTTAATAACTTTTCATAATTGGAAGCTTTTCTAATTTGTTAAGATTAGCTAAATTATTTAGTTAAAACTCAAGATCACCAAAATGGGCCCTTGATCGCCCAATCGGGTTTCTGATACTTAAATTTGGGCCTCAGATCGTCTTTTAAATTGAAATCTCACTTACGATCATTTCTAATCATCGCTCGAGGGATCTAATCATTGGTAGTTTGTATCTTAGGGGAAAATCTAGCTTAGAATGGTTCGATGTTAAGATACACCCGATTTGACTGTCCATTTACTTGATTTTTATGGTTTTGATTTGATGGCCCCAATTAGCTCTTGATTGGATGATTATATCTAGATCTATGCCAAGTGGATCTTACGTTCCTTTATCCTAATTCCTTAATTGGTTAATTAAGTCCTTGATCAACGGTTGGATCTACCAGATTGGCATTCTAATGACCAAGATCAATTTTCTTATCTTTATTTAATTTTTAATGGCCTAGATCTAAGATGATCTTAGGGTCCCGGTTGATTGGTCACTATGACCAAGATTACAATGTTCTCGATCAATATCTAATCATGTGTGGTGAGATCTACTATTATTTCAAGTGTGCGTAGTGGGGTATATTCAAGGGTGCGCTTATCACGTGTGGGGCCCTCCATCGTACCAGTCACTTGTGATGGATCTACCACTTGTTTAGGACCACATATTAGTCTATAGTGGGATCCATCATAATAGTTATGCATAGGTCAATCAAGTTTTCCTTTCATGATCATATGGTGGGTTCCACTTTATAGATGTGCTGTATTATGTGGGTCCCACCAATGATTATGATTCTTGGCTTGATCAACAACATCTTTATCATGACAATTTCCATATTTGAAGACATGATTTAATCATATAGGTCACGATCTTGTCGTGGAGCCCACCATCAAGTTATCATGATCTAACCATTTGTGGCCCACCACATGATCATGGGATGATCACTAAATCCATACATTCTTCTAAATAAATTAAAGCTAAAATAAATAGTATCATAACTAAGGTGTAATCTAATTATATGGTGATGCCCACTCTGGCGTGGTACCTTTGTCATTCGCGGCCCACAAAGGGTCAAGATTACGAATTGGTGTCATGGGTCTAAATCCCTTACATAATGTGAACGTTTGGGAAAATTTTCTCCTAGGCTACCCCCTAGGTATCCTTGTCGGACCAGTTGTGGTTGCACATGCCAAGGATAAATATATGATAGAGTAATGGATATAGGATTAGATTTTACTCATATTTTTGATGTGATATCATCTGGATACCTGATAAGTCATAGAGCATACGTTTTTTGCAAAACTAGAATGTGGATGCCTGTGTGCTTAGTTGACACTGGCAGTAACATATGAAGGCCCAGATTCAAAGTCCATTAAGATCTAGTAGAACCCATAGCTAAGACCTCTATGCCCAAGCCACGTGGAAGGGTTGAGAAGAAATAATAATGATGATATGCTCGTTCTGCTCACATCACGTGTATTACACTCGCATCCTTTGATGGTGAGCTTATACTTGGTTTGTAATAACCTAATTTGGTTTTGGATTGTACACTACCTTTCATAGGATGGATAAAATGGCTCAACTGAGTATTGTTTTAAAGTTGTTACTAGCCAAAAAAAGCTCTAAAATTTAGGGTTGGATAGAATATGTGGAATCGTCTTGAGATCAGAAAAATTAAGGAATTCTCAACTCAAGTGGCTATTGGATAGGTCTACGCCATAGATTCCGATTAAGGGGCTTTAGTTATGGAAAAAGGACGAGGTTAGACACCCTTTTACTGCCCATGTAAAACACAGTCTCTACTTTGCTAGGCTATATGCTTTCAAAGGAGATTTAGAGGACTTCCAACAAAATACTAAGTTTTAGATATTTAACTATGGGATATAAACTGAAATTAAAATGAAAATGGTAGAAAATAGTTTTTCTAATGAAAGCACAAAAAAGAAAACAACACATGGGTTTCAGTTACTCCTTTAGATTATGATTTTTGGTACAGAAGATCCTTAAGAGGGGCAACTGTAGAGCATACTTCACATGATGTCAGAGCAGAGCCTACTCGCAGGTGTTCAAAGTATAAACAATAAAGGATTTATTGGTATGTATGAATTGGAAAAAGGATAGATTGAGATACGGTTTGGTTTTACAAATGGAAGTGGAAGATCAGAGATGTAAATATAAGTAGAAGATCAAAAATTGAAAAAATAAAGATTAGAGATTGGAATAGTAAAAGAGATCGTGATAGCTTAAGAGACGAGGTTCTCTTTTTCAAAACATCCAATGGAAATCTCAACCCCTCTCTCTCTCTCTCTCTCTCTCTCTCTCTCTCTCTCTCTCTCAGCCTCTAGAATGGGGCTATCAACCTTTAGACTCCAGGGCTCTTTATCTCTAAGCCTCTAGACTTTAGGATTTAAGCATGTTTGGTTCTCCTAAGCCATAACTTCGTTTGAAAGCGAGGCTTGTACAAACCAAACTAGGGTGTAAAACTGAACCAGAGTGTAAAGGCATAGAACATACAATCTAAATCCGCAACCGGCAGAAGGGGCATTGGGTATGCTCAAAACTGGCTAAGCTTTAACCGGTTATACTCAAAATTGGCTGAGCTTCAACCGGCTATGGGGTGCCTAAAGATTCCCCCCTTTGGCAAAGGTTGGGGTACAACCGAATGCCAGAGCTAGTGGACACCCCACCTAGAGTAAATGAAGAGGCGATTGGTTCTTTTGCCTGCTAGAGTGCCGTGATCGAGAAGCTTACTTAGTTGGAAGCTTTAGTCAGACAATTTATGAGGTTGGGGAACATGTTACAATATCTGATTACAACTCTTTTCACACCATTGATCGGCGTACGCATTAAAGGAATATGCTGGGTTGGATGGTTAAGTGGTTAGTGCCCCTGCGGGAGCGACCCTACGAGGATAACACACTTTGGATATAGAATAATAGTTTTTTTGATGCTGCACAATTCCCTAGGATTATTTGCAAGCCAATTGTTTGTAATGGGTAGTTGTTTGTGCGTTTTGCAGCTTTAGGATCTTCCGTATTACAATAATTTTGCTTGTGTCCCGGACTAGAGTTGTCTAGATTATTCTTTAGTCATTCAAGTATGGATTTTATCATGGTAGTTTGTAAAAGTTCTTCTCACAAGTGGGAGCGCGGTTACGCTAATCCAAGTATCAAAACAAAGTATTCTGGATTTAGCCCAAGAATCCCCAGACTTCTTTCTCGGTCTTCGGTGGCATCTCGAGGATTACTTTAATTTGGTATTTGATTCATCGACGCAGATGTCATCTTTGCTAATGATGAAACTGAGTAATTTATTCCTTGTTGCCCGGAAGATACATTTATGGGGATTGTGTTCACTCCCCAAGTATAGGGTTGTGATGTAGTAATAAACTCGGTAAGACCGAGGTCGAATCCACAGGGACTGGTCGCCACAATTCAAATTCACGATTCTCCTTAACTAATTCAACAAATAAAGGATCAAATGGCTAACACAAATCTATGGAAAATAACTATTGAGAATAAGGAAGAAATTCAATCAGAGAGAGCACTAGGACTTTCGAATCCACCCCTAATCATCCTAACCTTTGTTTTGTCCGTTAATTCACTTTAAATTAGATTGATCCAACTTGTCTGGAGAAAGCACAATCTGTGTCCTTAATCGGGCATACAGATTGTCTAATTCCCTTAAGCAATGCCATGAAGAACATATCCCATGTCCAAATTGGGCATAAGGAATATGCAGTTCAGTAAAGCACCCTGTTTCTTCCTCTACAGGAACCTGTTCA
This sequence comes from Magnolia officinalis, assembly GCA_021015155.1. NCBI lineage: Eukaryota > Viridiplantae > Streptophyta > Magnoliopsida > Magnoliales > Magnoliaceae > Magnolia > Magnolia officinalis. Next base: position 53,694,037 of record JAJHSJ010000015.1, read on the forward strand.
TGACCAGATACAAGCACCTAGAATAAGCATCCAAACCACATCCATCCATAGACTCAAAAGTTCATAGATGGAGAAGTATAGAATTTAAAACAATCAAGCACACTAAGGAAAGAAACAAATTAATTTAAATCAAGTAAAATCAACATAGAACAAAGGGTGTTCAAATTAGGGGTTTCATCTCAGCCCTAGCTGAGAGATTAGTGACCCATAAATTCCATTAAACAGATGGATAAATAAAAATAAGAATTCATAAAAGGAATTTCAAACCAATTTTTCTCTCTCTTCTTTCTTCTCTTTCTCCTCTTTCTTCTCTTTCTTCTCTCCCTTGCTATAGATCTGGAGCTCCTCCCTGGTTCTCAATGCCTTTCCCACGTCCAAAACTCCCCTTTTATAACTGCTGGATGGCTGGAGTCAGTGGCAGAGTCGTAGAAAGACTCGAAGTGCAATTTTTCGCAGCTGTGATCGGTGGGCCCTACAGAGGCATTTTCTGGAAAATCCACCCCGTTCATTGAATTCAGGACGAAATTTCAGTCAAGAATGGGTGGTTTTGAATGTCCATTGACGCGGCCCAAAGAAGAAATCACGAAAAGATCCGTTTTGAACGTCACAAAGCAGTCTGTTTGTGGCCTCTTTATCACGCACGTGTGTACGCATGGGAGTGAAATATTAGCATGGTTTTGAAGCTCTCGAGCCACTCTACAAGATGGACGGCTCAGATCGACCGGAAGGACAACGTACGGGGCCCACTAATTTCCGTAAAAACTGGCAGCGGAAGACGCTACGCGGACGTGAATCGACGGCTGCGATGATAGTGGGGTCCATTTCTTTGATTAAACCGAAAATCCAAGATGTACATTGGATTCCTCTCGAAAAACCGTTTGGGAAGGGACAGTTTTGAGTGAAATCAGTGCGGCCCACTTGATCCTTTATTCCACCGTCCGTCCGATGTTTGAACGGCTGGGATCTGATCTCTGCTTTCCTTTGAATTTTTGCCACCTAGGCCCTAGCCAGTGGGACCGTACGAAGTGATTGGACGGTTCAGATCACACATTTGGGTGATGTGTGGGGCCCACAACTGGGGACCGTCGGTCGTTCGTGGACGCTGGAACGCGGCAGATGCCGTTTCGAAGAAGGGGAGGGAGAGCGCGAGTCAGCCGCTCGCTGACCGTCCTGGCGGTGCGGTGCACAGCCGGTGCACGTGTGATGTGCACACTCAAACCATGGAAATGGGTCCCACCGTGATGTTTCGAGAAATCTTCTCCGTCCATCCTTTTCCTCATATACTTTCAACCGCCAAAACCAAGTTTGAGGCAGTTCCAAATATCAGGTGGGCCCAGAATCGATAGTTTGTGGGCTGATTTGTCAGTTGGCCCACTTCCCGAGATTTTCAATGGCTGAAATTTAATATGTACGGTTAATTTACGGCCCCTATCACATATATGAAGTTTCGAACTGATCAGATAGCGGGAACCATGTGATCTTGCATTCTGGACGTCCTTCGGGCCACTTGAGCTTCAGTTTCTTGATTTCCTTGGATCTCGGGCGTTGATCTTGGTTCCCTGGGGTCGTTCCCGTGCTCTGGTGACTTCGAAACGTGAAATCCATGCTTTTAACATCAATTTCCAATTAACGCTCCTTATTACATCCTGCAATGAAAACACGATTAAAACATTCCATTAAGCCTTAACAGGTATGTAAATTTGGGCAATTACTGGGGTCTGATATGTAATATTCGACCCTGATCAGATTGAGACGTAGCTTAGATTTGTCAAGATGGTAGAATAATTGCTCTCGATGTTCGAAATGCCCCTCGATGTTGTGAGATTTGATGATCATGTCATCCACATAGACTTAAAGCTTTTTGTTTATCATGTCATGAAACAATGTTATATTGGTTCGTTGATATGTGACGCCAGCATTTTTTAACCTGAAAGGCATAACCCAATAGCAGAAAGTTTCCTATGGTGTGATGAATGACGTTTTTTTGCGGTCTTCATGGCCATTTTGATTTGATTGTAGCAGAAAATTTGTATTCTTGGTCCCACTGAGTCAGAACCTCTGATTCAAATTGGATTCCGAGTCACTGACTCAGTGATGACTCGACCTACAACTCACATCCTCAAGACTTTATAGAACTCAGGTCGGATGAGTTCTGCCTGAACCGAGTTGCCTAAGTCAGGGGCTTGTTCATGGGTTTGGTTTGTGTCATTGCTCAATCCCCTGCACTGAAATTTGGTCACTGACTCGGTAGTGCCTCAACATAAAGGCACAGTAACCTGCTGAGTCTGGTGAATCAGAGCCGGGTTAGGAGCATCAGTCCCAATTCCAAGAAGGAAACCGACCACCTTAATGAAGGTAGATTGGTCATTCATATTGGAATAGAACTGGAATGGGACTGAGTCACCAGCTTGCAACAGAGTTGAGTCGACTATGAAACCAGTCTGCCGGTTGGGTGAAGGTGCTAATGATAGAGAGTAGGTGCGGATGGTTACCTGACGAGATTATTCTTGGACGTTGGAAGGATCTGGACGTGATGAGTTAGCTCTGGGTTCGTCAGGGTTCAGATCCACAATCCCAGACTCAGTTTCCAGTGCTGAGTTGGCTGGGGATTCTAGCAGCGTGAAACAGGGCCTGCTGGAAACTCGTTCCAGTAGCAGACCCGACCACCTTTCTTCCTCTCACCCTCACTCTATTACTTCTCCATCCCACCCAATCTCACATCACTCTCTCTGTTATCCTTACTGCAGATGGGTCACTCACTGAGTCGAGTTGCAACTGGTCATGCAACTTGCACCAGCTGCGACAGGCCCTCGATCTCACTCTCTCTTTCCATTTCTTTTCTCTTTCTTTCTTGGGATCTGCCCTAATAGAACGACTATTTATAGTCGTTTCATTTCTGGATGGTTCTACAGTTAATCCTTAGGATTAGCATGTTGGTTAACGCAAAGCAATTGAGAATGGCTTACCGTTCGGATCGCCCAATGATTGTGATCTTAAGAATGAGCCCATACAATTATCCCTGATGGACTTTAAATGGGGTGGGCCCTACGATGGACGGTTTGGATCAGTGGAAAGGTTAACTTTCTAGGATGTGGGTTCACCAGCTCGATTAAGGAAGATGATGGACTGATAATGGCGGTTTTGCAACGAGCGAATGATCTACGGATCAGGTGCGTTTAAATGGCTTGGATGATGCCCAGGAGGCTTGTGTGGCCCACGCAACGGTGAACAGGGACTGTTGTTTACGACGCTAATCCAGGAGAGGCAGTGGCTCATGTTGTCGCGGCATCTCGCCAAAATCTCGGCTCTCCTTACGAGATTTCAAATCACCCTAGTGTGGACGGCCAGGATGCGTTCGAAAGAAGCTTCCAGACGTCGGGGAAGCATGGATATCATTCCTACCTGAAGTGGAAGTTTTTCCTTCCGCCATCCACCGCATAGGGATCCATTTTCGGAAATCATAGGGTTGATGTGGATTTTCTCCGCGTACGTGGCGTCTATCCGACCGTTTCCAACGGTCGGATTGGTCAGAGTGTGGCATAGGTCGATACAAGTTTCTTGTCAGTAACTCCATCGAACGTCGTCTTCTGATTCGTTATCAGAGGTGGCGTGAGTGGTTTTCAATCGCTAATCTCGTCATGGTCGAGGTCGGTGGGACCCAGGCTATCAGATGGACAGTGTGGATTTGGCTTCTGCATTCGGGAATTGTTCATTTGTACTGTCGAATGGACAGTCCTGCTGAAGCATTACTGGGCGGGAGGATTTTCTTATTTGAAATTTTGGTTTCTTTGGTTTTCATCGAGTCAACGACTGTTTGACCCGATGGTGCGTCTTGCGCACGGCATGAGCATGCACGCTGAGTACACGCGGCATAAAAGTGGGCCCCACGACCAGATATATGGTGATCCGCACCGACGATTGGCCTTGGAGGGTTGGTATTCACCCACGGCTGTAGTAATGGATGAGATCAAGCCGTCGAGTTCACAAACAAGGTTTATAACTTGCGCTGGACCGAAGGTTAGCTCGTTTTTACCCTGAAAGGTTTGCGCTTTTAGTGTTGACTATTTTGGTTGGATGGTTCATTCTCATTTAGTCGTGTTAGTTAGTATCATGGGGTTGTCTAAGATCTAATATTTGTTTTAGGTGGTATGATTTATCTTATTTAAAGAATTTACGTAAAATAGGAAAATATTTTAGGGTCGTTACAGAGGCCTTTTTTAAAATTTTTTCTGGGGTTTTTACAAATGTTGGTCCTTGAGCAAGATATCTTTTCGAACCAAGTGCTAATCTGATTTGGCCTATGGCACGCATGTTTATCTGCATAGGCATTTTTTTTCTTTTATGGCCAGCATTGTTAGGCGTTTGGCTAGCTGACCTTGTAGTCATGGGAGTTGCGAACCAATTTGGGCCTTGTACTCCCTCCCCTTTAGAGATAGGGCCTGCGAATGCATTGGGTGGATCGTCTCACCGTGCCTAATCATCATGATGAAACAAAGACTAGGGTTTGAATCCGTGTTAGATGGAGCATGCTCTTATTCATTCCTGAGGTCGTGATGTTCTTAGGGTTTCTGTGGTTGTGGTGGGACCATGACAGAGGTCCCATCAATATGAGGTAATTAATACCCTTACCCCTTGTGTGTAGGGTGAAGTTGAGGGAATAGTGACCGTCATCTGGCTAGATGGAATCTAAGAGATTGAAGCTGGGTTTATGACTTGGATGAGTGAGAGTGTGGCTATGGTTTATGACTTGGGTTTAGATTGAAGCTGGGTTTATGACTCGGGTTTAACTGAGTGGAATCTGGATGAGTGAGAGTGTGGCTATGGTTTAACTGAGTGGAATCTGGTTGTGATTTGGCTGATTGAGAGTGTGACTGTGGTTTGGCTGAGTGGAATCTGGATGAGTGAGAGTGTGTGACTGTGATTTGGCTTAGTGGAATTTGGATGAGTGTCCGGATGGAGGATTTCGACAGTCGTGAATTGGACTGGAGTGAAGGGAAGATGGTGACTGTAACATCCCGGATTTTTGCCAACCTGGGATTAGACGTCCTTGGCATTGGGTCGATCCTAAGACCTTACCAACTTGTCAAAACTAAATCTCACAGTCAAAAATCGCTCCTTAACCCATTTCCTTCACAAATCCCACCCTTCACTACCTTGTGCTTTCAATTTTTCAAAGCACTTTCGCCCTAGACACTATCTTAAACTAGCTAAGTAGTAAAACTTGGATCACTTTATATACAAACTACAAAGGCCTAAGTACCATCTCAACAGAAAACAATTAGGATTAAATCATTTAGAAATTTAACAAAGTTAACTAAGTGCAAACTCGATTAGCCATGAAATCCGTTGGGATCGCTTTAATACGATCTGCAAGACCCAAAACTTGTAAAACATGTGACTCTAGGTTACCCTAAAGTTTAGAACCGAACTCATTTCCCGTCTGCTCTCGGGAATGAAACGAAACTTCGTATTAGGTTTAGATCGCACATCGGGAGTCCGATTAACTCGAAGCTAAGGAACTAGGACCGCCCCACTGGGCTTGACAATCATCTCAAAAATCAGCTCCGACCGATGTCCACGGTCATTTATTTCGATCCGGAGCGAGGGAGTGTGAAAAACACTATTCCCTTTCCAAAATAAATATCTGGAATAGTGATCTGGCACCATTCGCTTGTGCATCAGTATTAAGCAACCTGACCGTCAGAATTAGACCAAATTACACCCTCGGATTAAGAAAAATTTCAGGAACATTACATGTACTTGGAATTTCGGATCGTGGCCCACTGACCGTTGAACTGAAAGTGGTCCGCCACGTGCGATCTGGAAATCCGATCGAGTCGAAAACGTAATCCCTCATAGATCCATGTGTGGTGAGCTTAAGTCTGACGTTTGGCTCAAGGAGGGCCACCAGAACCTCTCTTTTGAGCTGGAAAAGTGACGAAATACCTATATTAGCAGTAACCTTTGAACAAGAGTCTATTTCGGTGAGTTTTGAGGCTATATAAGGACCTTAAACCCTCTCCCATTCCAGCCATACGAATTTGGATTTGAGAGAGAGGGAAAAGAGAGAGAAAGTGAGGGAGAAGTGGGAGAATCTCCCTGCCGTCGTTCCCTGCCACCACACGGGCTGCACATCCCTTCTCATCGCTTTCCCGGCGATTCCAGCCCGTCGTTTCTAGGTAAGAAACCCTAACCCTAATCTGTTTTGGAGTTAGGTTGTGTTGTAGGTTGTGAAATAGCTAACCTATTCCGTTCTCTAGGTTGCCAAACTGCCGAATACGGAAGCTTAGCAAACCTATCACTCCGTTACGATTCTACGACCAAGGTGCGGACTTTAAGTGTATAAGTTACGTTTTTCAACGCTTTCAATGTCAGATAATGATAGATTCATGATCTGCGTGTAAATGCACATGTACAAAGTGCTTTCCGTTTCCTGTTTCGATTAACGTTGTAGAATATGGAATTTCACATACTCTAGATATACGTAGAAATACCGTATACGTATTTTTTTTGGAGAAGTGTTTGACATGTTTATTTAATGTATGATTATACTATATATGGATAAAATACTAGTTTGGCGAAAGGAATCGCCGTAATACATGTTCACTTGTAAATGCTACGTATGTTGAAATTGTGTATTCTAGAAATACTGTATACGTATAAATTTGGAGATGTATGTATCATGATTATTTGCTGTAGTAATATATATACATGGATAAAATACTAGCTTGGCTAAAGGATAACCCTAATACATGTTTTACTAACATACACCATGTATGTTGTAATAGTGTATTCTAAGTGTTTGTGGAAATGGCTGAATGAGTATAGAATTCTCATTCGTGCTCGCCATGACTAATTGTCATGGATTCATGATTGATGTATTGGCGATACCCCCTTTTGACGAAAGGATTTGCCCTAAGTCACGCCACGGCCAAAATACACTATATATGCTAAAATGTGTGGCCCAAGTGTTTGTGGAAATGACTGAATGAATATGGAACTTGGATTCCTGCTTGCCATGACTATCCGTCGTGGGTGTACGCGTGTTATGATTGGGGCAACTCCCTAGTGAAAGGATTTGGCCTAATGCCTATGTGATCGACATATGTCGTGTATGTTGATGTATGTTTGTTAAGTGTTTCTTGAAATGTCTGAATGAGTAGTAGTTAGCAAATTGTAAAGTATAAGGGTGTTGAGATATGATTCTCAACCTCTTTTAACTATGTGTATGATCTCCTTTGATAGTTGTGTGATTAGGAATTGAACATGTACAAACTCATGCTTGTGTTGTGATCATAACATGCTCAACTGCTTTATGATTTTAACTATGTAATGTATATGCTTAAATTTATATCTACGTTGTATGATCCGTCATGGGTGATGGGGGAGCGGAGCAACGAGTGCGTGCAACAGCCCTGGCAGCCCTAAACGGATAATACCAGACTGATTGTATGATTTGAATCCTGATCCATTACTGCTTTATATCTCTGTAATTGATTGTGTTTGGGGCTATGATTATAGTCCAGGCAATCGGTAACGAGATTGAACTCGTGGCTGAGATTCATTTGCCACGTGGGATGTGTTCGACAAACTCGAGTCGTGCGTTGCCTGTCGGCAGTGGCTAGGCCACACGAAGTTGTTTATGCACTTCATGTCGTGCAGCTCAACGGGCGATCGTGCTAGTCGAGCTCATCAAGTAACCCGATCTGCCTTATGCATGTTCACCCTGTTTGGTCGCTACTGCTTGAACCTAGGGTACCAAACTTACTAGTGGCGATCCCCGTTTAACCATGGTACCTAGATCCGCTAAGTCGCATGAGCCGGGCATGGTGGTATGGGACACCGTGGTCGAGCTGTCGGCCTACGCTGGGGCCATGTGCCTCCCCGTAGTGACCATTGCGCAATCAACTCGTGAGCCGAATATGGTGGTATGGGACACTGTATTCGAGCTGTCGATACTTCGGCGAGAGCCGAGTACGGTGAGATCTGTGCTCGTGCTGACGGGCGACGAGTCCTCCGTAGTATCATCGAGTACACTCCAAGGGTCTGTGATTGGCCACGAGTCTTTCACAGCAACTAGAGTGTGAGTTGAGCCGAGTACGGTGAGACCTGTACTCGAGCTGACGGCTAGTGATTGAGCCGAGTACGGTGAGACCTGTACTCGAGCTGACGGCCAGCAATTGAGCCGCATACGGTGAGATCTGTTCCGCGCTGACGGGTGTGATGAGCCCTTTGCGATGCCTTCACTACGCTTCTCAAACCATAACATCGTATGAGAATAACTAGGATTGACGACCCTAGAATGGATCATGTTTGGGAATGATACAAGGGAGGTACCTTAGTTTCCTAATACTGCTGTTTGAAATGGACTAATAAAAACTTGGTAATCATGAGCATCATCGCAACCGCATGTGCTTTGTAGATGTGGCGCACTGAGGGAGTAAGCATTCGCGAACGTAAGATGATGTCGCTTGAGGGTGGTTTGGCAAGGGCATACAGCATCATGTCATTTCATTTTCGCACTTAACAAGAGTAGTTAGAATTGTTTGATTTGTACTGCTTTATCATTACTGCTTGATTGAATTGATAACATGTTAACCTATGCTTACTGTTCCACTGAGTTGATCACTCACTCCCACGTTACGGGACGGTGTTCCGAACACCCACCAGATTTGTTGAGTTTCAGGTGATGGCGATGCTTGTGAAGCAGAGCCGGACTACTTCTGTGATGATAGGAGGAGTTCTCCTATCTGTATCTCTCTGGCAGGTCAATGAAGACCTGATATTGTATTGACGGGGCTATGGACATGGGATAGAAGGCATTACACTTCCTCACATTTGGTAAATTTAGAACTGCACTTGTATTTATTTAACCTGGTAATGTTATCACACTCTGGAGACTCATCATAAGTTATATTTTATCTATCTATCACAGTCTTCCGCTTGCAAACTTAACTGTCTCTGGAGTATGATATGCTGTTTTGGCTTAATCTCACTCATGTTCAATGCACGAATACAGTCAACATTCAATCATCATTCATTTTGTTGCATAAGTGATGTTCTGGAACTCGGGAGTTGAGTTTATGCTCGACCCCCCCGATTTTCAGGGCGTTACAGTGACCTTCCTGCAGACCCTTCCATTTTCTTTTGTGCCCTAAGGGGGCA
>JAJHSJ010000015.1:53703301-53774407 GCA_021015155.1 Magnolia officinalis
GGACAATTAACCACTTGTTGTAAAAGCTCGAACTGATAGAGCATGGTGAATCAATCCCTTTATCTCATAGCCCAGGCCCCACATCACCAGGGTTAGGACCTCGACCGAACCCCCTTGTGGGCCCCACTTCACATAGGTTCCTCTTCACACGAGCCACCCACTTCACACGGATGGGCCCCGCCTCACACGAGCCACCTGCCTCACACGGGCCGCCCACCCCGAGTGTGCCCTTGCATCCCACAGGCAACCCCACTCGAGCCTGGTGTGAAAATGCCCTTGCATTATGGACACTAAGATTAGTAATTTTTATGGCTGAATACTTCTACTGGCCCCGGTTAACCTTATACTAACTGTTAACCGTTGGGATGTTAATTTGGTTAAATCTGCAGACGGCTGGGAATAGTTTGTTTAGAGAAGTTTCTTAATATGGGATACGACTCTTGAGCATTCTTAATGCATTTTCTCAATACAATTGCAGAGTTAAATGGTATGATGAGATAGAGCTGCTGAGTACTTCTGTTGATTTTTGGGTGGAGCTTTCTAGCGCTGATTCTCCTGTCTGTATGCTCCACTTTGTGATGCTGTTTCCCTTTTTTTATTACAAATATACACTTGTAAACATCTTCTATTTCAATTTTTGTTTGGTGGTTCATTTTGTTTTGCAGGTAGAGAATAACCCTTCTTTTGCTGCATCATCGCACCAAGCTATAGACCTCATTTTAGGTACTGACTGTATAACAGATATATGAATACCAATTTTAGCTATGGAAGTCATTAATTCCACTGCTCTGTTTTTTGGAATTTTGCCCTATTTTGCTAACTTTGATTCTCTTTTCACTAAGGACAATTATGTTAATAAAAGCTAAAGAGGAAAATACAATAAAAATCATCATCGCAGATTGGGGACTAAGGTCTTCATTCTCTTAACTTTGGCCCCACAAGATTTGGAAGGTTTCTACGGTTGGCATCACCCTCCCCACTATTACCCGTGGTGGTGGCACATTGAGATTGGATCAGCCTGATTTTTGGACTGACCAAAACTGGGGGGTGCACCTGCTGGGCAGTTTTGAATGCTGCACACACAGTGATGGGCTCCATGCAGCTTTCTGTACGGTAAATTACGATACGGATCATATTGAATCATTCTATATATGTAAATACACCTTAACTTATGGTACATTGAGCTGTTGATGCCCACACATGCTGTGTATATATCCACTTGTCCGTCCATTGTGGCCCTTCATATTCACCATATGGCTCACAAATTAGGCAGATCCAAACTCAGGTGGGCCATCCCAAGGAACAGTGGAAAATCACACCCACAACCTTTAAATTCACAGGTGTGACCTGCTGAACTTTGGATTGAGCTGATTTTTGGTGTGTCCCTTCAACCTCATGGGGTGCACCTACGCTGTAAACGGATCAGATTGGGTGGATCTGTGCATATCTGAATCTGATCCATTGAAGAATAACTGAGATCCAAATCTGATCTGATATCGACAGGTCCTAAATAATCCTATCCGAATTTGAATTTGTTAAAGATAAAAAAAATCTGAATCTGATCTTGATCTGGATCCAATTCAAATTCAGTCCGATTAAATTGGATTCAGATTGATAATCGGATCTACTGGATAGTCTGGATTGAATTTCGATCATGAAAACAGGATCCATTTAGATCTATCCTGATTCAATTCAATAAAGATCCGATCCGACATATCTCTACTATATATAATGTCACAGACAATTTTACCCTCATAATTTTAAAAAAAAAAATCACAAATTGCAAAGGGACTTGAAAAATAGTGAGGGTCTTTCTGAATAGAGAGGGGGAAAAAAGAAAGAAAGAAAGAAAAGAATGCATTAACAGCATATTCGGATTGAATTCAGATCAGATTCAGATTTTTTAAAATCTTTGGTCGAGCTCATGGGAACTTCCCATGTGGTTGAGCTCTGTGGGCCCTGCCGTGATGGGTGTCGAACATCCACACCATCAGTCAAATGCACCATTCCATGGTGGACCACGAGCCTAAAGTTTAGGACAATCCATGACTTAGGTCGGCCACGCCACAATAAAAACAATTGAGAGTGGATGCCCACCCATTGAAATCTGCTTGATTGTTTATAGGGCCCATTGAGATATGGTTTAGAGTCTTCAGACATTCAACCCATTCCATTATGAGGGTCCCACTTGGATGAGGGGTCACATGAAGTGTCAGACCATTCCAAAATTATGTTTGCCCCACAAGTGCTTTTAGATGTTTCAGGCATGATTTCACATGGTTTCAGATGGTGTGGCCCACCTGAGTTCTGGATACAGCTGATTTTTGGGACATCCCATAACCTAGAAGGGACCCACCATATGCATGGTGTAGATGCGCAACACATTCACAATGGGGCCCACAGAGCTCAACCTCATGGGAAGCTCCCATGTGTCAACCTCCCATGGGTCAACCTCATAGTACCTCTTCCCTATATAATTTAATGAGAAATGCTTCAGTGCTTTGAGAGCACTAAGTTATGCTCTTGGTTGCATTGGTTCACTTGACAGCCCATTGTGTTTGAAACACATTTCATGGGCTGCCATGCAAAATCACACTGGTTGGATGATCCAATCCCTATCTTTGATTTGGCCTTATTTTCTATAGCCACCCTTGTCCCAAGCCATGGATGGGGCGGTTAGGATTGCCTAACAAAGCTGGTTGTTTAGAATCATAGTCAGTTGATGATGGTCCCTACAAATAGTTAGATCAAATTCTTGCTTAGACCTATTTTTTGTAAGTGATCTAGATCCTCATACTTAGGGCCATTGATCAAATGGTTAATATCTGTTAGAAAAGTCTAGAACAATAGATTGGACTATGAAATGTGTGTTGGACCTAATGACAGTCTAGAACAATAGATTGGACTAAGTGTCCCAATGCAACTTGTAGCAATATAACTTACAATGCTCTGAGAGTGCTGGAGCATTTCTTTAATATAATATATATTCTATTTCTTTGACCTATGAACAGTCTAGGTCAATGGATTGGACTGTGTCCCAATGCAACTAGTACACTAACTTACAGTGCTCTGAGAGCACTGGAGCATGTCTTTAATATAATATATATTCTGTTTCTTAGTTTTGGAATCTACATCCGAAACAATTATCTTCTTTGCCATGATTCTCCATCATCCATTTGAAGCTTCTCTGAAGAATTTGCTGTCAAGAAAAAAGAGAGTGAACTCATTGAAGGGATTGTCGGTAGCTTGATAATGCGTTTGGTTAGAAGAATGTGCCCCCCCTTGGAAAAAGAGGGTAAGTATGCCTACATTGATTTTATGTTTGCTTCCAATGCTTTGGACTTAACCCTTTTAGTTATGCATATTGTTTTACTTGGTTTCGTCATTTGTACTTCTGTTTCTTATGAGAAATAGTGCAAGAAAATTCATATTCCCTAAGAAAGTATCATCGCGCGTTGTTACGGATTGATCATTCACAAGGGGCTAAGTCACTTACCCAATCTTTACTATTTTTGTACATTAGATGTTTTTGTACCTAGTATAGAGATTTATAGAGAATTCTAAAGGGGATTAGAGTTGTGTAGACTAGAGTAATGTGGAGATCTCTAGAATATTCCTGAGTTCTTTAGTGGAGTCTTATGGAGAGAGTAGTGTAGAGTATTCTAGAAGGGTTTCTAGAGTTTTCCTAGCTGCTGGATGACCGCCACATGGCATCATCCTAGCTAACCATGCAAGGGTTCTTAGGTTTATATAAGGAGTTCAGGTCCTCATCTGTAACTATCCTCAGAAACTTGTATGATCTCGAGTTCTAGTCCAATTTAAAGCCAAGTGAGATTGTAAGATCTTGATTTCTAGTGCAACACAAAGCTAAGTGTGGCAATCGGTCGAGTTGGGTTGGGTTGGGTTAGGTTGGGTTAGGTTCTGGTCATAACGAGATTGGGTCAAACCCAACCCATTTATTAAAGGTTTGAAATCTTAACCTAGCAATGCTTGCTACTCATTTTGCAAACCCCCATGCCCTCACATTGCCCAAATCTGTCACCTACTCTAGCAACCCTCATCTTTGCACCCGCATGCTCGGCCATTCATCCGATTTATCGCTACCATCACCAAGTGACTTCTTTGTCTTCGGCCACCAGGAGCCTTCACTCCATCATACAGATCTGTCGTTGCCAATGTAGATGCACCTATCTCGACACTTGCCCATAATATCTGCATTTTGACCTGAATTGATTATTAGGAAGTGGGTTTTCGTGCTGCTAAATAATGTCTAGCAATCTCTCTTTCCTATTCATTTTTTACTTGCTTGGCTCCAAAAGAAAAAAGTGTTAAAAACAACAATTAACATCGTTTGATTAATTTTGTACATTTTATTTATTTGTTAATTTTTTTTTTCATAGTTTTTCAATTTTTAATAATAAATATTCCATTAATATTTAGTTAATACACTAACATATGTTACGCACTTACACTAACTCACTAATCAAGGTATTCTGTAACGGTAATGGTGGCCGTAATGGCCACCATCGTTACCTTTATGATACAGGCTGTAATGGCCGTTATTGCCCCCGTAATGATTGTTAAATCTCTCTCTCTCTCTCTCTCTCTCCTCTCTCTCTCTCTCTAATTGAAAAAAACCCAAAAACCCGTATTGGCCCTGTAATGGACCATTATGAGGCTATTATAGCCCTTACGGGGGCATAATGGGCCGTTACGGGTCATTTTTCTCATAACGGCCTTTACAGTTGTTATAACCCTGTAGATCGTAATGGTTGCCACCATTACCTTCATGTAACGGCCTTTATAGCAGTGTAATGGCCGTTACGGTACACCACGTCACTAGTAAGTCAACTACAGTATTAAATTAATTTTAATAATTTTAATTTAAATATAGTTTTACTTTTATAAATAACCACAAAAATGTGGCTAAAACTTTCATCAACTTACAGTCTTTAACTTATATATAGACCAACCTTTAATGATAAATAAATATAGTATATATTTTAAAATTGATTTTAGAATTATTTTCACTATTTTTAATTAAAAAATATTTTTTGTTTTCGAAATTACGGAACTGTCGCCAATCTGTAAATTGGCTTACAACTAGAGTGTTGTGAATTTTTCACACCAGTTGCAATTTAAATGGGTGGAAATGGAAGAGTTGGGGATTTTCCCCAAAATTTTTTGATTTCCCCAAATTGGCAAATTCAGAAATCGGAGCTTAAAAGCGATGATTTTCATCCAAATCATGCATAATCATGTATCATAATCATATTTCAACAGGTTATGACTTATGAGTAAGAAATTTAGTAAAAGACGAAGAAAATGCAATTTCTACCAAATGGGCTTTTGCCTGTTTCCACGCTTGATCTTGATTTCTTGCTCATATACGTGATTTATTCTGCAACAACTCAAAATGAGTTGCCTAAATTGACTCTACAATAGATCCCAACAAGAATTGAGAAAGGTTGGTATGTTTCGAGTTTTTTCGAAGTTTTGGCTTTTAGTGAAAGAGGGGTGTTGTTCATGTAACGATGACATTATCGAATGTATTGACGATAAATGGAATGCGAGTGGCTGTTATTGCATGAGTATGATATATCATGGTATCTGCAATACATCGCAATATATCACCAATATATCATTGACACCAAAGAGTTTTACAACTCCCTGGGTATATCGTATTTGTCACTATGGATATATCAGCCAATTTTATTGATATTGTGAACACTGTTTGAGACAATCTTAGCCTTGCAACTAATTGAAGGAGACAGATGGAACGATGCGAGGTGATAGTTTGAAGAATTGACATGGAAGATCATTGACAAGTGGTTGATGACGGCATCGATGCATTAGGTGAGGGAGAGTGTCATGGATCGATTAATAACAGGGGCAAAAAATCGGGGACTTAGCAATCTTTGCTCATTTTGTACACAAGTTTTTTTTTTTTTTTTTTTTTTTTTTTTTTTTTTTTTTACATATATTGTAGAGAATTCTAAATGGGACGAAATTTGTAGAGAAGTGTGGAGATCTCTAGAATACCATAGAGTTCTCAAATGGAGGCTTGTATAGAGAGTAGTAATGTAGGGGCATTTTCACACTGGGCTCGAGTGGGGTAGCCCGTGGGATGCGGGGACACACTCGGGGTGGGTGACCCATGTGATTTGGGGCCCACGAGCCCACAAGGGAGGTTCGGCCGAGGTCCTAACCCGTGAGTTACGGGGCCTGGGCTATGAGATAAAGGGATTAATTCTCTACACTCTAACAATTCAAGCTTTTAGAGCAAGTGGTTCATTGTCCTGCATTAAATTGGTATCAGAGCAGGAGGTCTCGTGTTCGAGACTCCTCACCGGGGGTGATTAATGCAGGAGTATTTTCACACTGGGCTCAAGTGGGGTAGCCCGCGGGATGCGGGGACACACTCGGGTGGGTGACCCATGTGATTTGGGGCCCATGGGGGAGGTCTCGTGTTCGAGACTCCTCACCGGGGGTGATTAAGTGCATTTCACACCGGACTCGAGTGGGGTAGCCTGTGGGATGCGGGGATACAGTCGGGGTGACGGCCCATGTGATTTGGGGCCCACGAGCCCACGAGGGGTTCGCCGAGGTCCTAACCCATGAGATGTGGGGCCTGGGCTATGAGATAAAGAGATTAATTCACCATACTCTAACAATTCGAGCTTTTAGCGGAAGTGGTTAATTGTCTTGCATCAAGTAGTATAGAGTGTTTTAGAAGGTTTCTAGAGCGTACCCATTGGTTGGATGATTGCCCCATGGCATCATCCTAGACAACCATGTAAAGGCTCTAAGGGCCTGTTTGGCCGGGCGAATCCCATGGGATTAGGAGGGATGGGATGGATTTTAAGTAATGATGGTGGTGTCAGTGGATTGTTTAAGATTCATGGATTGCTATATCCAGGGACAAGTTCACTGGGTCTGTTTGGCACACCTGGCATATCCTGGGATTTTACCTTCCAATTCGTCCAACCAAGGGATGGGATCAATTTTAAGGTAATGATGGTGATGTCAGTGGATTGTTTTAAGATCCATGAGATTGCTTATATCCCGGGACAAGTTCATCAGGTCTGTTTGGCTCGTCATCCATATGCGATCCCATCCCTCCTAGTACCGTGGGATCCGTCCGGCCAAACAGGCCCTAAGGGTTAGCTTAGGTCTATGTAAAGAGGGGTCCTTATTTGTATCTATCCTCTAAACTTGCAAGCTCTTGAGTTCCTGTGCAATGCAAAGAATTCTTCCATTCTCTTATGTCTCTAAAGCATCCTAGTGGACTCCGTGCACAATTCTTGGTGTTTGCACCTGGGGGATAGGCTGACTTGTTCGTGACAAGATTTTGAGTACAGGTGTTGCACGGTCTATGCTTGGGGAAGCACTTGAGCCATGACAGTGTGCTCCATGATAGTGTGCTCACTTACAATATCCTTGAAATGAATAATAACTCAGTGCTTTTCACGTTGCATTTGTATCTTCTGTATCATGTTTGAACCATTATCTTGAAGTCTATTGGGTTGAACTGCTAAGGAAAGTGGATAGCCAGGATTTGTCATGAGAAGGCCTTGACAAACCATTGTGGATCTTCTGGGAACCTTAATATTTGTTTGTGTTGGAGTTTCCTTTGTCTAGGCCTCTAGGGTGAGCTGGGTCAATTCAAGTGAGCTAGACTTGGCCCTCCAGGCTTTGAAGCATGGTGCAAATTGCCAGACTCTGAAACCTATCTCTACGATCTTCAAGTGCCGCAAAAGAGCCGTCATGGACATAAGCATATAAAATGATTCAGGGCGTTCATCGTCATGATTAATCTACTTTTGCAGATACCATGCAGGAATCATTTCATTCAGACGATTGCTATATAAATATTTCTATGTAGTCTACAGGTGTCAAAATGAGAAATCCCAATTCTTTTATTGTCTATCATAAATATCGAATCTACTATATCTAACATCTACTTAATGCAAATAGTTAGCGGTCTGGTAAACTTGTCACCGCATATGCCCAAGTTATTTGGCTCATTTCAATCCTACAATAATAAATGGACTCCTGAACTGGGTTAGATACTGGTTTTTGGTGGCCTAGCCTAAATTTGGACTTTTAAAGCTGCTTCTGTCCTCAACAAATGTCTTGGGCTTGCTAAAGTAGACTTGTTTGGCAGTCATCAATCCGATTCGAGTTTTCAGTGGTGTCCTGAATTGAGGCAGTGGTTACCACTTACCGGTGGAGAATGCCTTTTGGAGCTGTGATATTTAACTATTTCCCATTATTGCCATGGTTTTCTAGTTTTCTCAGTTCAAAGCATCTTAGATCTGTTCTTTAATTTCTTTCTTTATTGTATTTTCTCATTCTGTATTTCAGGTTCAACAAGTTTTGGTTCCAATGTTCAATTATATGTTCAGCACTTAATTCGTCAGCTGGGAAGTGAGCCATACATTGGTCAAAGGACAATGCTTTTAGTTTCCCAAAGAATCTCTGTACTTGCGGACAGCTTGCTTTTCATGGATCCCTTTGACGATGCTTTCCCTGATATGCACCGCTCCATGTTTATGATGTAAGTAACTAAGCTTGACAAATCTCCCAATGTAACTTGGACATGGAGACATGTGTCAGTGTTGGACATGGATACAGGTGTCAGCCAAATGGCTTTTAAAAGTTGGATATGCTGGCATGTTTGTACAAATATCTAAATAATCAGTGATTATATTTTAATAGTATTTTTAATTCTTTAGAGGTTAGAAAGCATAAAATAGATAACATTGATTGAGTTTTTTTTTTTTTTTTTTTTTTTTTTTTTTTTTTTTTTTTTTTTTTTTTTTTTGAGCTGCATCCAGGAGTGTCAGATATGTGGACACTGACACATCTCTATAGAGAAAAGTTCGAAGAATTGGCTGTTCTTGTTACATAGAAATGTACATGTTGCATACCATGGATGCTTTAGTCTTTTAGTTCCTCAATGGGAATATTAGGGAAAGATGTTTATTTTTCTCTCAGGATTATCTTGTTTCACCAATATAAAAATCACAAGAACCTGTTGTTTCTATGGCAGGTTTAATTACTAGTTCCATTTGCAAATAAACTAATAGTATTGAGGCATTGGACATTGATCAACAGAGCTAAAAAATGTCCAGCAACCAAAAATTGACAGATCCATCGATTCGATCAACAGAACTAAAAATGTCCAGCAACTAAAACTGTTTCAGGAAGCTGTCGATCGAATCGACAGTGTTGATTCGAGTCAATTGATTGACAGATCGATCGATTTGATCGATAACTAGCCGTTTTAGATCCATTGCTTCACTCATCTACTTAAGGGATCACTTAGGACTTTTGCAAGCTGATGGGAATTTCGTAGAAATTGAGTCTAAGTGTATCCCTCTCTAATCCTCTCTCTTAAGACTCAAATCCCATTGAGTTCATGCCATCTTCTTGGGTTCAATCACCCTAAATGAGCATTCAAAGCTCCCATTGAAGATGAACATGAATTCTAGCATTCTATAAGGCTTAGACATTAATCTATACAAGTAAACCCTATTTGTCTAACAGCCTAGAATGCTTGATTAGGTGAATCCTCTATTGTTTCATACAAAGCCCTAAATTTAGGAGATTCACCACCATCCCCATACTCCCAATACCTTGTCATTCTATATTGGAAGATTCGTTCAAGGTTGCTGATCAAGGGACCTGATTCAGTCCGGAGAAGCATCTCAACACCATGTGTTATCAAAGGGCTCATCCATCTAGTAAGAGTATTTTGAGTCCAATTTTTAACTCACTTCTTGTGAAGAGTTGGGTGTCGAGTTTGAGACCCAAACTCAAAGTGTAAGACTTTGTGTAGGCCATCGGCAGGTGTGTACGTGGTAGTCCTTGTGTAGGACTAATCGAGAGTTCGAGATCTAAACTCGTAAGACCTTGTGTAGGCCACCGACGGGTGTGTATGTGTGAGTCTTTGTATAAGATGTAATGGTTTATGGTGAACCTATTGAAAACCACATGAGATGGTGAAATCTAGAAAACTCGAGTTTGAGTTCGTCATCCGGGAGTGGAGTAGGCAATTCGCCGAACCACTACATATTGTTGTGCAATATGTGATGATTCTTTACTTATGCTTGTCTTGGTTTTTGTTCTATGAACACATGAATAGATAGATGGTATGCCAAGTATTTGAATCATTGTCTCAATTGATATAGCTATCTCATCTCATAGACTTGTGTTCATATGCTATTTGTAGCCTTGATGGTCTATGATCCTACACACACCACACTTTTATGTGGGCTAATTTGAATTGATTGCTTAAATTTTAAATTGTCTTATTCACCCCCTCTCTTTAGGACTTAGACATAACTCCAAGCTTTTAGTGATGCAGGACAATTAACCACTTGTTCTAAAAGCTCAAACTATTAGAGTATGACGAATTAATCCCTTTATCTCATAGCCCAGGCCCCACATCTCATGGGTTAGGACCTCGGCCAAACCCCCTTCGTGGGCCCTAAATCACATGGGCCACCCACCCCGAGTGTGTCCCCGCATCCCACGGGCTACCCCACTCGAGCCCGGTGTGAAATGCACATTAGTCACCCCTGGTAAGGAGTCGAACACGAGACATCCCCCGTGGGCCCTAAATCACATGGGTCACCCACCTCGAGTATGCCCTTGCATCCAACAGACGACCCACTCGAGCCCAGTGTGAAAATGTCCCTGCATTAATCACCCTCGGTGAGGAGTCTCGAACACACGACCTCCCGCTTGACTTGCTCTAAAAGCTCGAACCGTTAGAGTATGACAGATTAATCCCTTTATCTCATAGCCCAGGCCTCACATCTCATGGGTTAGGACCTCGGCCGACCCCCCTTCGTTTGTCCTAAATCACATGGGCTACCCACCCCGAGTGTGTTCCCGCATACCACGGGCTACCCCACTCGAGCCCGGTGTGAAATGCACATTATTCACCCCTGGTAAGGAGTCTTGAACACAAGACATCCCCCGTGGGCCCCAAATCGCATGGGTCACCCACCCCGAGTGTGCCCCTGCATCCAACAGGCGACCCCACTTGAGCCCAGTGTGAAAATGCCCCTGCATTATTTAGCTTAGTGGTATTAGTGCAATACCTGCAATTTCAGTATGCTCTTCAAGAAAAGGACTTGCATGTGGTGCTATCCAAACACAAATGTTTAACAACCATGGATCCTCCTATCCCCACATCTAAACACAAAATTTCAACATCCACTGAAGTCCATGTGATCTAAAGACCCATGGACATGGACTTCCCCTTGCAAACCACTATCGACACATTGAAACAATCCTTAAAGGCAACTAATCCACTGAGAGTTTGCTTATTTGTAGGGTAGGGGAATTCTTTTATTATATTTTCTTTTCCTTTTCCTTTTCTTCTTCTTCTTCTTCTTCTTCTTTCTTTTTTTTTTTTTTTTTTTTTTCTTCTGTGTGGTGTGTGGCGTGGGTCATGCCTGCTACCATAGCGGAAGCATGTAGGTTTGAGTTCCAATCTCTTAAAGGTTGTGGGATTTGGGACCATTGTCCTGTGGCCATCCTATGGTCTTTGGAGTAAGCACGATAATTGTATCCTTTGAATAACAAGAGAACCACAAAAAGAGTTTCGGGAAGAGTTGCTTCATTGGTAGTGTTGTATAAGGAGTTTGGGAGCAGAGAAACCAATCTTCTGAGATATGAAAAGAGATCCAGTTTGGGCCATTAGGTGGAGTCTGCTACCGAGTGTTGGCCTCAGGCTAATAAACTTTGATGGTTGCTCCATTGGAAACTTGGGGCCCAATGCGAATGGTTAGAACTTTGAATGGTTTTCATGTATCCAGCTGGGGTGTGTGACTATTTAGAGGCAGAGATGAGAGTCCTTTGGTTAGGGGATCAAGGAGCCTCTTCATGTGCACTCAGGGGGGGCATATGGTGGTTAAGGGTGATTTATTGAATGTTAATGGTGGGCAAGCTTGTCTTCTGACTACCTTGGAGAATAGCTGATTGGATTGATGAGATAGGATAATTATGCAGGAATCATCAAGTTTTCTTCTTCTTCTTCTTCTCATGTTGTTTTGGAAGGGAGCCCTGAGGCTGATGTCCTAGCCAATGATAGTGTTCTTGGGGTTGCTCTGGCCTTATGGGACTCTTCTCCAATTGCGCTTTCGCTCTTGCCACTTCTTTTGTTATATAAAAAAAGAGGACATGTCGCATGGATGCAACATTCACTAACATGTGGAAGCTAAGTGTGGCAATTGGCTGGGCTAGGGTTGGGCCAGGGTTGGCCCTGTAAGGAAATTTTTTAAATGGTCAAAGGCTTGAATGGTCCAATCTAAGGGTTTCTTAGAGTATCCTCCATTGACGAGGAGTCCCACCTATATACGGTTTGCATCATTGTAACATGACCCTGAATCAATGAGTATCTTTAAACTACACATGCATGTTGAATGGGATTGGGAACTACTAAGAAGTTCCTTAAATAGTCCATTCTATCTATATTATGGTGGCCTATTTGATGACTTGACTGGGCCAACGGGCCAGGCCGGGCATTCATCATCAGCCTGGGCCTGGCCCATCCCTCAGGCTAAGTTTAGGGGCCCAGGCCCTGGCCCTGTAGGGCTGGTTCGCCCTGCCCATTGCCACCCATAGTGGAAGCTTTATACTTCAAGAACTACTATCCCAGAGCATAAAAGCTTTTAACCTCCCTTTTAGGTAGCAACCCAGTAGATACATCACCCATATGCATATCTCAACATATGGCAGATCAGTGATATGTTGCAGTGGATACAAAGGAATTATTGTAGTGGACACAAAGGAAGAATTCAGTTGTGCTGCCAAATGAGTTCTTGGTGCAGTAAGGTTTACAGTGTTTTCCTTTAAATTACACTTGTGAGATGCCTAGAAAGATGACCATTTCTTAGTTTCTAGTTGTTGATTTGAGTGGAAACTACAAAATGATGGGGTAGGGTTGGATGCATTGCTTGTGTCATTACTTACTGTCTTGAACTGGTTGACTATAAAATCTGCGTTGCTATTTTCATGTATTTTCTCTGGAAAATGAGGCTTATAAGTCTGATGATACATGATTGTTTTTAGGGGTGAGTAAATTCTGAAGACAACGACTGTTGAAGATTTACTAAAATGAAGCTAATGCATGAAAAATCATAACAGACAAATAAAGAAAATTTTACATTAGACATGCAAAGTTGCATTGCATCTCTTGATGTTTTGAGTTTCAAACTTCTGATCTAGTCCTTCACATTGAGAACAGGATTCAGCTTATTGAGTTTTTGCTATCAGACTATTTGCAAACTTGGGCAATTGGCGAAGGTTTTGAAAGCAGTAAGTTTCCTTTTCGCAATATCTGCATTAGAATTAGTCGAAATTATGTTATCCCGTCTTTGTAATTTCATTCCAGTTTCATCATCCTCCATTTCTATACATCACTATTTATGTCATTTTAATGAACCTTAGAATCCTAGACCAGACTTTCAGCATCATATCTGCCAATTTGGTCATTGTGATGAATGAATTAAATGCTATTATTGCTTTCCATAAAAACAATGGAAGTCACCAAATGATTACATGGTTGAGGAAAAATTAATTAATGGAAAAGCCATAAACCATTCATCTGCATCCACGAAAATCAAAGGGCTAGAGGCATTTCAACTTAGAATCACGAAGTTTGAAAATGAGGAGCTATAAGATCTTGATGCATTAGGAGGCATGATAGTGCCCTGATGCACCTGATCCTTTCAAATGGTTCCCATGGTTTGGTGATGTAGAATATTGATTGAGCATCTCCTTTTGTTGGATTCTTGAGGATTGGGAAAGAGAAGTTTCAATGTCATAAATAGGGACATATGGAGTTCCTCGAAAGTGATATGGTTGGAGCTCAACCTATTTAATGTAGTGGATTAGAGGGTTATTCAAAATTCCATCCCATATAAACATTCCCATTTTACAATTCGAACTCGACTTCAGTGCGATTGAAGCGTGATCTGCTGCGTAAATCTGAGGCGGTTTCAAAGTTGGTCCAAGCAAATACAATAAATATGGGTCTCTTAATTGTTTCTAAGCACAAATTAAGGTTGGAAGAGTGTAGCAAGGTGTTTGAGAACTTCATGGAGTCCTTTCTTCTTCCTTAATCTTATTCTTCTAGTTAGTTTTTATGTTTTCTTTAAGAGTTTTGGTTTCAATCATGTCTTTGGTGAACCCCGATGGATGTACTTAGCATCAATCACTTCAGTGGCTTCTAGAAAACCTTGTAAGGTGAGTCAAAGCTGCCTAGGTAGGATCCACGATCCTCACATGCCCTTAGGTCTAAGGATTATTGTGCATCAAGTCTTTCATCACATGATTATTGTCCAGATTAATAGGCCTCCAAACTATTGACTTGAACTTTGATCTATTAATGAAATGCCCAAAGTTCCAAAACCCGGATCCCATATTCATGGCACACTCACATTCTTGGGTGGGGTAAGGTCAAATGGCGTAACCAACACCAAGTCGGTTTCCGATGGTGGAGACCTTTCATCTTGACCCAAGTCAGTCCCCTCACATGGGATCACCGTACATCCCAAAGATCGATGCCCATAGATGTGTCTTAAGCATCCGTGGCAGTCATGGCTCATTAGGATATTGAGATCCATGAAACACAACTCTCCTTGGTCAATAACCACTATGTCCAATCTTGAGTTCTCAAGGATCAGATGATGTATCACATACTCCTCACACAACCCGTAAAATAAAATATAAGATTAATTATAACTTTAGATTTATCTAAGGCATATAGTATATGTTCAAGAGGACTGATGGTCATCAAGATCAACGTTTGAGATTGGCCCTATCACATCTACATGGCTAGTGGATTAGAGTGCACATTGGTTTTCCAGGGCATCAACTCCAAAAATGATCACTTTCTAGTTCCATTTAGATATTCTACAACACTTTTCTCCCCTTTAAAGTTTTTGCTTTCAAAATTTCCCTGAAAATATCATATAGTTCCAAGGGCAAAAAGATGGGTTGCGGGTTTAGTTAATCTGCAAATGGTTGTAGGTTGTCTATCCTCAACTTTGCTAAGCCCACAAATGTGTGCAACAAAGCTCATCTGCACACCACATGTGCTAGAATGGCACGATAGGTCCAAGATCCAAACCATCCATCAAAATGGCACCACTATATTGATGCCTTAACCCAAGAATCAGGTTGATCAACTGGTCGGGTGGGCCACAGTTTGCATAAAAAAATAATAAATAAAAATGAATGGCTCTGAAAAAACTTTGCTGAAGTTTTCTAACCAATCCGCCTGTTTCCAATATTGGGGTCCACATGTTGATTGGACCAGATTTTACTATTGGGAAAACATGTACAAGATTGGACCAATCTGATCTGATGGATTAAATCTTGCAAGTATGTCCCATTCTGGCACATGTGTGGCATGTACATGAGCTTTATTGCACACACGTGTTTCCTTAGCGAAGCCCGTCCGTTCTATCCTCTCCAAATGTTGATGTAAAATACAAGGAATTGTCGCGATAGAATTGCATATGCTCATGAAGTTGTCAACACTTCCTATTGTTTATAGTTTTTTTCTTCTCCAAGAATGATTCAATATTATTGAATACTCATAGAACATTCAAAACGTGGAAGCCATTCACCACCTTTGGGATGAGCGTAGCTAATATTTTTCTTTGGGGAGGCAAGTGGCACACCCAATGTCTGTACCTCATTCAGGTTGTTAGCCGCAGTCTACACATCCATCTTACTACTATCAGTTCCATAAATATTGTACATGTTGAATGCTGATGTGTAAGCTACACTACTTGGAATTCAATGAGATAATCGATTGTGGAGTACTGAGTTCTACCGATTCATTTGTCGAAGAATCATGAGCCTTCATCATCTGCATTACGTCAAGCAGTTGTAATAACCCACGTAAATGAATTTAGGCAACCATCCCCTAAAAAGCAGCAAATAATTGTTTCAAGTCCTGCGCTACTCATACGTGCGCTTTTGAGTGTACACGTATATTATGTTTGATGGTAATGCTAAGTGCAAATGCCTGCTTATGAATTTGAATGGGAACATGTGCCTCACGTGTATGAGATCTGAACTGCTCATCTGGTCTGCCCCACCATGAACTGGCCATGGCCTGAAAACCATGCTGGTTGCACAATGCCAGGTACTTAATCAGAACAGGACCCAGAAAGTCTTTTTTTTTTTTTTTCCTGGTCCGGTTACATCCAAGGACTAGGAGAATCTGATATCTGATTGTCGGATTGTTGGGCCATGTCAGTTCATGGTGGTGCAAGGTGCTAAGCAGTCCCGATCTTCTACATGTCTGCATCTGTCCCTGTAGGAGCTTGTGTGCAAAGATGTGCGATGGCTGATGATAGGTATACAGTTAAAGTCTTTATTTATTTCCTCGGTTGACAGGTACGCGTTGACATGTTCAAGTTCAAATCACCATTTTCTTGCATTTCTTAATTTGGAAAGCATCGAGTCTGATTGCTGTCTTCAAAATGAGTATTGCAGCAAGCTATTGAAAATTCAAACATCTGAGAAACCACAACTGGTGTTGCAGGACTGTTTGAAGACTGGGTGAGATCTGTTATACAAGCACAGAAGGCATTGAACCTCTTGGAAAGCAGGAATGGGCTTTACATACTGTACATGGATCGAGTGATTGGGAGTTGGTGAAACAGCTGGGGCCCATTTCTCAGAGTGGGACGCTTGACATGGACATCCTTGAGAATCTGTTTACTGATACTTGAGCACTACAAAAACTGTAAGGCGTCGTTTGAAATGTGTTACTTCTTTTCTCTGTAAATCTTCAGTTGAAGCACTACAGCAGTTTAGGATGTCTGGATGACTCCTATTTTACATTTTTCATTAAATCTACAGGGGATGTGCATTTGGTCGAGATAGCTGCCCCGTCTCTTAGGTGTGATTGATTGCTTCTAACAACACATGCACATATGTGCTATGTGTTTGAATATCTGAACCGTTTATGAAACTTGCCATCACAAAATGCATTGGAATCTGAACCGTTTATGAAACTTGCCATCACAAAAAATTTCGGGTCGTTGGATGCCTGGGTGGGCCATATTCTTAGGTTCATCCCAGCCATTGGTATGCTTTCAAGAAATGCGGTAAAATGCATTTTTTAGTGGCACTTGAGCACAGGCCCTTAGCTATCCTAGATAACTTCATTTGATTGGTTTTGGTTTGAATTCTAATGGTACATAAAAATAGGCTGTATTATTATGCCTTCCCAGTATGAAATTTGGGGCCTATGGTTCATTGATCCATGCCATTGATATGTTGGGCCCTACTGCTGATGGACCATGTCTACTTCAGACCGCCTTGGCGTCAGTCGAACTAAGGCATTAATACCAAAGACACAGTCATACATCTCTCTAATAGCAATCATCAATCAATGGTAATGTATTGCAGTTGGGCGGGTGATCAAAAGTGAAATGTAAGGATTTACAAGCCGGTTTTTGTTTTATCTTGATTGTATATTATTTGAACTCCTTTTTCATCCATGGGTTTTGCTAACGTCCCTACCTTCACGGTGCATTAGCAACATCCCCGGAGCCTTTAAATGACACGTGGGATGACCTATCATCAATTGAACTGTTCATTCATTCATTATACTAGGGGCATGGTGTAAAAATCACACCAATTTGTTCATTCAATTAAATTAGGTTACACGTGTAAGTGAGGGCTTGAATTGGTTGTTTATGTGAGAGTAAGATCCGCCGGCGTGCTAGAGTCTACTCGACTCAAAGGTTTTGAGTGAATATTTAGTGTCCCTCGCATTGAGATTGACAAATTGAAAAATGGATTGGGATCTAGTTATCCTCTCAACCACTAGTTTGTGTTCCATTCATGTGATTTGTGAAAGGGTAGGGTTAGCATTTCTGAATGAGTTTTTTTTTTTTTTTTTTTTTTTTTTTTTTTTTTTTTTAAAAATAAATTAATTTTTGCCTACATGAGTCTATGGACTTAAGGACTTTTTCTTTTAGAGTGATTCACTACTATAATTTAACAGTAAAAATAGAGAAAGAAGATATAAACTGATAGTGTTTTTCTATTAATGATTTTTTATAATAATAGCACTCATGATCAGTTTGAGGGATAATGATCCATTTGTTGCTTAATCGGGATTGAGTTTTGTAGCGGGATGGTTGTGATGTGTGGTATGATCGTCTGTTCATTGCTTGATTGGAAATCGATCTTCATTGTGAGACGACTAATGGAGGGTGGATCTTCGATAATCTGTTTATTGGTCGGTTGAAACTTGGCTCTGTAGTGATATGGTCGATGAGGTGACAGTCTGTTCGTGGTCTTAAAAGGAACCAAACATGTAAATTGACTATTCGTTCGTCGTTTACTGTGGAACAAATTTTGTGGCGAGATGGCCAGCGGAATCACCTAGTACGTAAAAGGAAAGTTGCACAACCTTTTGTTTGAGATTGGACAATCTTCTTTACGATCCAACGAGATGTCGTGGATGAAGGGTGGAGAGATAATCTATGGCTCCATGCTATGAGCAACGATAAAGGACTAAACTAAAACAAAATAAAAAGATGAATGTCTATGGTGGATGGAAAGATAAAAGTAGGTTTGGTTGTAATGGCGCTATGCCCCATTAGTGTAGCCGTAGACATAGTATGGCGTAGTTGTAGGCGTGGCCAGTATTTAGCGTAGTTGTAGGCATAGCTTGGATGTAGGGGTCGATCTGAAGCTCTTTGTTGATTGTTGCTTTTATAGGCTTCTGGGAGGTGGTAACCTTGCGTAGTATTTAGCATCATGAAGAATTTGGACGATCAGTTGTGGAAATCTCTTTAATTCTTCCACACTAGCATGACGTACAACCATGTGTACAAGAGATATATCTAAAGTTTGTTGACCGAAGTCCTCACATCTCTGAACTCCTACATTGGAAAGTTATTGTGATCCTTATGTCACTTGGCTTTCGCATCCGTAGGGTGTTGCTTTTGGAAAGACTCTAACATTTAATGATATATAAAGATCTCATTTGATGAGATTCTAGCATTTAATGCTGAGAGAGAGATTTGCTTTAATGAGACTCTTTGTTTTGCAGAGAGTACTTTTGATACAACTCTAGCACTTAATGCACGCTCTCTCTTATGTGCATGCCTCTAACTCCTCTTGAAGTCATCTACACCACACATGGCACGACTGTCATGTGTGTCTTTTGGATCGTTTGATCTGGCCGCGCTAGATTGGGTGTAAAAAACGATGAAGGGCACGAGTAGGATTTCGTCCATTATTAATCACGTAGTGTCAACACATGACAATATTTCATTGGTCCATGTAGGTATGCGAAAAAGGGTATAAACAATGCCCCTCATGTCTCTTTGCATTTGAAGAATGTACTCAAAGAATGTGAAGTGACGTTTGAATAATATTTTTTGGCCGTTGGAACGGATGTCCCTTTTGTTGCTGCATTTTTTCTCCCTTTTAACCATTCCCCTCTTTTTTACTATTCATGGCCAACACTATTCACAACCGATACTATTCATCCGGGTACAATTCATCAGTTAGTTTCATTATTCATCCGGCCGATGACACTATTCATTTTGCCAATGACATTATTCATCTCGCTGATTTCATTATTTATCCATCGGATTTTATTATTCATCCGGGCAACAAAACTATTCATCGACAACTTTCTTTTAGGTGCTAATGACATGAGAGGTTGCCTCCCAGGCTATTCAATACATGTAGAGTAAAGTTGTGGCACCAGAGGCACGAGAGGTTGCCCCTCGTACTAATTGGCACTGGCATGATATTGCCCTCTTGGATATGAGTTATAGGGGGCAATACTCATCAGCCGGTTATCGTTTCTCAATTGGTTTTAGAAATGACAATATGATTTTATCGGCCAAGCTTTGATTAATGCTTCACCATTCTTCACATGCCCATCTTATTTCACGCGGGCTATCAAGAAGTAGTAGACTATTTAGAAATTCCTCGAACCTACACATGTACTCAGTTTGCATTTTCATATGTTCTAGGAGAGCGTATATATTTTCCAGGCAAGAAATCATACTCTCCAATAAATGGTTGTTGGAAGAGGATCTAGAACCATGTATTACAGGTGCCAGGGAGTGATTGGCTTATAAGGACATATTCTTTTTACACAAGTACTCCTTGATCTTCTAGCTTTTCTTGAGTTTAGATCTTCTAACTATATTACTGAACTATTGAACTTCTAGTTGCACACGCATCCCACTGAGCGTGCCAAAAGAGTGTTGTTGTTAATTCAATCAAACTACACCACAGGTGTAAGCGAGGGCTTGGATTGGTTGTTCGTGTAGGAGTAAGATCATGGACATTCCAGAGTATACTCAACTAAAAGGTTTTGATTGAATCGTTGGTGTCCCCCGTGTTGAGATGGACAAATTGGAGACTGGATCGGGATCTAGTTATCCTCTCAACCACTGGTTTGCGCTTCATTTAGGTGATTTGTGAAAGGGTAGGGGTTAGTTTTTTCAAATGAGTTATTTATTTATTTAAAACCTTGTTATAATAAATGTGAGCCTACGGACTTAATGATTTTTTCTTTTAGCACGATTCACTATCGTAATTCAATATTAAATATATAGAAAGAAGATATAAGCCAAAAGTTTTATTCTATTAATATTTTTTTTAATAACAATGACACTCACGATCAACTCGAGGGACGACGAACCATTCATTTTCCAATCGGGTATGAGCTTCATAGCGGGATGTTCGTGATGTGTGGGATGGTCGTGATGCGCGGGATGGTTGTCTGTTTATCACTTGATTGGAAACCAACCATTGTGGCGAGACGAATGATGGGGTGTAGACCTTCGACAATCTGTTCATTGCTCGGTTAGAACTGGGCTTGGTGATGAGATTTTCGATGAGGTGACAACCTGTTCGTGGTCTTGGAAGGAACCAAGCATGTGGCGAGACGATCATAAATCGATAATCTGTTCGTCATCTAGTGCAGATCAAACTTCGTGGCGAGATAGCCGATGGAATCACCTAGCACGTAGCAGGAAAACCTTGCAACTTTCCATTTGCGATTGAGCGATCTTCTTTGCGATGCAACAGGATATTGTGGATGAAGGGTGGAGAGATAAACTAATGATTAAAAACTGCAACCCTATGCTATGAGCAGCGATGTGGAACTAGACTAAAATAAAATAAAAGATAAATGTTCATGGTAGACGGATAGATAAAGCTAGGTTTTGTTATAATAGCACGAAACCCCATTAGCATAGCAGTAGATATAATTTGGTGTAGACGCGGACATAGATTATTTGGCATAATCGTAGGTGTGGCCGGTATTTAGCGTAATTGTAGGCATAACTTGGATGTAGGGGGTGGCCTGGAGCTCTTCATTGATAGTTTCTTTTATAGGCTTCTGGGAAGCGGTATTCTTGTGTAGTCTTTACCATCATGAAGGATTTGGATGATCAGTTGTGAAAATCTCTTTAATTATTCCGCATCAATATAGCCTATGACGTACGACAACGTGTACAAGAGATATCTCAACTATGTTGGCTGAAATCCTCACGTCTATGAACTCCCACATTGGAAAGTTATTATGATCCTTAGGTCACTTGGCTTTGGCATTTGTAGGGAGTTGCTTTTGGTAAGGCTCTAGCATTTAAGGTTAGATAGAGATTTCTTTTGATATGATTCTGACATTTAATATTGAGAGAGAGACATGCTTTAATGAGACTATTTGCTTCTGCAAAGAGTACTTTTGATACAACTCTAATATTTAATGCTCTCTCTTATGTGTACATCTCTAACTCCTAAAGTCATCTATATCATACATGGTACAACTATCACGTGACATCTTTTGGATTATTTGATTTAGCTGCGCCAAATCGAGTGTAAACAATGATGGAAAACGCGAGTAAGATTTCACCCATTATTAAGCGCATAGTGCTAATACATGATGGCATCTCATTGGTCCACTTAGGTGTGCCAAAAATGGATATAAAGAACTGGTAGCAAAACCTTTCATCAATTTATAGAGGTACTACTCTCTTGATTTGCCCATTGTATCCCACGATTGAAATGACCCTTGTTAACTGACAATTGGTTTTGGTATCTTCAAACAACAAAGGGATGTGATAATCCTTAATAGGACTTGTCCATCGTATTTCGACCTAATGGCCATACGTGCCAACACTTGCACATTATTCTAAAGAGGTATATTGCCAGGTTAAGGCATAGTTCAAAAACTCCCAAACAGAACTCAAAAGTCTAGTTGGGTCGAGTTAACTCAAATACTGGACTAAGAGAATTATTAAATTAAAAAAAAAAAATAATAGTAAAAAATTTCAAAAATATTTATGTTACGTTAGATGGATATAAGGTAAATTGAGTCAAAATTACAAAATCATGTGTTTGTAGTTGATCGGATGTGTTAGCTCTCTTAGCTCAAGTTGTGGGTTTGATTCCTAAATTTTACTTTTAACTGTTCACTGGGGGCATGCCTCGACTCGATTCATTGCGGCTTATATCAAGTAAGTTGAGTCAGCGAGCCAACTTGATGACTTTTAGGGCCCGTTTGGATACCACCAAATAAGTTACCTTTTCTACTTACTACAGTAGATAAGTAACTTATTTTAAATAAGTAAGTTTGATTTATGATTAGTTATAAGAAACTATTTTTTACTTAAAGTTATTTTAATTACTTCAGCTATTTTTTATTTTTTTATTTTTTTTATTTAGCTTTTCTACTTTTCATAAATTGTTGAAGAGAGAATCAAGAGAGACAAAAGAGAGAAGAAGCTGATAAGTATGTTGTTTACCAAACATATTTATTTGCTTAATAAGTAAGAAACCAAGATAGGCTATTTAGGGCATAAGTAGCTTAAGTAACTTATGATCCAAACGGGCCCTTACTGGGTTAAGCTTAAAAGTGAGTTCCATATTGAACCAAATTGAAAATTAATTTGCTCATTAGATTTGACCTGATCGATTCTCAAGTTAAGCCACTGATTTTTAAAACTGTGGATTAAGGTAGCTGAGGTAGCTGATTAGGCGTGACAGTTAGGTATGGACTCCAAACTTGAGCCTAGCTTGCTATGGTTTTATTTATTTATTTAAATTTTAATGAAACACAATGAAATAGAACTTTTCAAAATCTACGTTTCAGTTAATTAAACTTAGGGAACACTGTCATGATCATGCCATATTCCATAAACAATTAATTATAAAGTATTTATCACAAGCCATACGTGTGTAGTAAATTGATCAATGGGTTACTATTGACCTCCCAAGGGAGGGAGTTTCTTCTAGACTCATATGATGTTTAGGAGAAGGAGAAATTTGTTTGCTTCAATTCCCACTCACGACAAAAAAATGCCTGTGATGTATTAGCGCCCAGTGAGGTTTTAATCCCATCGGGCATGCCAAAAAATAGTGTTTGGCTCAAATTCGATCGTCGTGTGATGTGTAGGTGTCGGCGTGTCAGAGCTGAATATAGCTCCAATCGAACCATACGCCTTGTGCCCTAGGCACCGGAATAAACTGATTAAGACTGTATTTGTGTAAATCAGTCGTCTATCCAGCCATCAAATATGAAAATTGTGCGATTAGCGAAGGGGAGAGTTTGTTATTCTAATGAGTTTTTATTTTCGGAGAAAGGACTTTTTAATTAAGCACGTGATAGCTTACATCATTCAACAATATCAAAATATTTATTAAAAGTAAAAATAAGGTTATGGACGCTGGCCTGCATGCTTTGATGGGTGTTGCGAGTTGTGCTGTTGTTGCTTGGTATGGCATGGGCCTAGAATGGTGTGTTTAAATGACTTAGAGTCACCCCATTAGCCAATAAAGGCCTACAATCTACAACCGATTAGACTCGTAGAATCATATTAGGTTAGGGAATTAGAGATTCCTCAACTTAAGATGACTCTGAATAAGATTTGTGACATGAAATTCTATGTAAGGACCTTGATGGCGGTGAAGGAAGGGGTCAAGCACCCTCAACCGCTCACACCTACACAAGATCTCTATCTTACAGAATCTAGGACTTTTTTTTTTTTTTCCAGAAATTTTCAGAATTCTGGAAAGCCTTATATTAACTGACTAGCTGGTTATCGACGCTGCTAGAAATCAACTAGCAAGTCAGTACTCACCCAAATTACCACTAGGGAGATCATATTATCTCAACCTATGGTGGGCTTGGAGGAGATAGTAGCTACAAATAAAAGGAAGAAAGGAAAGATAAATGCAGTATGCTAATGATCTAACAATATATGAAATGTTAATAAACTAATGAGCTATTGCTCACTCAAATAACCACTAAGGAAACCGTGTTGTCTCAATCTAAGGTGAGTTTTAATGAGATAGTCACTGTTAAAAGGGAGGAGCAAATGAAATATGTGAATGATAAAAAAAAAAGATGAAAAAAATTTAAGACTTGACTTCTAATACACTAGGATCTGAAGGATCAATAAGATATAGAGCATACAATCAAGAGTTACCAAATTCTAAGCAAGGGGGTGTATGAGTGAGGAAATATGCAAAATGTGAACAAGAAAATGTAAATGGATGGTTAGATTGTCACCCATGGATGTAGAGATTTGAAGAAGGAAATGAGAGCTAGGATACTATTCCTTAGAGAAGATGATCATAGGTCTTGGATCCTAACCCTACTCGGTCGATCTTGAACCATACGGATGACTTAGATATTAGTATCAACTGAATCAGAGGGTTTGGATGCTAGTATGAATTGATTGGAGGGCTTGGATGCTAGTATGAACTAGATTGGAGGGCTTGGATGAAAAACACGTTATAAATCTTCTTTTTATTTGTACTCTCACTCTTGCTCTCACCCTTACTCTCACTTGCTATTTTAAATGGGAGGGGTGGGCCCTTATTTATAGAGGTTGGTCGAATTTTCTAAAAATTTGTAGCAACTTAGTGGGCAAACATGCCATGTGGCATGATTTGAATGGTTGGACATTATAGATTTACTTTGATAAGTAGTAAAATAAGTAATTTCACTCTTTAAGGAGGTAAAATAGTTATTATACCTTTAGGTGACAATTGCATTGCCGCTCGACCATTAATTTTCCTTTACGACTATTAGGGAAAATCTTAGGGGGGTGTTTGTTTTTTCTATTTACCACTGTGAATGGTCGTAAACAAAAATAATGATAATTTCTCAATGCTATTTGAAAAAAATGATAATGGTGGGAATATTTACGCCTCAATTTTTGAATTTATCTTTTTTAAAATGGATGGAGATTGCTTGAGTGAAATGTGGGTCCCACCATGATGTATATGTCCTATCCACACTTACCATCCATTTTACTAGATTATTTTACTGCATGAGCTAAGAAATGAGCTAGATTATAAGCTCAAGTGGACCACCCCACAAAAAATAGGGTGGACAATGATGTCCACTATTGAGACTCTGAAACCTTTCTAGAGCTTACCGTGACCTATATCAATCATCCAACCTATTCATAAGGTCAAATAGACATGGATGAATGAAAAACACAAATATGGGCTTCATCCAAAACTTCCATGGTCCCAAAGAAGTTTTTAATGGTAAGAGTTCAGTTCTCCTTGCTTTAAGTGGTGTGGTCCACTTGCACTTTGGATCCTTCTTATTTTTGAGCTCATTTTACCCTAAAGAAGTTTTCAACAGTAAGAGTTCAGTTCCCCTTGCTTTAAGTGGTGTGGTCTACTTGCACTTTGGATCCTTCTCATTTTCGAGCTCATTCCCTAAAATGAGCTGGAAAGTAGATGGACAACATGGATCAGACACATACATCATGGTGGCCTCACAAATTTTTTCTCCTTAGTATTAGCGTGAAAAGCTAAGAGCTGTCAACCTAGCTAGTAAGGGGTGATGGAGCGAATTCCTTTGATAAGTAATAATTACTTACCTCATTAATCACCATTTATAGGATGTAACAATTTTTGTATTTTTGGTCCTAGCGGCTTTGGGGCCTTATTCACTGCATGGGCTTGGTTGGCAGCATTGTCACCACTTGTGCACCTATTATAATTTCGTAACATGCTATTGTCCTTTTATATGGCATGGGGTGGCACTATCATTGCCATTCGAGTGGGAGTTTGCTCTCCAAACTTAAGAGGCTTAACGGCCTAGTGGGGGCCATGGCCTTATTATGGATTGGGTTTTGGGTTGAATGGCCCAGCTTCCTAAGGGGTTCCAAGCTCACAAGTCATTTGTTCTAGTTCAAAATAGGTGCACAGTTTGCTAGGGCAGAGTGTCCACAGAGGCTGAAGCCAATAATATTAATATGTTCAAAGACACTACAATCGGCTGAAAAGAGAGAAAAAAAAAACTAATGACAATTCATTTGTTGTCTAGTAAAATACTAGGTTTCGTAGGCAAAATGGTCGTTCGAGCACAAAAGTTGGATCACCTGCTTAGTTGACTTCATGGCAAGACGGTCGTTAGAGACGATAATTTGTTTGTGGCACGGCTAGGCTTCGTTATGCAAGATAGTTATGGTTTGTAAAAAGATGGTTGTCCGTTTGTCTCTTAGCTGGCTTTGTGGCGGGGTGATCGTTCTTATGTAGGTTCGGGTTATGTGGCAAGATCCCTTTGTCATGCATGTCCAGGTTCTACGGCATGATGGCCGATGTTGAGTGGAACTTTGATAATCCATTTGTCACATGGCTAGGCTTCGTGGTGAAAAGGTCATTGAAATTGACAGTTCGTTCATTACTTCATATGGCTGAGCTTCGTGGCAAGTCGATCATAGTTAGACAATCGACCATTTGTTACTTAGCCACGTACTTCATGGGTGAGAGGGTCAGTGGGGTGACAATTTGTTTATTGCTTGGAATCCTCACTTCGTGGCAAATGGTCGTGAGAATGACTATTCGTTTATTGCCTGGAACCTCACTCTGTTAGTAAGGTTGTCTTGATTTGACTACTTGTTTGTTGCTTAATTAGGCTCCATGGTAAAACAACTGTAGTTAAACGATAGCCTATTTGTCACTTCAATTGAACTTCGTTGCGAGATGGTTGACGGAATTTCTAGGCACATGGCAAGATGGCCCCGCAGACAATCCATTTGAGGCTTAGAGATATTCCTAGGCCTAACGATGTAATTGTAGACACGTGGTGGCAAGCTAACTAATTCTAATCGAATCAATCTAGGTTGGTTTATAGCAAGGCGTTGGCTAATAATGGAGTTATATTAAATAATAATTATTATAATAAGTGTCCATGGTGGACGAAGGATGAGCAGCATGATGTTGAAAGAGTAGTCTTGTATTAGTAGTGGTGTGGGCCCCAAGCTCTTCATTCTTTATTGAATTTATAAAAGTGTAAGACGGTTTTTTAGAAACTCATATTTGAATCAACCTTCACGATCTTCTCTGGATTATTTGGTTATACTTCTAACTCAAGACGAGTTTTTGAAATCTTTTTTATAATCATCTAATCATCTGGAAAGTGTGGCCGATTATATTTCTATCTTGAAATGTGTCTTCGCAATCTTCGCATAATCAACTTGCTTTCAGATGTTCGTGGCCAACCACGTTCTACCATGTGTTGTGACTGATCACCTCCTTAGCTAATTGTGCATTTTATATTATTCCGCTTATAGCTCCACATATGTGTAACTACTTGTCTTCTACCATATGTCGTGGGAAGGATCATCGCTAGCTAAAAAGGTGGCCATGAACATCGGCCATTACAAAGCCTATGACATCTCTCGTTTTTCCATGTGTCCATGTGACAACCTTTACTCAAACGTGTAACGTGTGTGTCCTGGCAACCACTCGCCTTGTGCTTCAAGATCTCCTCTTTCCAATTACATCGGTTGTAAGGATCTTATGTTGAACCTCCGTACGGTGGTGCTACCATGTTTCGGCACTACTAGCCATGGGATCTCTCGTGGTTAGATCGAGTGTTAGCAAAATCATATTTGGATCTCTAGTAAGGACTAGGATCTTATCTGATTTGTTTAAAGAATGGACTACATGTGCGATGAAGGGCTAGCATACAAAGCAGATGAGAGATGGAGAGGTGGGACGTCCACAACTCTTCCAATCTCTTCACCTCTCTAGCTCTCACTAGGTCAAGGCGTCCAAGGGTGGCTTAGATTTCCAAGGCTTCTCACTAGGTCTCCCTCCCGGGGATATTTGGGTTTCAAGAGGAGCTCAAGTACATTAATGCTCCGCCACTCTACATATTCCCGTGTACCCTACTGTGAAGGGAATCTATTTATCTTCACAATTCATACACCCTATTCTTTCAAATCCTTCCACTAACCATGGTCACTAACTCAGGGCTATCCCATGCCGCCCCAAGGTTTGGTTCAACAGATTTTCGCCAATATATGTCAATCAAGCATGGTTTAAAACATATCAATTGTCAAAACTCAAGTTAACAATCGAAAACCCACAATTAATTAATCGAAAAACTATAAAAATGCTAGCTAACCTTTAAAACACTCAATGAACAATCCAAACCACAAAATCGGCTTCATGTACTAATGTCATAGATGAACAAAGTGAATCCCTTGTCAGATCATGTGAACTTTGATGACCCTAATAAAACCACTCAGCCGCAACCACTTTTAGTAGCTTTTAGGTAGCCCATAAAGTGAGCCAAAGAAGCATCAATTAGGATTTCTCCATTCACACATCTTTGGGCCTAAGGATTTGATGAAGCCAATGCAACAGTAAGCTAGCCTGAGTACAATGGACCTCCCTAGAGGTGTACACGAGTTGAGCTAGGCATAGCTTGACTCGGCTTGGCCACTTGCTGACCAAAACTCGAACTCGAGTCGGCTCAGTCCTTGAGCCTGATTGGCCGGCTCGGCTCGGTTCGGTTAGCAGCTCGGGCCAGTTCGAGCCGAGTTCTCCTATGCAACATTTTGACAAACAGATGGACTGTACATTCAAAATCTCATTGTATGTAAAACAATAGCAGTGGTTTTACAAGTATTTCATTAAACACCTTCTAAGCAACATAAAAAATAAGAAAAAAAGGGTATTTGTTTGATCATATACATACCTTCCTTGCCACTGGCCACACTTCGTTGAGTCATTTCATCAAACACTTGGTGAGAAACATCAATATCAAAGTAACCGAGTCACCGAACTCATTCGATCCGGGTTGGGTTTGATCCGAGTTGAGTCGAGCTCGGGCAAGCTCGAACTCGGTTCAAAATTTTCTGAGTTAAAAAAATCAGCTCGACTTGGCTCGAACTCAGTTTCGAACCGAGTCGAATAGAGCTTTTTCGAGTCGAGTCGAGCGGGCTAACCGAGCTAACTTGGTTCGTGTACAGCCCTTGACCTCCCTGACTAATACTTGTAAGTAATATTGCCAATGTAAATGATCAAAGGCCCCAGAGCCAAGATGTTAACCACGACACATTCACAAATTCTTATATTTTTGTGATTCCAATTCTCCGCAGTAGGACTGACCTTAGGAACGGTATGGATAGCATATAAACTTCACGTACGGTGGACCTAGGGAGGTTTCTACGGTATGCATTTCCCTATCCACTTTTTTCCTGTCGTGCGGTCCACTTGAGTTTTGGATTGGCTCATTTTTTTGGCCCAATTACTAAAATGATCTGGCAAAACGGATGGACAGGATGGATTTCTCGTAAACATCACAGTAGGCCCCACGTAGTTTGGCTAGTGACACCAACACCAGCCAGCTAGCTGGTGTCAAAGTTCTATGGCCCACCATTGTGTATCTGTTTTATCCATACCGACCATCCATTTTTTCAGAAATGAGGCAGATCCGAACCTCAGGTGGACCACACCACAGAGAACAGTGGGGATTAAACGCTTACTGTTGAAAACTTCTTGAGGCCAGTGAAATTTTGGATCATGCTGATATTTGTGTTTTCCCTTCATCTAGATCCGTGTGACCTTATCAACAGTTTGGATGGCATGTAAACACTACAGTAGGCCTTAGACATTCAATTAAGAGTGTTTTCCGTGGTGTGGTCCAACTGAGATTTTTATCTTCCTCATTTTTTAATCTGAGCCACAAAAATGATCTGGAAAAATGGATGAACGGCATGGATATAACATACAAATAATGGTGGGCCCCACAGATCTTTGACATCAGCTAGCTCATGTTGGGGTCACCAGCCAAACCGCCTACCACTTTGACCCAAAGGTGACAGTATCTTGCCTTTGCCGCCCGACCACTTTATCTTTGTTGATTTGATTCCTACAATCTCATAACGCACTTTCTACATGATTTCCTAGCTGGAGCCAATGCAACTCAAAGCTCCGTAGGGCCCACCCTGATGTGTGTGACCTCCATTCCGTACATCAGTTTCGCTACCATCATCCTAAAATGTGAGTACTATATATATATATATATATATATATATATATATATATATATATATATATATATATATATATGAGGCATATACAAAACTTAAGTGGGCCACACCACAAGAAACAGCAGGGGTTGGACGCCCACCATTGAAATCCTACTTCAGCACACACAAGTATTGGATCAGGATGATATTTGTGTTTTTCCTACATCATGGTGGGAATCACCTTATGAACGAGACCATGATCATATGGCCCTGAATTCTGACCATCTTAGCCCATAACATCGTCAACGGTCTGGATTCGCACTTTTGATGGACCTCAATATGAAAACATTAGAAGTGAAACTAGAGCCTGGACCGTTCATTTATTTTGCCCCTCTTGGCCCATTACAAGCTTTTGGGCATTCTGGCCCATCAATCAGCATGGGCCTGTGCATGTACGTGGGCTTAGCATTTTCCACTTCTGGAGAGAGTTCGATCACCTCAGATTTTCTGGGGCCCACCATCACTTTCGTCTACCACTTTATCACAATTGTAAAAGAAGAACATCACCTTTCTCTGTTATTTTCAAATACCATGTCTTTTTTTTTTTTTTTTTTGTTTTTTAATCTTGCCGACTAAGATAAAGATCCTTTGATCCCCTTTGAAACAGGTAAATCAGAACACATGATTTTCTAGTGTCTTGGTGGGGCCCACCTGGTTGGCCATGATCACTGTCCATGGGCCTTAATGTGCCATGTGGCATAAAGAAAGGTGGACGCAAAGGTTCAGCGACTCGGACTGAGTTGTTGAGTCCCGAGTCGAGTAGGTTGTGCCTTGTCAGGCCACATAGGAAATGTCAACAAACAACAAAGCAACGTCTTTCAATTTTCAATGTACAACTTTTTACTTTGCATGCCACCTCCATTTCTTGCCAACCTATAAAAGTATCATGTATTTACAGTTCTTTCATCACCCACATTTCTTTCGTTTCTTCATCCGTCTGTACACTGAAACTTCGCTGTAAACCCACATTCCATACTCCCTTTTATCATCATAAACCTTCTCTAATCCACCTTCTACTACGCTAATGAAGGAAAGCTTGCTAGCATTGCTCATTCTCATCCCATGCTCTCTGGCTATCCTCAATTCCGCCCATGGTAGTGGTTTCACGCCGAAGAACCGTGCTTCGGAGTCGTTGGCCGTTGCCATTCCACGCCGACAATCATTTCATGGTTGGAATTTTTAGTTTATTTTATTTCTTGCATAAATACCATTTTAGATTAGTAAGGTTGTCAATGGGCTGGGCTGGAAATTGGGCTTTTGAGCCAGGACTGCTTAGGGCTGGGCTTTGTTTAAGAGCCTCTCAGCCCAGCTGGCTGGGCCCATTTATGATTTCTATGCCACTTTTGTCATATATCATGCATAATTAGGCATACTTAAATGAACAACCCAGATCTTGAACAAAAGTGGATGGTCAGTGTTAGGATCTGGTTCTGAGTAATCATCATGATCTTTGCTAGGTCTGTTTGTTTTGGCCTGTCATGGGCTGGGTGGGGTCAGGGCTAGATTTTACTTTGTGGGCTGGGCTTGGACTGACCCAAACTAGTCTGTTGACAGCCATATAGATTACCATACCCACAAATGGATTTTAAATATTTTAAATGTAGATATTGGTGATGTTACAAACTGTGTATGCAGTGGGTGATACGTGAGCACTTGCATTTGTACATGTGTCATATTGATAAATTAAACCATTCAAATCATGGGACCCACTCTAGATTGGCGATGAACCTAAAGTAATATTAATTGGATGGTTGTAATTTTGATTATGGAAATTTTGTTCGTTGAACTCCAATGGTTGTCCATTGACCGTGATAAGATATCGACTAATTGACTAGTTAAGGCCACATACCCAAATGTGGCTCAGATCGAACCAAACGTCTTGTGACCTTAATTAGGCACCAATATATATATATATATATATATATATATATATATATATATATATATATATATATATATATATATATATATATATCCATTAAGACTGGATCTGTGTAGATCGGTCATCTATCTAGCCACAAATTATAAAGAATAAGTGCTGGCAAAGGAGAGGAATTGTTCTCATAATGTGTTCTTTTAACCTTTAGAGAAATGATTTTCAAATAAGTGCATGATAGATTACATTGTTCAACAATAATACATTATTACTAAAGTGATAATAGTAATAATATGAATGTAGGTACAATATTCAACTAATAAAAGTAAAAAAAGATGTAAAGAAGGATAGCTAATGACAATTTATTCATAGTCTGATAAAATACAACACTTTGTAGGCAAGAAGATCATCAGACATGAAAGACTGATTACTTGCTTAGTTGACTTCATAACCAGTTGGTCATTGTAGACGGTAATCTGTTCGTCATGCAACTAAGTTGCGTTATGCAAGACAATTGTGGTTCGCGGGAAGATGGTTGTTTGTTCATTTCTTGATTGGCTTCGTAACAAGGTGGCCATTGAGACGACAACCTATTCATAATTTAGAACCGGGGGTTCCGTGGCAAAATGGCCGATGGTGGATGGATCTTCGACAATCCTTGCATGGCCGGGCAGTTTATTCGTTTTCCCGCACGGTTGAGCTTCATGGTTAAATGATCCACCATTCATTACTCAGGAACCTACTTTGTGGTCGAGAATGTCTATGGGGGTGATAACTTGTTCGTCGCTTCAGGTTGTCACTCCATGGCACAAATAATT
This sequence comes from Magnolia officinalis, assembly GCA_021015155.1. Classification (NCBI taxonomy): domain Eukaryota; kingdom Viridiplantae; phylum Streptophyta; class Magnoliopsida; order Magnoliales; family Magnoliaceae; genus Magnolia; species Magnolia officinalis. The sequence continues at coordinate 53,736,370 of JAJHSJ010000015.1, forward strand.
GTGTGACCGGTTATGCATTTAGTGCTTGGAACCTCAAGGTTGTCGTGATTCGGTTACCTTTATCTCTTGATCATACCGTGGCAAAATAGTCGTGGTTAAACGAAAGTCTGTTCATCATTTAGATCGATATGAGTTGGTTTGTAACATGGCAATAGCTAGTAGTGAAGGAGTTAGAATAATAATTATGATATGCGTACATAGAAGCGAAGGATAGGCAACATGATGTCAAAAGAGTAGTGTGTTTTGGTAGTGGTGTGAGACCTGAGCTCATCATTAATCTTTGTTGTATTTATAAGCTTGAGAGGCAATTGTTGGAAAGTATTTCAGTATCATGAGAGATTAGGCCTACGGTATTGTGAGTGATCTTCTATAATCTTTTCGTAATTAGCTGGCTTGTAGCTAGCCGTGCAATCTCGTGTAAGTCTCTTGAGCATTTTTGTAGGTGCAGTCTTTCCAACAAGTTACATGGTGGTGCATATCATTTAAGCCATAGAAAATATCTTCTCTAACAAGTTATGTGTTTCTAGAGGTGGGCATCGAGTCGAGTCGAGTCAGACCGGATTGGGTCCAACTCGACTCGGCCCGAAACTTTCAATGCCCTGACCCGGACTTGATCCGATATAGGACCGAGTTCGGGTCCTCTTACTCGATCCGATCTATCACACTGTTGGCCTGACCCGAACTGAGTTCGACTCAGTCAAGGAAACCGAGTCGGATTGGGTTGGGTATGGTTCGGATCGAATCCTCTGTTTCAATGGTGGACGTTCAACCCCCCACTGCTTTTTACAGTGTGGACCACTTGATTAGATCAGTCTTATTTTTCGGCTCAAGCCTTAAGACGAGCTCGCCAAATGGATGAACAGTTTGAATATAACACACACCTCATGATGGGACCTGCAAAACTTGCTGACGTTAATACACCAGCTGGCCTGGTGTGTTGGTACACCTGATAGTCCACTTCACGTACAAACGTTGAGAGGGGTTATGGGTTACCCTCCCATTAAAATATTCGTGATAATTTTTTGAGCCCATTGAGGTGTGGTTCACAAATCCAGACCATCCATTATGTGTGTCCCACTTAGATGAGGGGTCAAACCAAGTTTCAGATGCATCCAAATTTTAGGTGTGCCCCACAAGTGCTTTTATATGTTTTAGGAATGTCTTCACATGATTTTAGATGGTATGACCCACCAGAGTTCCGTATACAGCTGATTTTTCGGATATCCCATAATTTAAAGGGGACCCATCAAATGCACGGTGTTGATGTTTGACACGCATCACGATGGGGCCCACATAGCTCGACCTCATGAGAAGTTCCCATGAGCTCGACCAAGTAGAACCATTTCCATGTCTTTGTGTCAGAGCTCGGTGCTTGATGCACCTCGAGCCATGAGTTGAGAGGAGGGATTGGCTACTCCCCTGCCACCGACCAATGGCTGATGGTCGGTGCTTTGTGGACCCACCATGATGTATTTATTTCATCCATGCCATCCATCTATTTTTTTAGATCATTTTATAGTATTAAACAAAAAATGAGGTATATCCCAATCTCAAGTAGGCAACATTACAGGAAATAGTGTTGAATGAACATAGTGCGGATTGGATCCCGGATCGGATTGGCCACTGTTCTAAACTTGACTCAACTGTTCTAAACTTGACTCAATGTACGGTCGGATCTGAGTGGGCCTACTCGAACCGACCCGATCCTGCCCTTTGGTTGGATCAAATTAAGCCAGCTCTGTGTTTGTGCACACCCTCTTAAATCATTACCTTGATCATTCATACCTTACCATGTGTAGAAGATAATTTGCATTTATTGCTTTGTCGAAGTTTATTGCTTTTTTTGTTATTACTCCTTTTGAGAGATCTTTGTAATCATTACTTAATAGTCTTCATTTGCACCTTAGCTTTGAATTAGAGTTTTCAATTCCACGGTGTGTATGTGGTAGCTCCTTACTATTATTATTTTTGTCCATGATTTACTCTTGCGATATGTGTCCTATGCCGACAACTAACTTGAGCTCTCACGATCCTCCTTTATCTGGTTGTGATGGCTATCATTTGTTGTCGGTCTTAACAATTTGTTTTGTCGTTTTAATGATCATTTTCACTGTTTTAAATGCCATAAAAATTTCTTCTTCATGTCAATTGAGATAGCGCTACCACGTGGCATCTGTTAAGCTGTTTGAGTATCAGATCGTATGTAAATAGATTTCAATACAGTTATTGTTCTATAAATCATGTAAAAGTGGGGCCCACTATTTGGACGGTCTAGTTTGGAGTTTTGCCTATGCCATTTGTCACAGAGTGCATGAGTATCATCCATCACACTACCTGAGTATTGAAGTTCTTCTCAAGCCTGCAGGGGTCATTATATATACATCATATCCAAGAGTCCGGATCCTCTGTTACCTGGTCAATAGAGAATTCCTAATACCCTAAATTCATTGGTCCACGTCAACACTAGCTGAAAAAATAAAAAAAATAAAAAAAGCTTCAGACGCCAAACCACTAGGGTAACAGGAAAATCCTGTTGACCTGACAACAGAGGATCCCGACTCCATATCCAAATACAATAGCTACTAATCAATCAGAATGGTGATCGTGTCAATCAATCGAAACCGATGGATTGATAAGAAACTTCATTAATTGACCAATAGTAAAAAAATCGAGTGCTTTGTTAACCACTGGTCTCTGGAAATTTTTTGAGACCACAGTTCTGACCTTCTCTTAATTGTCCAAAAATGGATGATGGATCGGATTATTATGAACTTCTTGCGACTCTTTTAGAGTAGCCCACTACATGAACGGCTCATATCCATCGCCAAAGTGCACAAATCGTGGATGATAAGAACCTGTAGCAGTATAGCTTTCTCATTGCTAAGCAATGGCCTAAACCATTATGTTAATTTTGCACCATTTACGAAACTCATCCTCTTCAGTGGCACCAATGTACATTTTCTGGACCATTCAAATAGTGTACTGTGTATCTCATTGTGGATGAAGCATATACTAAAATCTTACTGATCAATCAATCCCAACCATTCAATTAATGGCCACAAAATGGATTGTAAAAGTAAATTAGTGAGAGGACCAAAATTAATGAGAAAAGTCAGAAGATTAATATTACTTTCTCAGTGTGACTTTTAGGTTACTCTCCCATAGTTATGGTTGGTTCAGGAGCTTTGGATGGACAGGAGGTTTTGATACATACCACCCTTCCTTTTGGTCAAATAACACCCCCTTAATGCATTTTCCCCCCACATAACACCCATTTTCCAATATGTATAAAATCACCCTGCCATTAATTTTTGAAGGAAAAACTAACCATAATTATGTTAAAAGATCGATTTTAATAACAATAATATCACCCCTCTCTCAAATCCTTACTTGAACAGTTGCCGTGACCTCTCCTCTGATCACTCTTGTGAGAAGCTTAAACCCAAACCCAAACCCTACCCTTAGAGCTGCAACTTGGGTTCAGGTTAACCTGAACCGGACCTACCCAACCCAAGTTCAGGTTGGGTTGGTTCGGTTTGCCAGGTCATTGGGTTGGAAAATGCCAACCTGATTTGAAATTGGGTTAGGTTTGAGTTGAGCATATTCAAGTTAGGTTGTGAATAATTACATGTATTTGGAAAGGTCGGGTTGAGTACAAAGGAATTGGGGTTAGGGGTTAGGTCTCTTTTAGGTTAGGTTGGGCTTAAGTTGACCTTCAACCTAACCTAACCCACTTGAGTTTCACCTTACCTACCATCTCCAGGTTTGCCTTTTGTTTTTGTTTTTGTTTTTGTTTTGTTTTGTTTTGTTTGTTTTGTTTTTTTTTTTTTTTTTTTTTTTTTTTTTTTTTTTTTTTCCATTATTAACAGTCAACTATAATGATTCTAACATAGTTCCGTCATGCCTTAATGATAGATGCTAATCACTAAGTGGTTTTTAACCAAATATTAAAAATGGCAAGTATTATATGGAAAAACCAATGGAGGTGTGTCTTTTAATTCTTTTTACATGACAATCACAGGTTTAAATGCAACGGTTGGATTGAATGGCATGCGCGAAGAGTTCTCGATCAAACAACAACAAATTGGCAATGCAAGGGTGATTCCAAGAAGTGGGGGCAACGCTCTCCGACGCCCACCTGATATTCTCCGTCGCCCATATGGCAGAGGCCATAGTGGTGCATCCACTATACAAACATATAAATTTCTCCCCATCTCCCATACATTAGTGCAAGTCAGCATTGCATTGCTACTTGGTTTGATTTTCTTCTTTTGATTAGTATCATTAGTTATATTCTACATGTAATGTAATTGAAGAATGTAGAAAACTGTTTTACTAAAAATGGTTCGAAATCATTCTACAATTAATGGATTAATAGGTTTTGTGAGAGATGTGTCTTAGGAATGAGAAATGATCGGATCCTTACTCATGCCTCAGTGGAGATTCACAAGAGTTTAAACACGAGGCCATGGGTTCAAGTACCTATTGTGGTGAAATCCCACTGTGTGGTGTGTGTGCGTGGGTATATGTGGTGTGTTAAAAAAATTGTCTTTGTTCGATGAAAAAAGGCCCAAGAATGGTGGCCAGCATCTTCAAATCTTAGGAGATTTTTAGGGCATGGCCCATCCAATGTAGGCTGTTGATAGACCACTTTTCTGGATTACCGAACTATGGGCCTACTCACTGGAATTGAAAACCCGTGTAAAACTTTACAAAGCCTACTCAAGGTTCGATTCATGCATTAGAAAATACATAAAAATAAATAAAGATGCAGCAATGGTCAAACTCGAGTAGTGATTAGCAACATATCCACATCTCCTCTGTACCCACCTCTGAATGGTAAGTGTTATGGGAAAATGTGAGCAGACCTGATAAGGACCGACTCAAATAAACTGAATCGATCAGTAGGGCATCAAAAGGAGAATATCGCGATAAGTCTGGCCTTGCTTCCGAACTATGATTCCAAAACTAGGGTTACTGGGGAGAGACAAACGGGGCAATCTGAACCGAGCCCTTATTTAGAGCCCTCATCCAAAGAATTACGGCTCTGGATCGGCCGAGCCGAGCTCTTGTTTGGAGTCCTCATTCGAAGAACTACGGCCCTGGATTGGTTGAGCCGATCTCTTGTCTGGAGCCCTCATCCGAAGAACTACGGCTCTGGATCAGCCGAGCTGAGCCCTACTCACATCTCGGAGGTTGGAGACGTACTCCGACCATAAGGTCCGACCAATGGCTCGGGAGATCGAGTTCAGGAACCAACCCCAGTATGAACATGTCCAAAGATCATTCCCCATTAAGGCATATAGGAGAGTGAGCTGGCGCACGATCTAAAGATAGCGGCCGAAATCTTCACACGCGCGACATTCGCTTGATTGAGCAAATCGTGTTGAGATTGACGGCCATGATCCCATCGCTTCACGGGTATAAATACTAGAGGAACCCATTACAATAGGTACGCAATATCTTACACCCTCTCTCTACATTACACAACTTAGACCCAAATCCCTAGCCTGACTTAGGCATCGAAGGGTCCCCTGTTAAAGCCAAGGTCTCCTTTGCTCACCTTTCTGTGCTCGTTTCGAGTCCTCAACATTGAGTGGAGGGTGGTCCAGATTTTGAACTCAACAGTAAGTGAGATAACAATGGAGGTTTCAAATTTAAAATCAATTCAAATTTGTGATTTTATCCCCAAGAGGAAGCCCACACAAGAATCCCTTATTCGCATGTATAGACCCATTAGTACCATACAAATCCCTTCAATAAGATCCCGTATGAGTAAGGGATCCTTGTGTGACCTAAGTCCTCCATCCGAGGCCTCCTGTTCCTAGATCAACTGGGCCTAGGCTCGATTCATGAGACCTATGCTTCTTGGCTGCCTTTTCTTCATTATGATAGGAGGGCCTGCTCCTTTTCATGGTAGGCTCTCCCGAATTAGGTGCTTTCATAGCTGTATTCCTTTTGTTATTATAAATACAATCTAATCTTCTTAAAAATAATAATAATAATGATTGCGTGACCTAAGTCTTAGGAGATGCCTTATTAGTACCAACTTGGGTTTCACTGGAAACTTTTCTCCAAGATTGAAGGGATATCTTAATACCCAAGTTGTTTGGCGTTTTTAAGATGATTTCTTATCCTCACACATAGGGGTATACATCGAGTCGAACTGAGTCGAGCTGGCCTCAGCTCGACTTGGCTCGACCACTAATTGACCTCAGCTCGAACTTGGCTCGGTCCTTGAGCTTAACTGGCTAGCTCGGCTTGGTTCGGTTAGCAGCTTAGGCCAATTTGAGCCGAGTTCGAGCCAAGATCAAGCAGAGTTCGCCTGTGCAACATTTTCACAAACACCTAGACTGCACCTTTAAAATCTCACTGTATTTAAAACAACAACAATGGTTTTATAGGTATTTTATCAAACACCTTCTAAGCAACATAAAAATCAAGAAAAAAAGGGTATTGGTTTCATATACATACCTTCCTTGCCACTAGCCACACTTTGTTGAGTCATTTCATCGAACACTTGGTGAGCAACATCAATATCAAAGTAACCGAGTCACCGAATTGGTTCGATCCGAGTTCGATTCGAGTTGGGTTTGATCCGAGTCGAGTCAAGCAGGGGCCAGCTCGAACTTGGCTTGAACTCATTTTTGAGCTAAAAAAATCAGCTTGACTCGGCTCGAACTCAGCTTCGGACCGAGTCGAATCGATCTTTTTCGAGTCGAGTAGAGCAAGCTAACTGAGCTAGCTCGGTTCGTGTACACCTCTAATCACACATTCATTTCATCATGTGGCATTTACATACTTCATATAGTAACACATATATCAAATTACTATCGAAATATGCAGTAATGCAATGTTATGCAATGTATATGTATAAGTCCATCTATGTAAGTTGCCACTTACCTATAAGGCCAATTCTTTCTTAGAGAGTTTGGCTTTCTTCATCATTTCATTAATGATCTCTATTGATCTTGGGTTTATGGTCTTTAGGGAGTTTCCTCTTTTTAGTCATTGCTAATATCTAAAGCTTAAGTTAATAACTTTTCATAATTGGAAGCTTTTCTAATTTGGAACACTTGTAAGATTAGCTAAATTATTTAGTTAAAACTCAAGATCACCAAAATGGGCCCTTGATCGCCCAATCGGGTCTTTGATACTTAAATCTGGGCCTCAGATCGTCTTTTAAATTGAAATCTCACTTACGATCATTTCTAATCATCACTCGAGGGATCTAATCATTGGTAGTTTGTATCTTAGGGGAAAATCTAGCTTAGAATGGTTCGATGTTAAGATCCACCCGATTTGACTGTCCATTTACTTGATTTTTATGGTTTTGATTTGATGGCCCCAATTAGCTCTTGATTGGATGATTCGATCTAGATCTAGGTCAAGTGGATCTTACGTTCCTTTAACCTAATTCCTTAATTGGTTGATTAAGTCCTTGATCAACTGTTGGATCTACCAGATTGGCATTCTAATGACCAAGATCAATTTTCTTATCTTTATTTAATTTTAATGGCCTAGATCTAAGATGATCTTAGGGTCCCGGTTGATTGGTCACTACGACCAAGATTACAATGTTCTCGATCAATATCTAATCATGTGTGGTGAGATCTACTATTATTTCAAGTGTGCGTAGTGGGGTCTATTTAAGGGTGCGCTTATCACGTGTGGGGCCCTCCATCGTACCAGTCACTTGTGATGGATCTACCACTTGTTTAGGATCACATATCAGTCTATGGTGGGATCCATCATAATAGTTATGCATAGGTCAATCAAGTTTTCCTTTCATGATCATATGGTGGGGCCACTTTATAGATGTGTTGTATTATGTGGGTCCCACCAATGATTATGATTCTTGGCTTGATCAACAACATCTTTATCATGACAATTTTCATATTTGAAGACATGATTTAACCATATAGGTCACGATCGTGTCGTGGAGCCCACCATCAAGTTATCATGATCTAACCATTTGTGGCCCACCACATGATTATGGGATGATCACTAAATCCATACATTCTTCTAAATAAATTAAAGCTAAAATAAATAGTATCATAACTAACGTGTAATCTAATTATATGGTGATGCCCACTCTAACGTGGTACCTTTGTCATTCGAGGCCCACGAAGGGTCAAGATTACGAATTGGTGTCATGGGTTTAAATCCCTTACATAATGTGAATGTTTGGGGAAATTTTCTCCTAGGCTACCCCCTAGGTATCCTTGTCGGACCAGTTGTGGTTGCACATGCCAAGGATAAATATATGATAGAGTAATGGATATAGGATTAGATTTTACTCATATTTTTGATGTGATATCATCTGGATACCGGACAAGTCATAGAGCATACGTTTTTTGCAAAACTAGAATACGGATGCCTATGTGCTTAGTTGACACAGGCAGTAACATATGAAGGCCCAGATTCGAAGTCCATTATCTAGTAGAACCCATAGCTAAGACCTCCATGCCCGAACCGCGTGGAAGGGTTGAGAAGAAATAATAATGATGATATGCTCGTTCCACTCACATCACGTGTATTACACTCGCATCCTTTGATGGTGAGCATATACCTGGTTTGTAATAACCTAGTTTGGTTTTGGATTGTACACTACCTTTCATAGGATGGATAAAATGGCTCAACTGAGTACTGTTTTAAGTTGCTACTATCCAAAAAAAGCTCTAAAATTCAGGGTTGGATAGAATATGTGGAATCGTCTTGAGATCAGAAAAATTAAGGAATTCTCAACTCAAGTGGCTATTGGATAGGTCTACGCCATAGATTCTGGTTAAGGGGCCTTAGTTACGGAAAAAGGAAGAGGTTAGACACCCTTTTACTGCCCATGTAAAACACATCTCTACTTTGCTAGGCTATATGCTTTTAAAGGAGATTCAGAGGACTTCCAATAAAATACTAAGCTTTAGATATTTAACTATGGGATATAAACTGAAATTAAAATGAAAATGGTAGAAAAGAGTTTTTCTAATGAAAGCACAAAAAAGAAAAGAACACATGGGTTTCAGTTACTCCTTTAGATTATGATTTTTGGTACAGAATATCGTTGAGAGGGGCAATTGTAGAGCATACTTTACATGACGTCAGAGCAGAGCCTACTCGCAGGTGTTTAAAGTATAAACAATAAAGGATTTATTGGTATGTATGAATTGAAAAAAGGATAGATTGAGATATGGTTTGGTTTTACAAATGGAAGTGGAAGATCAGAGATGTAAATATAAGTATAAGATCAAAAATTGAAAAAATAAAGATTAGAGATTGGAATAGTAAAAGAGATCGTGATAGCTTAAGAGACGAGGTTCTCTTTTTCAAAACATCCAATGGAAATCTCAACCTTTCTTTCTCTCTCTCTTTCTCAGCCTCTAGAATGGGGCTATCAACCTTTAGACTCCAGGGCTCTTTATCTCTAAGCCTCTAGACTTTAGGATTTAAGCATGTTTGGTTCTCCTAAGCCATAACTTCGTTTGAAAGTGAGGCTCGTACAAACCAAACTAGGGTGTAAAACTGAACCAGAGTGTAAAGGCATAGAACATACAATCCAAATCCGCAACCGGCAGAAGGGGCATTGGGTATGCTCAAAACTAGCTAAGCTTTAACCGGTTATACTCAAAATTGGCTGAGCTTCAACCGGCTATGGGGTGCCTAAAGATTCCCCCCTTTGGCAAAGGTTGGGGTACAACCGAATGCCAGAGCTAGTGGACACCCCACCTAGAGTAAATGAAGAGGCGATTGGTTCTTTTGCTTGCTAGAGTGCCGTGATCGAGAAGCTTACTTAGTTGGAAGCTTTAGTCAGACAATTTATGAGGTTGGGGAACATGTTACAATATCTGATTACAATCCTTTTCACACCATTGATTGGCGTACGCATTAAAGGAATATGTTGGGTTGGATGGTTAAGTGGTTAGAGCCCCTGCGGGCGCGACCTTACGAGGATAACACACTTTGGATATAGAATAATAGTTTTTTTTATGCTGCACAATTCCCTAGGATTATTTGCAAGCCTATTGTTTGTAATGGGTAGTTGCTTGTGCGTTTTGCAGTTTTAGGATCTTCCGTATTACAATAATTTTTCTTATGTCCCGGACTAGAGTTGTCTAGATTATTCTTTAGTCATTCAAGTATGGATTTTATCATGGTAGTTTGTAAAAGTTCTTCTCACAAGTAGGAGCGCGGTTACGCTAATCCAAGTATCAAAACAAAGTATTCTGGATTTAGCCCAAGAATACCTAGACTTCTTTCTCGGTCTTCGGTGGCATCTCGAGGATTACTTTAATTTGGTATTTGATTCATCGACCCAGATGTTATCTTTGCTAATGATGAAATTGAGTAATTTATTCCTTGTCGCCCGGAAGATACATTTATGGGGATTGAGACGTAGCTTAGATTTGTCAAGATGGTAGAATAATTGCTTGAGATGTTCGAAATGCCCCTCGATGTTGTGAGATTTGATGATCATGTCATCCACATAGACTTAAAGCTCTTTGTTTATCATGTCATGAAACGATGTTATATTGGTTCGTTGATATGTGACGCCAACATTTTTTAACTTGAAAGGCATAACCCGATAGGAGAAAATTTCCTATGGTGTGATGAATGACGTCTTTTTGCGGTCTTCACGACCATTTTGATTTGATTGTAGCAGAAAATTTGTATTCTTGGTCCCACTGAGTTAGAACCTCTGATTCAAATTCGGTTCCGAGTCACTGACTCAGTGATGACTCGACCTACAACTCACATCCTCAAGATTTTATAGAACTCAGGTCGGATGAGTTCTGCTTGAACCGAGTTGCCTAAGTCAGGGGCTCGTTCATGGGTTTGGTTTGTGTCATTGCTCAATCCCCTGCACTGAACTTTGGTCACTGACTCGGTAGTGCCTCAACATAAAGGCACAGTAACCCGCTGAGTCTGGTGAATCAGAGCCGGGTTAGGAGCATCAGTCCCAATTCCAAGAAGGAAACCGACCACCTTAATGAAGGTAGATTGGTCATTCATATTGAATAGAACTAGAATGGGACTGAGTCACCAGCTTGCAACAGAGTTGAGTCGACTGTGAAACCAGTCTGCCGGTTGGGTGAAGTTGCTAATGATAGGGAGTAGGTGCGGATGGTTACCTGACCAGAGATTATTCTTGGACACTGGAAGGATCTGAACATGATGAGTTAGCTCTGGGTTCATCAGGATTCAGATCCACAATCCCTGACTCAGTTTCCAGTGCTGAGTTAGCTGGCGATTCGAGCAGCGTGAAACAGGGCCTGCTGGAAACTTGTTTCAGTACGTAGCAGACCCGACCACCTTTCTTCCTCTCACCCTCACTCTATTACTTCTCTATCCCACCCAATCTCACATCACTCTCTCTGTTATCCGTACTGCAGATGGGTCACTCACTGAGTCGAGTTGCAACTGGTCATGCAACTCACACCAGCTGCGACAGGCCCTCGATCTCACTCTCCCTTTCCAGTTCTTTTCTCTTTCTTTCTTGGGATCTGCCCTAATAGAATGACTATTTATAGTCGTTTCGTTTCTGGATGGTTCTACAGTTAATCCTTAGGATTAGCATGTTGGTTAACGCAAAGCAATTGAGAATGGCTTACCGTTCGGATCGCCCAATGATTGTGATCTTAAGCATGAGCCCATACAATTATCCCCGATGGACTCTAAATGGGGTGGGCCCTACGATGGACGGCTTGGATCAGCGGAAAGGTTAACTTTCTAGGATGTGGGTTCACCAGCTCGATTAGGGAAGATGATGGACTGATAATGGCGGTTTTGCAACGAGCGACTGATCTGCGGATCAGGTGCGTTTAAATGGCTTGGATGATGCCCAGGAGGCTTGTGTGGCCCACGCAACGGTGAACAGGGACTTCTGTTTATGACGCTAATCCAGGAGAGGCAGTGGCTCATGTTGTCACGGCATCTCGCCAAAATCTCAGCTCTCCTTACGAGATTTCAAATCACCCTAGCGTGGACGGACAGGATGCGTTCGAACAAAGCTTCCAGATGTCAGGGAAGCATGGAGATCATTCCTACCTGAAGTGGAAGTTTTTCCTTCCGCCATCCATCGCATAGGGATCCATTTTCGGAAATCATAGGGTTGACGCGGATTTTCCCCACGTACGTGGCGTCTATCCGACCGTTTCCAACGGTCGGATTGGTCAGAGTGTGGCATAGGTGGATACAAGTTTCTCGTCAGTAAACTCCATCGAACGTCGTCTTCTGATTCGTTATCAGAGGTGGCGTGAGTGGTTTTCAATCGCTAATCTCGTCATGGTCAAGGTCGGTGGGACCCAGGATATCAGATGGACGGTGTGGATTTGGCTTCTGCATTCGGAAATTGTTCATTTGTACTGTCGAATGGACAGTCCTGTTGAAGCATTGCTGGGCGAGAGGATTTTCTTATTTGAAATTTTGGTTTCTTTGGTTTTCATCGGGTCAATGATTGTTTGACCCAATGGTGCGTCTTTGCACGACATGAGCATGCATGCTAAGTACACGCCGCATAAAAGTGGGCCCCACGACTAGATCTATGGTGATCCGCACCAACGATTGGCCTTGGAGGGTTGGTATTCACCCACGACTATAGTAATGGATGGGATCAAGCCGTCAAGTTCACAAACAAGGTTTATAACTTGCCCTGGACCGAAGGTTAGCTCGGTTTTACCCTGAAAGGTTTGCGCGTTTAGTGTTGACTATTTTGGTTGGATGGTTTATTCTCATTTAGTCGTGTTAGTTAGTATCATGGGGTTGTCTAAGATCTAATATTTGTTTTAGGTGGTATGATTTATCTTATTTAAATTGGGAATTTATGTAAAGAAGGAAAATATTTTAGGGTCGTTACAGAGGCCTTTTTAAAATTTTTTTTTCTGGGGTTTTTACAAATGTTGGTCCTTGAGCAAGATATCTTTTCAAGCAAAGGGCTAACCTGATTTGGCCTAAGGCGAGCATGTTTATCTGCGTAGGCATTTTTTTTTTTAATGGCCAGCATTGTTAGGCGTTTGGCTAGCTGACCCTATAGTCATGGGAGTTGCAAACCAATTTGGGCCTTGTACTCCCTCCCCTCTAGAGATAGGGCCTGCGAATGCATTGGGTGGATCGTCTCACCATGCCTAATCATCATGATGAAACAAAGACTAGGGTTTGAATCTGTGTTAGATGGAGCATGCTCTTATTCATTCTTGAGGTTAGAGCTATACACGAGTCGAGTCGAGTCGAGTATCGCCTATTCGTACTCGGCTCTTAACGCCCGAGTGCTGCTTGTACTCGACTCTACTCGGCCAACGAGCAGGGCCCCCTGCTCGTACTCTACTCGCCCGAGTACGAGCCGAGTACGAGTAGTAAACGAGTAGAGTCGAGTCCGAGTACGAGCACATGAGTTGAGTAATAAAAATAAAAAAATAAAAAATCAAACCCACACGGCCACACCTTACCGGGCGAGCAGAAGAGGGACGACCGGCGGCAGCTTCGTGCAGCGGTGTAGGGCAGGCGATGACGGACGATGGGAGTCACGGGACGAGTTGCAGAGGGGCGACGGCGGCGGCAGCTGCATGCAGCGGGTGCAGGGCAGGGCGATTACGGACGACGGGACGAGTGGCAGAGGGACGGCCGGGAGAGAGTTTTTTTTTTGAACGCTCGCTGGCTGGGAGGGAAGGGTTTGGCGTTTGGGCGCTGCTTGAAAAGGACGGTGGGTTAGGGTTTGGGCGGACTGAAAAATGACGGGTGGGGTAGGGTTGGGCGGACTGGAAAAATGAAAATGACGGGTGGGGTAGGGTTTTTTTTTTTTTTTTTTTTTTGGGCGGACTTATATACACGACTTGTACGCTACTTGTAATCTAAACGAGCAGTGAAAACCCGCTCGTACTCAGCTCTAACTTAGGCGAGTCGAGTACGAGTTGAGTATTCCGAGTCGAGTCGAGCGAGTACTTGAGCCTCAGTCTGCTCGTGTACAGCTCTACCTGAGGTCGTGATGTTCTTAGGGTTTCTGTGGTTGTGGTGGGACCATGACAGAGGTCCAATCAATATGAGGTAATTAATACCCTTACCCCTTGTGTGTAGGGTGAAGTTGAGGGAATAGTGACCCTCATCTGGCTAGATAGAATTTAAGAGATTGAAGCTGGGTTTATGACTTGGATGAGTGAGAATGTGGCTATGGTTTAACTGAGTGGAATTTGGATGAGTGAGAGTGTGGTTGTGATTTGGCTGATTGAGAGTGTGACTGTGGTTTGGCTGAGTGGAATCTGGATGAGTGAGAGTGTGTGACTGTGATTTGGCTTAGTGGAATTTGGATGAGTGTCCGGATGGAGGATTCCGACAGTCGTGAACTGGACTGGAGTGAAGGGAAGATGGTGACCTTCTTGCAGACCCTTCCATTTTCTTTTGTGCCCTAAGGTGGCAGTTTCGTCTTCAAGGAGAGACTCATATCCTAGTCATGCCCTTCCCATTCTTTATTGTAGTTCGATCACTTTGGCAGTGTCTTGGTACTCACATCGGTAGTTCTCAATTTGGCGTTCGGTAGGAGAAAAGGCGGGACTGGTTCAAGAGAACTAGCCATTGGCACATGGTCCACTGCCTCGAATAGTAGCTCTAACATGGATTCTCTCTGCAACCCAAACATCAATGACTGAAATGCTAGGCTCTCTTGGATAGGCTGACTCGATGAGAAAAGAGTTACTTAGGATATACCAGGATGAATAATACCTTTTTGTTGAAGACGTATTTAAGTCTTTGATGGAGGGTAGAAGGGATGGTGCCTACCTTGTGTATCCATGGTCTACTAAGGAGAATATTGAATGATGATGGGATGTCTAACACTTATAAAGAGATGATAGACCTATCTAGACCAATATGTAGTTTTAGGTCCATTTCCCCTTGAGCTTGCCTTCGGGAGTTATCAAAGGCTCTGACATTCACGTCGCTTGGTTTGAAAGTGGACGAGTCCAACCTAAGTACGTGGTAATCCGAAGTGGGCAAACGTTGAGACTTGAACCATTGTCAATAAGGATGAGCGAGATGCTACAATCCTTATGAGCAACGATTATGTTCATGGAACGACCATGGTTGCGGCCTTTAGGTGACAACTCATCATAAAAAAAGGCGATGGCTTCGGGGGTGAGGAGTTGACCTATCATGTGTGCGACGGTTTCAGGTGGGGCATCCTGAGAGATATGTGCGTTGTTGAGTATTTTGACAAACATCTCTTGATACGTTTGAGATGTACAGAGGAGTTTCCATAGATAATTGAGGTGGAATGGTTTTGAGCTGAGTTGCCACATTGAAAGTGTTTTCGAATTTGAAAGCTATACCTGTGAAGGGTCCTCTGAGTATATCTCTCCGGGTGCACCACCCATTTGGATTTATGTTCCCCACCTGTAACGCCCTGAAAATCGGGGGTCATGTATGTACGCTACTCCCGAGTTTCCGAGGTCACTTATCATGCGTTAAACGGTTTTAGGATTTGTCAAATTAACTGCGCAAGTTTGGAACAACAGGAACATGAAGCACAACCACAAGTCTACTGAAATGGGAGAAAAACATCACAAATATATGTACACATCCAAAAGAATAAGGGCACATGGCGCCATACGACAAAATCACAAAAATATATCATGTCCAAAAGAATAGGGCTGAGCTCCCAGCCTAGCAGTCCGTCGTCATGGCTACGAATCCGCCGCAGCTCCATCCATCAGCTGGAAATAGGAGTACTCCTCCTCTTCATCCAAGCTCGCAGTGCCAGGCTCCTCTTGATCTTCGCCACCTGCATCTATGGAAGTGTCTTGGTGTTTTAAAACACCGTCCCAGAGTGGGAGTGAGTGATCAACTCAGTGTGAACCATTAATCTTAAGTTGTAACAAGCATCAATTATAATAGGAATTTAATGAAAAGCAGGAATTCAGCAACACCTATAACTCTTATTAAATGCGCATGAAATGCGATGGTATGATGCATGCCCTCGCCACAACACTCCCTCAAGCGACTACGTCTACGATCGCAAATGTCATCACTCCCTCAATGCGACCTCGACTTCCGAGTCGCCATCCTAACTAATGCGTGAAATGCGATCATGTTAGCCAAGTTGTTAGTTAAAGTCCATTCATCCAGCAGATTGGGGATTCTGGATCACCCTACATGTCACTGCCCTAATCTGGTTGCGAGGGCAAGGCCCCAACAACGTGTGAGGCCGAGTCCTCGCGGTCCGTGATCCGTCGGGGTCCTCATTCCCGACTCCAAGCACATGAGGAGTGCCGATAGGGAAGGGATCGCTCGCGGTCACTACGGGGAGGCGCGGTACCCCAGCGTAGGCCGACAGCTCGGACACAGTGTCCCATTCCACCATGCCCGGCTCACGAGACTGTGGACCAATTGAAGTCTAATTTTTCAGTGGGCCACAAAGGTTATAGGGTGCATCAGGTTCCATACATATGTGGGCGAACATGGTTAACAAACAGGGTGATCAGGTAGTAGGCTAGTCCACACAGATCAGGCAAGCGTGAGACGGATGACCTCGGGCACAAGGGACCCATGTAGTCGAACTACAGCCACCCGAACACTCCCGCCCAATCCACAAGTCCAGCCTTAGCGTAGTCCTACCGACGGGACTACACTCTCTTGTTAGGTTCTTGACCACCCCAAGAGAGTGAAAAGAGACCTACAGCATGCCCATTACTCATATTATCAGCTAGTACATCCATGTCATAATTCCAGCATCCTAACCATACAAAACAAATACCCTTAACAAGCAATCAAGTATCATCATATGATTTAAGTGCATGTGAGTGTATGTGTGTTGTGTGAGCAAGTTAAACACTTCCTCCATCTTGAGGGATCATGAAAATCGGTAAATAATCACACACACAATAATCACTTCATATGATGGAATTGAAATCAACAACAACAAGCATGTAATCAAAAGACATAATATCATGTGAAGGCACAATATATATCCTATTTAAGAATTTAAAAACATGCAAACTCTAACAAATCCAATCAACATGAAAAATCCCTAGGGTTTCCTATAGAATTCCAAATATGACATCCAAGCACTCGAAATCATTAAATCCACACTAAAATTGGTGCTAGGCCACCTAAGAGCAATAGTCCGCACCTAGGATCGTTGGAGGTTTGGGAAAAACGTCCTAGGAAAGAGGGCTTTGCGGTAGATCGACCGGAATCCCTAAAACAACTTCACATGTTAGATTTACAAGCAAAACCCCTCTCCTTACAAGGGTATTCAAAGAAAAAGAGGGTTGGATCTTACCTAAACGATCCACGAGATGAAGAGGGCGATTTTCGGAGGGTTTCCCCTTGGAGAAGGTGTAGGGAGAGGAGAGATTAATTCCCTTGGGCCCCACCTTGATTGAGAGTCCACCTTGCTCATCTTCCCTCACTCTTTCTTCTCATTTCCATTTTCTCTCTTCTCTCTTTCTCTTCTTTAGGGCAAAATTCGTATGGGGAGAGGGGGGTGTCCAAATAGGACCTTTTATAATGCCAATTTTTGTGCAAATGGCCCCAAGGGCTAGGTTTTTACTATACTAGACCTATGGGAGGGTCTTTCAAGCTCTAGGGCCCACTAAAGGGTGTAGGAGTCGATACCCACCGTTGGATAGTTGGCCCTAGTGATGATCTACGTATGGATATGATCGGCCCGCCATTCGGATGCATTAATCGACGGATATGATGAGAAGTCTATTCAACGGTCACCGATAATCGATCGGGCCGCGGCTATACGGATATGAGGAGGGAAATATCCTTATTCGATGTGTAAAGTTTGGTCATAAACTGACGGCCCAAAATCCTCAAGTTTGCATAAGGGTGGATGACTCAAATCACTTAAGTTCCCACAATTTCCCAAACTAGCCTTCTAGAGCTCCCTATTGAAGTTGGGGTGGCCCTATCACCCCTCTAACCACAAAATTTGGTGTGTAGGTGTCCTATGGCTTAACTAGGGTCCATGCAAAAATTTAGGGCGAACGGATGAACGGATATATAATCTGAGCAAGCGTTTCCGACCTTTAAGTGGCCCTTTGGGGCCATTCAGATTGATGAGGCATTTCTGGTGGCCCTCTGGCCATAAAATTTATAGGGTAGGTGATCCATGGCCCGATGAACGGCTATGCAAAATTTGGGAGCGATCGGATATGGGGTTTGATCGCACGGGTCCGATTTACGATCAACGGTCATCGTGCCACGATCGGGGCCCAGATTTGGTGGGCAGGCGTTGAAAAATACATTAAACCTTCACCGTAAATTTAGAAGAAATCCGATGGCTGGAAGGCCCGGAGTCTCAGTTTCTTTTGTCAGTGCCAGATTTTAATCTGGCATTGGTGGGGCGCATTGGGCAAGCGCCAGATAGTACTTCTGGGTGTCCACTGGGTCCGCAGTCCGCGATGGACTACAAGCCCAGTGAGATCTATGATTTTCTGAAGTTTTAGATTTTTCTGACCCTCCTCGGTTGCTGGGTGGCCCACACGGGCCATCTTTAAGTGTAAACCGTCATCTGGCTTGACGGCCCATACTAGGCTTTATCATGGCATGTCTAGTCTACTCTAATGGGTTAATCCTAGGTTAATTAACTCCTAGTACCCCACCACAAGAGGTTTAACCGAACGGTCTTGCGGAGAATCATACGTGGACGCCCCAGGACACTGTGCTGGTTGGACGGGACGTTTCATGATTAATCGAACTTGTGCGGTTCTTTACTGGTATCCTACATGTATGGGAAAACATTGAGTGTTAATGGTCATTAAGTGATATTATAAGTTAATTAATTAAAAAAATCAAGAATTTTTGGAAATCCAAAACAGTGAAAATCCGGGGTGTTACACCACCTCTATGCACTCTGGGTAGTGCCATGGGACTACCTTGTTTCTATAGACTGGGACGACCATTCCCTGAAGGATTATAGGAGACTATAGTGGTGTAGGTATGTGTTGGAAGGAAACTAACGGCTTATGATCTGGTTGTGGTGTTGGGCTTGCCCCTAGCAGGACAAGAAGCTATTGTGGGTGATCAGATTGAATTGAATTTATCGGCGCAACTCGTGTGGCTTGTTGAATGGGGAGAAGTATCTGCCTTGCAATGTTACTGTTAGAGGGTTGATGTAAGATGGTGGTCATGGTAACCTTGTGCTCTATTCAATTACATGAGCTTGCTGACGTGGGCCTGGCTAGCAGCCTTGTTGCCATCTGTGTGCCTATTGTAACTTCATGACGTGCTATTGTCCTTGTAAATGGCACGAGATGGTACTATTATCACCACCAAAGTAGCGGTTTGCTCTCCAAACTTGCTTCCGAAACTTCAATAGCCCAATGGGGGCTCACAACGTTATTGTGGATTGGGCTTTGGAGTTGGTTAGGCCTATTTCCTAAGGGGTTCTAAGCTCATAAGTCATCGCTTATAATCTAAGATAGGTGCACAGTGTGTTGGGGTGGGGTGTTTACCCTATATAATGAATTGATTAATGAGTTGTTGCCGATCTCCCAACAGATCTCCCAGATCTATCCGATATTAAAGAAGGAGAAACCACAAAAATATCTCTAGTAGGGGCCAGGATTTGGTCTAAGTGTTGAAAAATTTTATACAGATTAATGTAATTTCTGTATAATATGGAAACCAAAAAATCACGATAATCAGAAATAAGGACAGGCTGAAGCACGTCTGAAAACGCTGTCCTTAAAGCGTTATTTGCCCCTACTCAAGTGAATTGAGTGAGCTGATAGGTTATAGGCAAATAGCTTCTAGGATACGATGAGCCTGGTGTGGGTCTGCGTTCAGCAAACACGAAGGCCCACCTATTGGAACTCAATTACACAATTTCTGGTAGAAATACAACAAAGAAAAATTCCAGAAGAAAGAAAATTGTGATTTAGACAACTGCTTTGGTCAAGTCTTCAGCCACTGGTTCTGTTGAATCGTCCTAGACCACACCGTTGGTCTGTTCTTCTTGCAATGGTTAAACCCTTGCTGTCATTACTGGAGTATTAATGGGCTTTCTCAATTCGTATGGTAGTGCTGGATTGGTTTTTGAGATGGTTTGGAAACCCATCCAGGCCTTCTTTTTATAGGCTATGGTGGCTAGGGAGTTATGGTCCAGAGACTTAAATTCCATTAAGCCATTTCTGGCTGTTGGAAAACTAGCCATTTTATGGCCGTTTTCTGACTGTTGTGCATGGACCATTAATCTGCTGCATGCTAACTGTTGTGAGACAACAGGTAACCGTTTTCTGACTGTTGGGTTAGCCATGCAGCAGTTACAGCTGGGCCCTGCACTAATAGCTCAGCTGTTACAGTTTCTGCTGCAACAGCTCTTTTCAGTCAGTCTATATATACTGAGATATCTCTCTCTCATTTCTCTAGTCTCTCTGCCAACCAGCCACCCACCTAAGCCAAGTGCAAAGTGCGTCATTAGCGCCTCTACAGCCACACTGCCTCGCATGCCCACGCCCTCGCACCGAGCTCGAGACCGAGCCCGAGCCCATGCCCGTGCCTGAGACCGAGCCCAAGCGCGAGCACGCGCGCGGGTGTGAAGCACTGGAACACGCAAGGTCCATAGTCCACGGACTACGAAGGTAAATATTATAATACTCCACTATTTTCATTTAAACCAAATTTTCTTCTCTTCCCTTTCCCATGTGGGACTATTCTCAAAAACCCACAAAAAAATGTTTTTCAAAACAACTTTTATATATTATATATTATTTTATTATTAAAAAATATTTTTATTAAAATCAATATTTTTGCAACACTAAGCCATCCAAGGAAAGTGCCACACACTTGATGAAGGGCATGCACACAAAGCGAGTGGGACATGAAGAGGTGGGATATTCTAATAGTGGCTTGGACATCTAAGGCTTTTCATTGGGATCTTAAATAGGAGGAGATTAAGGTTTTAGGAGGAGCATAAGTACAATACTCCACCATTGTAAATGGTCATATGTACCTTACTATGAAAGTACTTGTTTACATTTCTAGTCCATGCATCCCATCCATCCAAATCCTTCTACTAACGATAGTCACCAATTCACGGTTATTGATGCATCCCAAGGTCTGGTTTAATGGATCTTAGCCATTGGATGTCCATCAAGCATGGTTTAAAATAAATCAATGTTAAAACTCAAAGTAAATAATTGAAAACCTATGATTGAAATCATAGAAGTGTCGTCTAGCCTTTAAAACACTCTATGGATGGTCTAAACCCTAAGATTAGTCCATATACTACTATTCTAAGTGAACTAAGTGGGTCTTCTTTTTAGATTGTGTAAACTTTGATGATCACTCAGGTAAAATCTATCAGCCACACCCACTTCTAGTAGCTTCACATAATGGGCCTCTTTGATTAGTATTTCAAGTGATTCTATCAATGTGAATAATCAAAGGCCTCCAAGCTAGGGTACTATCCATGATACATATTTTTTTTTTGGTTAGCTTGTTAGTACACCCTACTGTCAATTCACACTTCAGTGTTATCCACCCCACTAGGGATCGATACCAAGACCTCAACGTTGAAATGAGGTATTTTTCGCTCAATTTACCACTTGAGCTATGGATCAGGGTGTCTATCCATGATACATTGACACACATACTCATACATGAGGGAGGATGAAGGCGAGCTAACGCCAATTTAGAATATAGTAGAGATTGTCTATCTTAAAATCAAACCAGTCCCCTCATATAAGATGAGAAATCCTAATTCTAAAGGTGTGTCCAACACTTGCATATGGTCATGGCCAAGACATTAAGATCCATAAATCACAACTCTACCCAGCAATAGATTAACTTGTCCATTTATAGTGCTTAAAGATAACAAACCCATACTCAAAAAACCATATTTTACACCTAATAACTAGAACATTAACTGAACGATCATATAAAAGAGGCAACGAGCAATATAAACATTAGTTTTCAAGGGTAGTGCCCTAATATGAACTCTGAGCTCGTGCTAGCTTTGAGTTAGGGCGTGGTTGCATCATCTGGACCACAAACATCAGGTGTGGCTCGAACAATAGACTTTCTATTAAAATTGAGGCGCGTTCAAAGGTGGACCGCCAACAAAAGACCTGAGCTCGAGGTAATATCTTGCCTGATCTTGCTACCCGACCACTTTATTCCTTGCTGATATGATTCTATACTTTTTGCATTATTTCCTACCCCATTGCATGGGGAAACGGATTGGTTACTCGCCCTGCCACCAGCCAATGGCTGGTGGTCAGTGCTCTTTGGGCCACCATGATGTTTGTGTTTCATCCATGCTGTCCATCAATTTTTCTAGATCATTTTAGGGAATGATACAAAAAGTGAGATATATTGCAATCTCAAGTGTACCACATTACAAGAAACAGTGTTGAATGAACGAAGATCATTATAAACTTTTTGGGGTCCATAAAAGTTTTGGATCAAGATGATCTTCGTTGTTGTTTTTTTTTTTTTTTTCCCTTCATCTAAGTTGGTATGACGTAATTAACAGATTGGATTTCAAATAAACAGTACAGTAGGCCTTAGGAGGATTTTAATGATGGATATCCAATCACTATTGCTTTCCTATGGTCTGGTCCACCTCTGATTTATTTCTCTCTCATTTTTGCAATAAAGCGTTAAAATGATTTGTAAAAATGGATGAATGGCATGGATGAAACACATACATCATAGTGGGGCACACACCGACCACCAGCCACCGGGCTAGCGGCAAGTGGAGTAGCCAATCCGTTTCCATTGCATGTTTATGTTTATGAACGCCACTTGCGTCGGAAACGGATTAGCTACTCCCCTGCTCTGTGGGCCCCACCATGATGCATGTGTTTCATCCATTCTGTTCATTCATTTTTACAGTTCGTTTTAGGGATTTAAACTAAAAATGAGAGGGGTAAAAATCTAAGGTGGAACACATCACATGAAAATAATATTGATTGGATATCCACCATTAGTATCTTCCTTAAGAACACTGTACTGTTTATTTGACATCCAATATGTTGGTTAGGTCAAATAGGCCAGATGAAGGGAAAAAACAAATATCAGCTTGTTGCAAAACTTTTGTGCCCCTAAAGGTTTTTAATGGTTGACGCTCATTCAACACTTTTTCCTGTAACGTGGTCAAGTTGAGACTGGGATATAACTATTTTTTGGTCTCATACCATAAAATAATCTAAAAATCTAGATGGACGGCATGGATGAAATACGTACATTATGGTGGGGCTCATAGAGCACCGACCACTAGCCATTGGCTGGTGGGAGGAGTGGTCAATCTGTTTCCGCTTGCGTCGGACGCGGATTTCCTGCTGAGGACGCGGATTAGATATGACAAGTGAGTAGTCAAATCGCTATTGAAGTGACGTCACCAAGTTGGGGATGCAGGTGTTGTACCCATGCCGTCCAACCATTTGTAGGGATAGTTTTATTTCATTAGAAAAAGAATGATATAGATCTAAACTTCAAGTGGACGCGCTCAGTCACACTCACCGTTGAAACATTTATAGGGCCCACCAGGATGTATTTTTTAGATCCGACTTATTCATATATTAACATAGAGATAAATGAAGTGAAAACAAAAATATAAGCTTGGTCGGAAACTTATGTGCCCCCTAAGAAGTTTTGAATGGTGGATGTCATTGTCCCCACTGTTTTATATGATAAGGTCGACTTGAACTTTGTATCTATCTCATTATTTTTATCATGCCATAAAACGATCTCTCCAAATGAATGGACGGGATGGATATAACACGTGCATCATGGTGGTCCACAGATATTGGTGACGTCACTTCAGTAGCGATTCTGACCTTGTCAGTATCTAATCCGCGCCCTCCTGCTGAAGCGTTTGCAGGAAGTTCCTGCGCTAGTAACAAAGATGGGTCCACTGTTATGTTTGTGAGAAATCCACTCTATCCATTCATTTTTTAAGATTAATTTAGAATTTGAGCTAAAAAATGAGCTGAATACTCAAATGGTCTGAAAACGTATTAAATGCCTACATTTGAAATTTTTGTGGGGCCACAGAAGCTTTAAATCAGTCTAATATTTGTTTTTTAAGTTCATCCTAGTAGTAATGACATTATCAACGGAATGAATGGCATGTGAACATTACTGTTGACACCAGGGTGGTTTCAACCGTAAGAATTTTCCTACTCACCTTTTCGTTTAGTGCGGCCCACTTTAGTCTAGGATCCTACTCGCTTTTGGTCTTAAATCTTAAAATGAGCTCACTAAACGGATGAATGATGTGGATTTCTAGCAAACATTACGGTGGGCCCCACCTATGTTTCCAGTGCAGGGACTCCCTGCGAAAGCCTTTTGCAGGAAATCCGCGTCCGCTAGCGTCTTACCTCCTATACTCCGAGTCAGTGCAACCAAAGCTTTGTGGGGCCCACCGTAACATGGGTGTGACATCATTCTGTCCATCAGTTCTGATAGATTATTCTAAGATGCGAGTCTAAGATGAGGCATATATAATGCTCAAGTGGGCCACACCACAGGAAACAGTGGGATGCGGATTGCGTCCTACCTCGCCTTGACGGTAATCCGTCCAGTCAGGGCTATGTGGGGTCCACCATGATGTAAGTGTTTTATCCACGCCGTTCATATTTTCTCCCAGATCATTTTAAGATACGAGACAAAAAAAAAATGTAGTAGGTTCACAGCCCCAGTGGACCATACCAAAGGAAGCTACAGTGATAATAACACCCTCCCTTAAAATCTTTCTAATAGCCACCGTGATGTTTTTTTTACCATCCAACCTATTAAGGTCATTTAGATGTTGATGAAGCGAAAAAATAAATATCAGCTTGATCCTAAACTTCTCCAGCTCCCAAGAAATTTTTAATGGTGGAAGTACAATGCCCAATTTGTGGTCCACTTAAGCGTTGTTTCTACCTAATGTTTGGGATGGTATCTTGAGAAAAACAATTAACGACGTGGATAAAATACTTACATCACAGTGGCCCCACAGAGCTCTGCCGGGATGGATTTCCGTCCGGGCAGGGATAGGACGCAATCCGCGTCCGAAACAATGGGGTTCAATGCGCAGCATTGAAAGCCTATTGCAGCAATATCAGCTGTTGTCTACCACTTCATAAGAAGCGGATTGCGAACAACTGAGTTACGCATATCTATTTAAAATCTACTCCATGTGTCTTATCTATGCCGTAGATCCATTTTTTCAGATCATTTAAAGCTATGAGCACAAAATTGAAGTACATCCAAAGCTCGAACGGACCACACCACAATAAAAAGTGGAGATAATGATGTCCTCTATTGAAACCTTTCTATGCTCACAATGATATTTATTTGTCATCCAACCTTTTCATAAACTCACATGTGCATGGATGAAGGGAAAACACATATATCAGATTGATTCAAAATTGCTGTGGCCCAATAAGTTTTCAATAGTAGGAGTTCAATTCACACTGTTTCCATTGGTGTGATCCACTTGAGCATTGAATATGATTTAATTTTAGGCTTTTGCCCTAAAATTAGTTACTAAAACGGATGGACGGTGTGGATAAGACACATACAATATCACAGTAAGCCCCCACAAAGTTTATTCAGTATGCAATCTCCTTCCCACTTCATCGTAGTTGTAAAAGAAGAATATCACTTTTCTATGTAATTCAAAACACCGTGTCTCTTTTTCTTGCCGACTAAACCGAAAGTGATTATTTGTCCTATCTTTCCCAATGAAACATGAACAGATCAGAAAAAAAAGATTTTTCTAGCGTCTTGGTGGGGCCTAGCTGGTTGGCCATGATCACCGCCTGTGTGCCTAAACGTGCCACGTTGCCTATGGAAAGGCAGTGATCCAAGAAATGCACTAAGGCTATCAAGATGGACGCAAAGGTTCTGTGACTCGGACTGAGATGGGTGTGCCTCAACGGACCGAGTTGGAAATATTTCCAATATGACTCGTGCTATTGAACTATAACAGCGAGTCGGTAATCCAAGGCATATTTCAAAATATAATAGGGCTGAAAGCTGGGGACCCGGCATTGGATTGGACTTGGGCAAGAAATTTCGAGTCTGGTCCCAGTCTTGGGCTATACAAACACCAACCCGATAAAACTTGGGTCCGGCTTGGGTTGCCCGACCCAACTTGAACTCGATCAATATATAAGTTACTTATAAATTATAATTGAGCGTGGATTGTCTGTGTTGAAGACGTAGAAATTCCAGTATTGTCGGGTCTCATTGGTCCACATCATTTTCGATGACTCAAGTTAACGAGATATGTTGGATTTATCTTTCCCAATTAAATTGTGTGCTACACAACATGACTTTTAGCTTGTTTGTTTAGAAAAAATAAAGTTCTTTACATAAATAATTATATATATAATTAATAAAATCATAGATATAAAAAATATATAAGATGTGCATTGAAATATAATAAACTAATGTAATCATGAAAATATTAGCATGTATCTACTTGATCAAGCAGTCCAACCTGACCAAACCCGCTTGGGTTGAGTTTGAGTTGAGAATTCCCAACCCAAGGTTAGATTGGGTTGGGTTGGGTTGGGATAGGATTAAGGTATAGGAACCTTGGGTTGGGCTAGGGTTGAGCACCGACCTAACGGAACCCGCCGACTTTCAGCCCTAAAATATAATATCTATTGTCCCCTTCCGGAACATGTGTCGCAATTCCGTCGAGCATCTTAGGGCGGTGCGAAATATATCTGGGCCGGCAGGCACTTGGAACATAATATTTTTCACAATCCCCTCCTTTTTTTAGCACTCCCACTTGAGAAATGTCATCCTACAATGTATTAACGTCTTTCAATTTTCTGATAATGTGTCAATTTGGTGGAACATCCGAACTGTTTAAATGGTGGGACATACCTTGATGATCATCTGGATACAAAATTGGATCAATATTACTCATTAGATGGACCACACACGTACATTGAGTCTGATTATCATCTGTCCACTGATTTTAACTGTGTAGCCCAGCTGGTGAACGAACCATGCTGGTTTTCACCTTTGTATGATCTTTATTACGTGTCCCACTATTCTACGGTTAGGATGTTACAAAAATGTGACAAGTTGGCGGGAAAAAAAAACATCTTATGTTGAATTTCCCATGCAACCTTGTATGTGAGCTTTTTTTTTTTCTTTCATTGCTACGCTATAAAAGAGTCGTGTATTTTCAGCTATTTCATCACTCAAAATCCTTTCATTTATTCATCTTTTATACACCGAAACTTCGGTGTAAACCCACATTCCATACTCGTTTTACCAGCATAAACCTCGTCTAATCCACCTTCTACTACTCCAATGAAGGAAAGCTTGCTACCATTGCTCATCCTCATCTCATGCTTTCTAGCTCTTCCCAAATCGGTCCATCTTAGCGGTTTGACTCCGAACGCTGCGTCATCGGCGGTCGTCATTCAACCACCACAATCATTTCATGGTTGGACTTTTTATTTTATTTTATTTCTTACATATAAATACCATGTTAGATTGGAAGGGTTGTCAGTGGTCTGGGCTCGCTAGTCGGGCGTTGAGCGTGTCCCACGCTTTTTTTGAGAGCTGGTTAGCCCAGCCCAGATGGGCCCCTTTATGATTTCAAGGCCATCTTTGTTCCATGCATTGTGGTAGAGTTGTACACGAGTTGAACCGAGTCGAGCTTGGCCAGCTCGGCGGCTCGGCTCGGCCTACCCTAGCTTGAACTTGGCTCTGCTCGGTTCTTGAGCCCGATTGGGCAGCTTGACTCGACTCGGTTAGTAGCTCGGGCCAGCTCGAGCCAAGTTCGACCCGAGCTTGAACTCTATCTTTCGAACTGAGTTCGAGTTAGAGCTTACGAGCCGAGTTCGAGTTCGAGCCTACATGCTGAGTTCGAGTTTAGGTTTTATAATTTTTAATATATATAACATATAATATAATATATAATATAAATAATATATAATATCATATATAATTTATTTAAATATATAAATATATACAAAATATTTATACTAAATGAACCTGATCTGAGTTGAATCGATTTGAGCCGAATCAAGTTCCGAGTCGAGTTCGAGCCGATGAGCCAAGTTTGAGTTCGAGCCTATTCGATATATAAAATATATTATAATATAAATAATATATAATATCATATATAATTTATTTAAATATATAAATATATACAAAATATTTATACTAAGTGAACCTCATCTGGGTTGAATCGATTCAAACCGAGTCAAGTTCCAAGTTGAGTTAAGTCTGGCTCGCACTCGGCTAAAATTTTTTTCGAACACCCAAGTTGAGTTGAGTCGAGCGAGTTAACCGAGCTAACTTGGTTCATGTACAGCTCTAATTGTGGGGCATACTTAATGAACGGCCCAGATCTTGCACAATAGTGGATGGTCAGGGTTGGGATCGGGTTTGCTTAATCATCATGGTCTGTGGTCGCGCCTGTTCGTTCTGGCCGGTGACTGGCCCGGGCTGGGCTCATGCCTAGTTTTACTTTGTGGGATGGGCTTGAACAGACCTTTGCCCGGCCCAAACCGCCCGTTGACAGCCATATAGATTACCGTACTACACATGGATTTAAATGATTTTAGCTATTGGGTATATGATGTATCGTGTATGCAATGAATGATAAGTGAGCACGTGATGTCTACATGTGTCATATAGATAAATTAAACCGTTCAAATCATGGACCCACTCTACGTAGCTGATGAACCTAAATAAATATTTATTGGATGGTTGTGATTGTGATTTATGGAAATTTTGTTTGTTGAATTGGAACTATTGATTATTTTTTATTGTCCATCCATTGTGCAAAAGATATCAACTAGCTGGTCAGTTAAGGCATATTTTCAGTACATTTATTGTTCTATAAATCATGTAAAGGTGGGGCCCACTATTTGGACGGTGTAGTTTTGGGTTTTGCATATGCCACGTGTAGAATTTCAGAGTGTGTGAGTATCATCCATCACACTCTCCCTGAGTATCGTTCTTCTCAAGCAGGGGGCCACATCATCTACTGATACAATAAGGAAGCCGGATCCCAGTGCTTTGCTAATCAATTCTATAGTTTGCAAGGATGGTGATCGTGTCAATCAATCCAAAACTAATGGATTGATAGGAAACATCATTGGTTGGCCAATAGTAAGAAATTAAGTAGCCCCTTGTTTGGCTCAAATTTGATGGTTCAAGTGATATGTATGTGTTAGGCGTATCAAAGCCAAATGTAACTTAAATTGAACCAAATACCTTGTAACCCTAAGCACCAAAATAGACTAATTAAGATCAGATATGTGAAAATCGGTTGTCTATCCAACCACCAATTGCCTAAAATTAGATGATTGCCAAATGAGAGTGTTTGTCCTCTTAATGAGTTTTTTAACATACGGAGAAAAGACTTTTAATTAAGAATGTGATAACTTATATTATTCAAAATTAAGACTATAACTTAAAAGAAGCAAACTAGGCCGAAGGTAATAAAAATAATATAAATATATATACCGGTTGAAAAAGGAAGAAAAGATAATAAAAGGGATAACTAACAAAAATATATATGTTCGTCATTTGGTAAAGTACTAGACTTCTTAGGTAAGAAATTTGTCCAGTATGAAACATGGATTGCTTGCTTAGCTGCTTCATGGCAAGACGATTGTTGGAAATGACAGTTTCTTCATTGTATGGCTAGGATTCGTCATACGAGAAATCCTAATTCGTGGGAGAGATGGACATATGTTCATCTCTCGAGTAGTTTCGTAACAAGGTAGTCGATGAAAACAAATGTCTGTTCATTACACAAGTTTGGGTTCCAGGTAAGATGGTTGATGGCAGCGGACCTTTGATGGTTCGTTCATTACATGACTTAGCTTCGTGATGAGACAGTCGTTGAAAGCGACAGCTTGTCGTTACCCTGCTCGGCCGAGCTTTGTGGTTAAGCTGGTCATGGTTTGAATAATAACTGTTTGTTACTCAGCTATATACCTCATGGTGAGAAGGTTGGAGAGGTGACAACCTGTTCGTTGCTTTGGGTCCTCACTTCATAGCAATATAGTCGTGGGACGACTATCCATTTGCTGCTTAAAACCTCATTTCGGCAAGACTGTCATTGAATGACTACTTATTCATTGCTTGATTGGGTTTTATGACGAGGCAGTTGTAGTTAAACAGTAACTTGTTTATTTCTTTGATCGAACTCCATGAGATGGTTGTGTGAAATTTCTTGGCACATGGCAAGACGGCCCTATTGGCCATTTGTTTGAGACTTAGAGATTTTTCTAGGTCCTATGATGTAATCACGTACATAGGGTAGTAAGCTAGCTAAATTCTAATCTAATTGATCTAGCCTGGTTTATAGCATAACGATAGCTAACAATGCAAGAGTTAGATTTAATAATAATAATAATAATAATAATAATAATAATAATAATAATAATAGGTGTTCATGGTAGACATCAGATAGGCAACATAGTGTTGAAAGAAGTAGTGTTGTATTGTATTGGAGCGGTGTGGGCCCCAAACTCCTCATTCTCTACTGAATTTATTGGAATCAGTTTTTACAATATTCTCTAGGTTAACTGGCCAATTAGCATATGTGGCCGATTATACTTTTAACTTAAGATGAGTTCTCATGATCTTCATTTCTCTATTTAGTTAATCGTCTAACATGCATAGCATATTGTATTTTTAACCTAAGAGATATCTTCATGATCTCAGCATAATCAGCTTGCTTCCAAACGGTCGTGGCCAATCATGTTCACCATGTGTCATTGTTAATAAACACCTTAGCTAATTGTACTTTTTAAAGTATTCTACATATAACTCTATGTATGTGCAACCACTTGATTTCTGTTGTGTTGTGAGGAAGAATCACTCAGTTAAAGAAGCCGTCGTGAATGCCCTCTTTAGGCCATTATAAAGAATATGACTTTTTTTTATTTTGCCATGTGTGTTGTGATAACTTCGACGTATTAACATGTATCGCGTGGTGGCAGCTTCCCTTGTACTTCGTGATCTCCTCTTGTCAATCGCATCAATTGTGAGGAACTTATTTTGATATTACATACAGTGGTGCCACCACATGTCGGCTTACTAGCCATTGGATCCGACGTGGTCAAGTCGGGAGTAAACACCCTAAAAAAATGGATGGTTCAAATCCATCACCAAAGCACATAAATAAAGGATCTACACTCTATAGAGCTGATAAGAAGGCCTGTAGCAGTATAGCCTGCTTATTGCTAAGCAATGGCCTAAACTCCTATGGTAGTTTTGCACCAATTAGGAAACTAATCCTCTTAGCATGTGACACCAATGAACATCTCTTGGACCATTCAAATTATGGGTCTTATTGTGGATGGAGCACATACTAAAATCATACTGATCAAGCAATCCTAACCATTCAATTAATGGGCACAAAATGGATTGTAAAAGTAAATTAGTGATAGGTCCAAAATCAATGACATTTAGGTTATACACCTATAGTCATGGTTGGGTCGAGAACTTGGACAGTAACAGATCGATAGGAGATTCGGACACATAACACCCACCTTTTTCATCAAAAGACCAATAACAATTACCCTTTATGCTTTTTTTTTTTTTTTTTTCCCTTAAAAACTCATACTTTTCAAATATAGTAAAAAACCACTTTTCAGTTTATTTTTTGAAGGAAAAACTAACCATGGTAAGGTGAACAAATCTCTTTAAATAACACGATAAATCACCCTTCTCCGAAATCCCTAAAATCTAAACCTTTATTATAACCTCTATTCTTGCTCTTCTCCAAAACTCAAACCATAACCCTTGGGTTCAGGTCAACTTGAACCAACTGATTGGGTTGGAAAATGCCAATTGGGTTTGGATTAAGAAAATTCAAGATATGTTGGGAATAACTACATTTATTTGGACTGGGTTGTGTTGAATATAAAGGAATTCCTGTTGAGTACCTTGGGTTGGTTCTTCTAGAGGTTAGGTTAGGCTTGAGTTGAACCTCAACCTAACCTAATCCACCTGAATTGCACTCATATCTACCATTGTAGGTGAAAAAGCCTTTTCCCATTGTTACCAATTAACTATATTTGCTCTAACATAGTCCTATCATGTTTATTTTATTTTATTTTATTATTTTAAAATTTTTTATTATTGATTGTCATTCACCATTGGATAGTTTTTGACCAAATATGGAAAGTAACAAGGATTATATGGGGAAACCAATGGAGGTGATTTTTTTTTTTTCCCTTCTTTTTACATGACAATCACAGGTTTAAATGCGACGGTTGGATTGAATGGCATGCGCCAAGGGTTCTCGATCAAGAAACAACAAACTGGCAAAGCAAGGGTGATCCCAGGAAGTGGGGGTGACACTCTCCGACGCCCACCCGAAATTCTCCGTCGCCCACATGGCAGAGGCCGTAATGGTGCATCCACTATACAAGCATATAAATTTCTCCCCATCTCCAATACATTAGTGCAAGTTAGCATTGCATTGCTACTTGGTTTGATTTCCTTCTTTTGATTAGTATCATTAGTTATATTATACATGTAATTGAGGAGTGTAGAAAATTATTTTACTAAAATGGTTTGTAGTCGTTCTACCATGGATTAACAAGTTTTGGGAGTGATGTTTGTTAGGAATGAGAAATGATCACTTATAGCTAACGTGTCAGCATGTGTAGGACATCTGACCCAACCAAGTGGTCGACTCCATGATGAGGATTGCCTCACTCTGAAAGTGGGATGATCCACTCATTAAATGGGCCACAAGTGTACATTTAGTTAGATCATGGACCATCAATTGATTTTGACAGAATAGGATGCCTGATTTTTGGGTGGGAGATGTCATGGTGGGGGTATACATTTTGAATGTGCCTGATTGCCTTCACATGTGACGCATTGGCCGGAGAGCTGGGGTTGCAGTTGCATGCTAAGGTGGTGGGCTTCTTGCTGTGCAGTTCAGATAAGTAGGGATCATGGTTAAGTATTCAGGCCATTGAGTTATTGGGACCTGTTGTCGATAGAATTCATCTCCAATTTCTTCATGATAGGACCATCCTAGCTGCCTTCTGACACACTAATAGATGGTTTAGAAGAAAAATACAACTGTCTCATTTCAATGAAAAAAAGGTTCCAGATTGGAGGCTAGGATCTTCAAATCTTGGGATATTTTTAGGGCATGGCCCATCCAATGTGGGCCATATATACACCACTTGTCCGGATTACTGAACTATGGGACCTACTCATTGGAACTAAAAACTTGAGTAAAACTTTGCAAAGCCTCTGGTGGCCACCAAAGATGGGTCATTTAGTTGGGTGATTGTAAACCAAGGTCTTTTATTCACCATACACGTGGCCCATCTGATGATGGACCGATCTTTCTTTTCATACAGTGCATATATGTCCACAGAGACCCACCTGAACATATGGCCAAGATTTCACACAGACGTACAACATTGACTGTGCTGCGACTCACCTGCTCAAGGTTCAATTCATGCTTTAGAAATTACATAAAAATAAAGAAAGAGGCAGAAATGGTCAAATTCAACCAAATGGGCAGTGATTATGTTAGCAACATATCCACATCTTCTCTACACCAACCTCCCAATGGTTAATTAGCAAGATAACAATGGAGGTTTCAAATTTAAAATGAATTCAAATATGTGATTTATCCCAAGGCGGAGGCCTACACAAGAATCTCTTATTCACATGTATGGACCTGCTGGTAGCAGAAGAATTCTTTCAACGAGATCCAATTACTATGTGAAAAATGGAAAAAAATGACGGATTTTGAGATGGTTCTGGACCGTCTCTAAAATTGCTTGGTTTAAAGACGCTTTAGGGACGGCCATCAACCGTCCCTAAAATTCTAGACGGCCCTTGACCGTCCTTAACATTGTCTTAAAAATTTTAACGTCGACATCTTTTGAGAGGACCAAAATCCGTCGTTAAATGGGGATAAAAGACGGCTGTAGACTGTCTGTAATAAGAGACGGCCTTTGACCGTCTTATATTAGGGAATTTGAGACGGTCAATGACCGTCCGCAATAGAGACGGTCATTAGCCGTCGTTTACACATAATTTGACTGTCAACAACCGCTCTATTAGAGACGGTCACCGGCCGTCTTTTACTGGCAAGTGAGACCGCCTGAAATCAGCCGTATTAGAGACGGTCGTTGGCCGTCTTATTTGACAAAGGCCGTCTTAATTAGAGACGGTCATTGGCCGTCTTATAGCAGTCATATGAGTGTCAAAAACCGTTCATATTAGAGACGGTCCTAAACCGTCTCTAATGCTCCTGCCACATTAAAGTTGTGAATTTCGAAAAAAAAAAAAAAGAAACTATAATTGTATAAAATCTAGATTTTGGGAAAAAAAATTAAGATCTTTGAATTATGTTAATAATTTTGAAGAAGAAAAAAAGATTTCAATAAAAATTGATATTTTGAAAACGAAAATATAAAAATTAAACAAAATTGTGAAAAAATTGACAAATTGTAAAAAATATATATTTAAAAAAGAAAACTAGATTTTGTATTTTGACAAGAAAATTTAAAAGTTGTATAACAAGATTTCAATAAAAAAATGATACTTTGAAAAAGAAATTTTTAAAAATTAAACAAAGTGTGAAAAAATTGATAAAATGTAGAAAAAATATTTTTTGAAAAAGATGACTAGATTTTGTATTTTGGCAACAAAAATTCAAAAGTTATATAACAAAAGTGAGATTTAAAAAAATGATATTTTGGAAAAGAAATTTAAGAAATTATACAAAATTGTGAAAATTTTGACAAATTGTAATATATATATATATATATATATATATATATATATATATATATATATATATATATATATATATATATATATATAAAGAAAACTAGATTTTGTATTTTGACAATAAAAATTGAAAAGTTAGATAGCAAAAGTGAGATTTTGATGATCTGTAATATCCTTGTCGCCCCTATGTTTCTCCAACCCATTTTTTGGCGGGTATAAAAAATTGTATAGATTTAAATCTTAAGTGGACCACACCACTAGAAAGAATAATATATAGTACCTCGCATTATTAAAAATTATAAAGAGCCCATCGTAAGGTTTTAGTAATGTCTGTTTGCAATCCAACTTGTTGATAATGTAAAGAAGATCTAGATGAAGGTAAACTATAAAGATCAAGTTGATCCAAACTTTTGTGGCCTTCAAAAGGTTTTAATAGTTATTCATCATTGTTTTGATTGGTATGATCACCCACCTGAGATTATCGAGTTCTCATGATTTAAAATCACATCAAAAATATGATGGAAAAATATATGGACAGTGTTGATATACATAAAATATATCAAGGTGGGCCCTACCGGTTGGAGTAACACCCATGAGGGCCCGTTTGGCCGAGCGGATTGGAAGGGATTGGATGGTATTGGAAGGGATTGGAAGTTAAATCCAGGTATTGGCTGGGAGTGCCAAATAGGCTGGGTGACTAATCGCGGGATATAGCAATCCCATGGATCTTAAGACAATCCACTGACAACACCATCATTACCTTTAGGGCCTATTTGGCCAGGCAAATCCCACGATATTAGGAGGGATGGGATCGGCAATATCCTGGGATAGGCATGACGTGCCAAACAGACCCAGTGAACTTGTCCTGGGATAAGAGCAATCCCATGGATCTTAAGACAATCCACTAACATCACCATCATTAGCTTAAAATTGATCCTATCCCTTGGTTGGATGGATTGGAAGGTAAAATCCCAGGATATGCAGGGCATGCCAAACAGACCCAGTGAACTTTGTCCCGGGATATAAGCAATCCCATGGATCTTAAGACAATCCATTGACACCACCATCATTACCTTAAAATTGATCCCATACCTCCTAATACCATGGGATCTGCCCGGCCAAACAGGCCCTTAAATCCCATCCAATCCACCCTAATCCGTTCAAATTTTCCTATGACGTGTTTGGTTAGAGGGATTGGAAAGGATGGGAAGGTTTAATCCCAGGATTGGCCAGGCGTGCCAAACAGACTCGACATAGCAATCCCGTGATATAGCAATCCAAGACAATCCACTGACAACACCATCATTATTCATTACCTTGAAATCCATGCCATCCACCCTAATACCATTCAATCCCTTCCAATCCACCCGGCCAAACGGGCCCGGAAGGAGTTGCCTAATAGTGAAATGGTATCATAATGGCCCATTTGGCCGGTCGGATTGGAAGGGGAGTACTGGATGGTATTGGAAGGGATTGGAAGTTAAATCCTAGGATTGATCGGGCGTGCCAAACAAAGTCGGTGATCTTATCCTAATCCCATGGATCTTAAGACAATCCACCGACAACACCATCATACCTTTAAATCCCATCCAATCCACCCTTATCTGTTCAAATTTGACTGGGACATGTTTGGTTCGAGGGATTGGAAGGGATGGGAAGGTTTAATCCTGGGATTGGTCGGGCGTGCCAAACAGACTGGATATAGCGGTCCAGTGATATAATTAACAATCCCATGGATCTCAAGACAATCCACTGACAACACCATCATTACCTAGAAATCCATGCCATCCACCCTAATACCATTCAATCCCTTCCAATCCACTGGCCAAACGGGCCCTAAGGTCACCTCATGGGAACTTCCCATGAGGTTAATCTGTGTGCGCCCCACCATGATGTATGTAGAACATCAACACCATGCATTTGATGTCCCCTTAAAGTCCAAAAATCAGTATATACGAAACTCAGGTGGGCCATAACATCTAAAACTATGTGAAGACATCCCAAAAACATATAAAAGCCTTTAATTGGTGGGGCCCACATGAGTTTTGGATGGGTATATGAAACTTGGCCTGACTCCTCATCCAAGTGGGACACACAAATGAATGGGCTGGATCTATTAACCACATCTAGGTGGGCCCAAAAATGATTATGAATGTTTTAATCGGAGGGTAACCCTCTCAACTATAGTATGTGGTGTGGCCCACCCAAGTCATGGATTAACTTTATTTTTAAGCTCGTGGCCCAAAGTCATGGTTTATCCACACCGTCAATCCATTTTTCCAGATCATTTTAGTGGTTGAGTCCACAATTAAAGCATATCCAAAGCTCAAGTGGACCATACCACAGGAGACAGTGGGAATAATGATTTCCACCGTTGAAATCTTCCTATGGCTTACAGTGATTTTTATTTGTCATCCAACCCGTTCAATAGATCACAAATACATGGATGAAGGGAAAACTAAATTATCAACTTGATCCAAAACTTTAGTGGCCTCCCAAAATTTCTCAGTGGTAGACGTTCAATTTATACTATTTCCTATGATGTGGTCCACTTGAGATGTTTTATAGGCATCAATTTTGAGCTTATGTAATAAAATTATATGTTAAAATGGATGGATGGAGTGGATAAAATGAATAAATTATGGTGGCCCCATAGGATTTACTCAATACGTACGCTTAGGGTATAAGGGACTCTATAGGGTCTAAAAAAATATGAAAGCCTTATCTAAGCCGTCTATATATTTTAAAATATTATTATAGGGCATAAAACCAAAAATCATCTAGATTGAAGGCTAAATGGAGATTAAATCACATGTGTATGCTATGATGGGGAAAGGATTGACCACTCCCCCTGACACCAGCCATTGGCTAGTGGTCAGTGCTCTGTGGGGCTCACCATGATGAATGTGTATCATCCATGCCGTCCATCTATTTTTATATATATCATTATATGATATGATAAAAAGAAAAAAAAATTATATCTCAATCTCAAGTGAACCACATTACAAGAAATAGTGTTAAATGAATTTTGACCATTAAAAATGCTTTGGGGGCCATAAAAGTTTTGGATCAAGCGTGATATTTATCTTTTCCCTTCATCTGGGTTTTATGACCAAATCAACAGATTGGATGTCAAATAAACAGTACGGTGGGCCTTAAGAAGATTTTAATTGTGAATATCCATTTATTATTTTATCCTGTGGTGTGGCCCACCTAGGATTTATATCCCCATAGTTTTTTTGTATCAATCACTAAAATGATCTATAAAAAAATGGATGAACGGAATGGATGAAACATGTACATCATGGTGGGGCCCACAGAGCACCGACCATCAGCCACGGCCGGT